>OX439483.1:253784362-254140884 GCA_949320155.1 Melangyna quadrimaculata | reverse complement strand
TCAGAACAATGGGAGGGATAATATCCAGGCCAGCGGATTTGTGAATGTCGAGATCTTGTAGAAATCTAGCAACTGCACGAAAGCGATAGAAGATTTGTCCCCTTAAATCATTTGCGCTCTCAAGTACAGGAGGAGTCATAACACTTTCTAGCAGCGTCGAATTAACAGCTGCAAGCAAATTGGCTTTATCTTGTGAGCTGACAAGAGGAGTATCATTAAAGACGATCGTTGGACCCGATGACAAGGTGGTATTTCGTATGTTTTTTTACAAATAACCAAACATTTTTACTACCTATGGGACATTGTAGTATTTTTTGCCGTAATTTTTGATCATGTAAAAATAATTTGGTTCGTCGTATATCAACGTTACAGATCTTTCTAACTTGCTGAATTTTTTTTCCGGTTTTCATCAGTAGGGTTGACTTTATCTTTTATAAAGCCAACCATACTGATGCTTACTTACTTCTTCTTACATACTTCTTTAACCCTAATAACCTCTTTACAGCTCAAATTATGAGTTTTCTTTGGGTTTGATAGATGAAGAGATAAGGTTGCTCCGATGAGCAAACGAAGTAAATGCTAAGACTTCTTAATTCACAATAATCTTTAATATGTAAAAGTAATCTATAGGTAACATAAGGGTTAAGGTATAATTCAGATAATTGGTATAGTGCGCAATGACAGATAGGTACATTCAAAAATAAAATTTAATATAAGGCTGAAGTTACAACAATAGATTTTACCCTATTCCTGATAAAATTTCTCATTCCAGAAAGAATTAAATTTGTGACTGGCGTCTACTATCGAAGAAGCATAGTGACCAGTTAAAGCTCCTGAAAAAATCGTTGAGACCGTCCCAGTTGGCTTTCACATATGATACAATGGTCTGATGTGACTAGAGGCGATAATACACAAACAGTCTATTTATCAGTGTCAGAGGTAAGAAATAAGTCTAGACTGTTGGCGGATTGACCTGCAACGTCAGGAATCCGAGTAGGCTCGTCAGTAAGCTGAGTTAGGTTATTTAACTCAGCAAAAATCTCGGCACACCTTCTTTCGGGTGTTGTCTTGCCCAAATAGCGTAGCCACGAAGAATTATGTACCTACACTGAAACTGCCCGTAACAACGATTTCACTGTGCGGAAAATGGGAAATAATTCTCTGTAAAGAGTCAGATAGTGCATCAAATTCGTTTGAAGTCGAATTACTATCCAAACTAGGACTACGATAAACAAAACAAGTATGGATGATGCGCTTATGGACGGTGAATTTTAACCACATGAAATTAAAGTTTGTATTCAAACATGAACCATATTGTGGTTGAAGCTGATAAGCAACATCATTGCGAACATACACGGCGAGACCATGATGTGAGAAGAATATCGGCACTAAGCTTTAACAATGCAGGCTGAATTCTGAGTGATCGGTGTTTTCCCATACCTGGATTTCACTTAATGCCAAAACAGCTGGCCTGTTTTTCGAAGTATGGATATATGCGGCACAAAAATTCTGCCAAAGTCCCTGAATGTTGCTGTAGTCAACCCTAAATTCACCCATCATTACGAATTAACAGACACAGACTGATATCAAGTTTTTGCCCCAAAAAAACTTTACAGCAGAAATACTACTAGTGTTATGCCTAAATAGCAATATACTGATCCGCCCCTGGATACCCAAAATCAATAAGAACCCTTTCACACAAGGAAACCGAGTTGCCAGCGATTTTTAGTTTGTAGGCGAGAAGGGCGTAAAAGGAAGACAAAAAATCTCCCCTCACACCCTTCTCGCCTACAAACTAGCCAGTTTCTGGCAACTCAGTTTCCTTGTGTGAAAGTAGTCTAACAGCTATTTGTCTGATATTCTTCGATTTAATCAATTACAAGCATTGTATGAGATGATACATACACTGCATATAATGAAGCCACTGTGAGTGATGTGGGATGGAGAAATAGGAAAATTTACCGCTGTGCCTTGGTGTTAGTTGTTTGAACATCATCATCTTTGTACTCGGGTCCTCGGGTGCCCTTTTTACTTGCGATATACCTAGTATAGGGCAAGTTTAGGATTCGTACAAAAAAAAAATCAAGATAATAATTTTCCCTAACATTACGCTGATAGAGAACGCGAAAAAAGTGGGTCTCGCAATTCTGTCGGTCTGTCTGTCTGTCCGTCTGTCTGTACCTCGACCTGCAGCCTAAACGGCTGAAGCGATTTTCTTCAAACTTTGGACTTAAGGTTCTTATGTGATTCCCTAGAGGGGAAATTGAATTTTTTTTTAGCTCAAAAAATAACGGTACCTGTCATACAACCAATATACAAAAATTGATTTATTTCAAAAACGGCTTAAACGATTTAAAAAAAAAAAAAATTAAGAGGTACTAAAATTACTAAAATAAATATTTTGATAGAAAAAAAAACGGGTTTTTAACGGTTATTAACGGTACCTGTAATACAACCGATTTTTTGGTTTTAAAATTTCTTGTTAACTACTACACTGATTTCAACCAAAATTTGTATGCAAAAGGTCGCTTACAATCCTAACAATTTTGCATATACAAATTTTCGAAAAAATATTTTTTGGATTTTTAAAAAACTATTTTTTTTTTGTGAAAATTCAATATCTTGAAAACGGGCTGATATTTTTTTTTTTAATGTTGAAAAATTGTTTTTTATCAAATACTTAAAGTTGGCGTACCAAATTTTATTTTAAAAAATGTTCAAGATTTTTTATATATACAAAATTAATTTAAGAAAAAACCGCTCTAACGATTTTTGATTTTTTTTTTTTCATAAATTCATATTTATTAAACAAATCAGATGGCATACTTTTTTTGAGCTCTATCTATTTTAGCTACTGAAATAACTAATTTATAAATAATTCATAGTAATCATTTATATTTTAAATTGTTTTTAAATTTTTTTTTAATGCTATCATAATGTTATAGAACCAATAAATATATACATGTACATTGTCTATTTCAAGCTACGTTAAAGTTGCTAGCTACGAGAGCAAGTTTTGTGCAGGACTGGATCAGTCATGCCCATTTTTTTTTTTTTTTTTGTTTTTTGCAATGACACACTCGTACTTGCACTACGTTGTTTTTTTTTTGTATTTCGCGGTGCGAAAGTGAAGGCAGTTACATTATTATATTTTTTATAAATATATTTTATTTTTAAAGATGGTGAGATTGGATATTTAATTTGTTTATTTTTTTGATAAGGGAAGAACACTGTTTTATTGTATGCAATTAATTATTATAGACTGGGGTATTTGGTAAGGTATTTCCACCACTCAGGCACACACGTTCGCTCACAGTGGGTTGCAGATTGGTATACGGAATTTATTTTATCATAGTTAAGGGTTCCAAGTACGTGTACTAAAATCAGTGTCAACTTAAGTGTCCTACTTTTTCTTGCCAAAACTATTTGATCGGTTTAGATCAAATTTTCGAATTTGGTCTTGCAATACTCTAGAATATTTGATTCTAAATTTTTATCAGAATTGGACAATTTTTGACTTATTTTTTGAGTGCTTCAAAATAACTTAGTTTTTTAGATTTTTTTTTAGTTCATGGTTAGATAGCAACACAAATATAACATGCATGAATTTGAATATTATGTGGTCTTGTAGAAAATTTTATAACAAACAAGTTTATATTGGATGGCTTTTGCCTCAGTTGCATATTTTCAAAGTTATAAAGAAAATGTCGGAAAAATGGGGTGATTTAAACGATCTTTTTACTGTTGCATTTTTCCTGCTGCAAGCAGAGGTTTTGTGAAGGTGCAAACTAAGCTACATACTACTCTAACATGCCCCAACCCCCAACCCCCAAACAACATATCAAAAATGCAGAACTACATCGCGCTTTGCGATTTTATTGTCAAATTTGACTGGGGTAGGATGCAAATAGAACTAAATGATATTAAAATACATATTTATATATATAGGAACAGAAATTGTTTGTACACAACACACACAATTATTTTAATACACGGAAGCACCAAACACTTTTCATGAAAAAAAGATTAAGTTGTAGCCTTGTATATAAAAACTATAGTACTATCATGAAGAAGATCGATAGAGAGATTCGAGGTGAGCACTACCAGTACTACGAAATTGTAGAGATTGGAGAGTACAGGACAGGGAGAAACTGAGGGAATTGACGATTAGAATGACGTTCAAGGCAACAATAAATGAACGAGAACAACGTTTACAAAATTAAAGCTAGTTTAAGGGAGTCAACACTAAACTTTTTTTTGTTATTTTCTTCCACCAATTTTGTTTACGAAGGGGAAGTTTGAGGCTTTTTTTGCTCTATTTAACGGGGAAGTAGGATAATAAATATAATTTTAAAAGGAATTGGCGGTTGTATTTTTTCTTTCACTGTGTGCGAGATATGCTGTAGCAAAGTCAAGTAAGTATTACTGTATGCCCAAATAAAAGTCTACAACCAATGTTGCCACTAAAGAATATAAGTTATATAAGAATTTTGTATATGAACTAGGGATAGGAAGAAATTATTTAAATTTTGTAGTTTGATATTTGCATTCATATTTAAGTAGATATGATATATATATATGAAATAAGATAATAAATATAATTTTAAAAGGAAATAATGATTTTATTTTTTCTTTCGTTGTGTGTGAGATATGCTGTAGCAAGTTGAGTAATGTTGCCACTTTAAGTTGTACAAGAATTTCTTATATCAAGTAGGGATAGGAAGAAATTGTTTTAATTTTGTAGGTTGATATTTGCGTGCATATTTAAGGAGATATGACAAATATATGATATTAGATGGCGAACGCCATTTAGTAGGTACGTACTTACTATTTTATATTATCTATTCTAAATATACATATACATATATAAATGGTAAACAAAATAAAATTTAATAATTTATACAATTTCGGTACGAAACCTTTTTAACTAAAGTTTTTCATATACATCCCAGTGAAGTGAACTTTTCGTTGACAAAAATGAAATTTATTAGGCGTGAAAAATATGAGAAAATTATATGCATTTATTTGGGTGACGAGGAAAAGTCAAATTTCTTTCGAAAGAAACCCGAATTTAAAAATGATTTTAATATTTTCTCAAGCGAAATTTTAAATTTTGTGTGAAATTTCTTAAAAAAATTTACGATTTTTCACAATCATTTTAAAATGTCCAAGAATGAATTTTTAAAGTATTATAAATGATTTCTATAAAGTTTTCAAAAATGAAACAAGCTATGTTTAAAAATTCACGGGGATTTTTTCCGTGGAAATTATAACATTTCCAGAAGTGAAATTCTAACTTTATAAGATTATTTTTTAAAATATCCTAGATTATAACGTTTTTAAAAATTTTATAGTTCACCATGTGAAAATTCGTGCGAAAAAAATTTCAAAAATGAAATTTGAATTTAATAAGTAATTTTTAAAAATTCTCTAAATAACAATTTACAAAAAAATTTGATTTAAATTAATTTTAATCTGCATATTTTCCAACTACCTACTAAAAATTCCACACACTACTTTTCGCGGGAATTAAAAAAACAAGATTTGGAAATTTTTTTGTTGAGTAAGTAGTGTCTAAATATTCACGGGAATTTTGAAAAAAGAATACTAAATTTGATTTTCTCACGTGAATTTTTTAAAAATTACTTAATAAAGTTCAAATTTCAAACACCTTACAAAATGCGAATTCATTGAAATTACTTCATACAATTTTCATAACCGAAATTTGAACATTGCCTAATAGTTTTTGTTAAAATATTAACAATTGAATTTTTCACGTGAATTTTTCAATATTATTTCATAAAGTTGTAATTTGGTTTTTGAAAATTTGAATAAGCATTTTTAAACTAGGTGAGCTAAATTGAATTTTTTTACGTGAATTAAAAAAAATACTTCGTAAAGTAAAATTTCTTTAGTTTGAATGCGAATTTATTAAAATTACTTAATGCAATTTTCATAAACGAAATTTGAATTTTGTTAAGTAAAAATTTAACAAAGTTAAAAAATTAATAACGTTAAGAAGTAAAATTAAAATTTACTAAAAAATTAACAAAGTATGCTTATCTTAAATAGACAAAAGATATTTATTTTTTAAATTTTACTAAAATTTCTCTTTTAAAAACATTTTTTTTTTAGATAAAATATTTTTTTTTTAATTTTTTCAATTGGTTTTATCTTATTTTCTTTTAAAGATAAAAAGATATTTATTTTTTAAATTTCGCCAAAATGTCTCTACCCTTAAAAATACTTTTTTTTAAAGGTAAAATAGATTGTTTAAATTTGTTTTATCTTAAGTATTTTTTAAAAGTAATGAGATTTGATTTTTTATAATTAAATACTTTTTTTTAATTTTTTTCCATTTTTATTTATTAATTTATTTTTTAAATTTCTCTACTCTTAAAAATATTTTTTTTTAAGTAAAATAGTTTTTTTTTCATTTTTATCTTAAGTAGGTATTTTTTAAAGGTAAAAAAATATTTATTTTTTTAAATTTTCCCAAAATTTTTATTTAAATTGTTTTTTTTTTTTTGAATATTTTCAAATTTTGTTTACCTTAAAGTTTTTTTTAAGGTAAAGTTATTCTTTTTTAAATTTTATCAAAATTTCTTTACTTTTAAAAGTATATTTTTTAAAGTTAAACCTATTTTTTCTTAAATTTATCAAGAGTTTTTTAAATGTAAAATACTTATTTTTTTTAATTTTATCAAAATTGGTTTTCCTGTAAAATTATTTTTTTGAAAGGTAGCTAAAACAAATTCTTTGTTTTTATCAATTTTTTTACATTTAAAGTAATCAAACTTTTGATAAATTTACCTGTACAAAAATTACTTTTAAAGTGTTTTTTTTCTAGTTTTTTTTTTCCAAAAAAATAAACCTCAAAAAAATGTTTCTGGATTTTTTTTTTCGAAAAAAATGTTTGTTCTTGAATGCCTCATAAAGAAATATAGCATCGTTGTAAGACTATGTTTGCCTAAGAATTGTGAAAATTAGCAACGGTGTAGTCTTGATAATATGATTTTCAGCTGAAATTGAAAATTTTCAACAAATTCGAAGCAAATCAAATTATAATTAACCTATCTATAGACATATGTATGTATATTGTGTACTATCATAGACTTTGATAGAAAACAACAAAAAAATCTGTTCGCAAATTCAAATTTAAACAAAAAACGATACTGTTGTACAATGCACCATGACAACGAGAACATTTTTTTCATTTTGTGCGAATAATCCCCTTCGTTGCCATGACGAAAAACTATCTCACTCACACCAGGTAATTGTTGTCAGCAACTGTCAGAATCAACAAAATATACTCCTCTCCTTCTTACTACCAGCTTTTATTCCTCTTCCTATCCTCATTCACATCTCTCCAAACCAACGTGGCATGATGTTTGCGCCCTCACGAGAACACTCCCAGTAACAGAAAAATCGTTTCCATAATAGTACTATAGTTTTTATATACAAGGGTTGTAGTCGTCTAATAAAGAATTGGAGAGTATCCAATGTACCCGCAATGCCTGATCACAGAATAATTGTGTTTATCTTAGAAGGCCTTCTAACAGAGAATACCTCTGGAAGGAACCCTAAGAAAAACTAGGACCTATCCTTGTATATGAAAACCATAGCACTATCATGGTGAATATCGAATGGACTGATATCTAGTGTAAGAAATCGTTAGTAATCGTTACAAAGTAACGATTACTTGAAGTAATCAAAGTAATGGAGTACTTTTTTGAGTAACGATTTCTAACGATTACGAGATTAACGATTACTAACGATTACCAGAGCAACGATTACTAACGATTATCAGAGTAAAGAACAGTAATCGTTTGGTACCGGGATCCAAAAGTAATAGTTTGGTACTCGGATCCAAAAGTAATCGTTTGGTACTCGGATCCGAAGGTAACGAAAAGTAATCGTTAGGTACTCAAATGTGAGTCCGAGATCCGAGTCCAAAGAGGGATCATTACGTTTTTTGTTTTGAATTGTATTTAATTGAAATAAAAGAAAATAACTTTTTAGTAAGAAAATGATTTTTTAGAAAAGAAAAACTTTTTTACAAAAAAAAAATTACTTTTTTACAAAAAAAAAAAAATAACTTATTTACAGAAAAAAATTAACTTTTTTACAAAAAATAAAAACTTTTTTTGAAAAAAAAAAAATTTGTTAGAAAAAAAAAATGTTTTTTTTTGAAAAAAATAAACTCTTTTAGACAAAAAAGAAACAACTTTTTTTCGATTTAATTTTTATATTTCAACTCGATTTGCGTCCAAACTATACATCCTCCCTAAAAAATAACACCTTTTGTGAAACACCGGATTGTGAATATCGTCAAATTGAGGTAATCGTACCTATGTTATAATCGAATTCTGAGCAATTAGCTTGAAGAACATTACCTTGTCCTTCTTTTGCGAAGTTGTTTTTTTATCGTGCGATACATCGATTGATTGGCACTCCCTAGATAACGAATATGCAATTTTTAGTTCTGTTAGATGCTTAGTTTAGCCGCAAGTCAAGTTTGAATGTGTAAACTTTGGGGGGTCTACGATGCTTCTTTCGCTCGCAAATCGAGTTTAAAGTTAAAAGTCAGTTTTTCATATCATTCGATACATCGATAAAAAGAGATCACTCCCTAGATAACAAATATGCCATTTTTAAGTGGGCACGATTGTTAGTTAAGCCACAAATGGAGCTTAAAGGGCAAAAATCAATTTTGCGAAGTTGTTTTTTTCTTATCGTGCGATAGATATATCAATGGGAAGAGAACACTTCCTAGATCACAAATATCCCATTTTCGCTACGATGTTTAGATTAGCCGCAAATCATGTTTAAAGGTATCAAGTTTGATACCTCTGGGACGCTTAGTTTAGCCACAAATCACGTTTAAAGTGAAAAGCCGGTTTTTTGTATCGTGAGTTGTGTGTTACATCGATGCAGTATGGCACAGCCTAGATCACGAATATATCATTTTAAGTCGCTTCGATGGTTATTATGAGCTTAGCCGCAAATCGAGCTTGAAGAGAAAAATATCTCGATTTTTAATAATTTAAAGACAAAATTTTAGCTGAAAATATCAGAAATACTTTTTTTGGACCACCCATACGCTCAATAATTTTTCGTTAAATAATAGTATTATGAAAATATAATTTAACAACTTTAAATAAATCCAAAAACACGGTATCTATCTACAAAATACAATATTCTTCGTTTTCCAGTCTTTTGACAGATTACCTACTTTGTGCTCGTAATCATTAAACCCCAAGAAACGCAATTCTAACAGTAATAGAATCTTAAAGTAAGCGAATCTAAAAGTAATCGAATCCAACAGTAACGAAATGTAACGAAAAGTTATCAAATTCGATGTTATCAAAAGTAATCGCTTGGTACTCAGATCAAAAATAATTGTTTGGTACTCGGATCCAAAAGTAACGAAAAGTAATCATTTGGTACCCGTATCCAAAAGTAATCGTTTCGTACTCGTATCCAAAAGTAATCGTTTGGTACTCGGATCTAAAGTAATCGTTTGGTACTCGGATCCGAAAGTAACGAAAAGTAATCGTTTGGTACTCAAATATGAGTTCCAGAACAGAGTCCAAGGATAGATCATTCCGTTTTTTTTGTTTTTGATTGAAATCCATTGAAATAAAAAAAAAATAACTTTTTTAGTAAAGTGATTTTTTTTTTTAGAAAAAGAATGACATCTTTACAAAAAAAAAACTTCTTACCAAAAAAAAAAATATAACTTTTTAACAAAAAAAAAAATTTGTTTACAAAATTCAGACGTTTATTCACAAATCACAATACCTTATACAGGGAAGAACACTAATAATGTTCGTGTGGCACGAAGAAGCTTAAATTTTGTTAACCATTGTTGTTTTCTTCTTGAACTATCGTGTTCATGCAGTTAAAACAAAACAGCAAATTTTTGATATTTTCTTGTTGAAAAAAGTAATCAAAGTAATCGTTACAAAGTAACAATTACTTTTTAAAAAATAACGAAAGTAACGATTACCTGAAAGTAACGACTTTTTACATCACTACTGACATTTTCCCTTCAATCAAAATCACGGACCCGAACTTCTCGGTTAACTTTGGAATCACTTGGGAATCCAAAAAAACAGTGTCTCACATTAACATTAACAAATTTTCTGTGTATTTTCTTATGCACGGAGTAATAGAGAGAGTACAGTAATTTAGTTCAGTTTTGTAGGTAGCGAGAAATTGCCAAACAAAAATACAAGTTTACTGTTTATTATATGTATATGTATATGTATATTTGTATAGTTGTGGATATAGGTAATGAACTTTTTATAATTGATAAATAAAAAAAGTCTTGAAATGAAACAAAAATGTTTGTTTTTTTTGTAGGCAATGTAGAAACTCGACTAGATGGGGAAGTTTCTTTTTAATACAATACATGTTTGTGTAATTTAATAGCAGAAAATGATTAAAATATCGGAGGAGAGATAAGTGTAGTTGTCTCTTGAATTAAAAGATGATGGGATAGTTTTTTTTAATTATTTATTAGTTGTTTTGCGTAATGTTTAAGACTGACTTTTTAACACTGAGTTTAGTTCGACCCACGAGAAGGCTTGCAGAAGACAAAAGTCCCCAAAAAGCTCATGAGTCGGTATTATTAATATGCAACGTCTGTTGGTGTAATATAACAATTTATATAATTAACATTATGCTTTGAATTTGAGTAAGGTGCAAATAAAATAATCTAAATTAAATCATCGGAAGCAATAAGAAAATCACTTCCCATCGTGTCAGCATTTTTCAGCGAAAATGATGTAGATTGTTTGCAATAAACTGAATATATTCCCCCCTTTGAGGGATGTAACCTCTCAAAAATAATAATAAAAAAAAAATAAAACGCTAGATCTACTTCAAAACGAGGTGCGTGTCTCCTAAGAAGGGATTGAGGTTTTCTTACCTTGAAATAGTAAATTATAGTGAATCTAATTATTACAAACGGACAATTAAGTTTATCCCAAATTGATGGTAGTCATGAAAGTTTCGTTTGGTATAAGAAGTGTGATAATTATGAATGAGATCATTATTGGATTCAATTGCGAATATTCTATGTTTAAATGAGTCAATGGCAATGGTGGGTGAGCAATAAGGATTAGTTTGTAATTCGCCTAAACAGATTTTATACATTCTATCAATGCAGGTTTTCACTTCTCCTAGGTCTAGCCAATATGAGGGCAATTGTAAAAGATATATATTTCAACAACTGTTTATCGTGCTACCTCTACCTATGTCCACAAAATAAATGCCTGTAGAATTGTCAAGATTGGTTGTCATTATTGAGTTGCTGTTTAAAGAGGCTACTAAGGGGAGTAAAAGGAACATGAAACACAGTAATGACAACGGGGAAGCATTTAGGGAACTTCTACTTCTTAATTTCAAGGACTGTTGATTTTTTGGATGAGTTTCTGAATCTGTTTCCTGTTGCTCATCGTTGTCAATAGGTAAAGGGCATATATTTTGAATTGTTCGTTGATAAGTTCCTGTTGCTGTCCCAATATTTGACACTTCCGCCAATCCATCATTTCCCTTGACAACTTCAATAACGCGTCCCAGCTTCCATTTCATTGAAGGCTGGTTTGCATCTTTAAGAATTACCATTGTTTCAGGTTTAAAATTTTGGCTTTTTAACTTCCATTTTATCTTTTGTTGCAGAAGATGAAGGTATTCGTTTGATAATCTTTCCCAAAAATGCTGTTGAATATGTTAAATTTGACGAAATTTGTCTAATCTTGAGATATTACTTTCCTTCACGTCAGGTTCCGGAAGTGAGACCAATGGAGCCCCAATAAGGAAGTGACCTGGAGTCGATGACTCCAGGTCATTTGGACCTGAGGAGATAGATATTTGAACCACGACGGTTGATAGCTCTTAAAGAAGCCTCACCTAAATATTTTATAAGGAATGTTTTTGCAGATTTAACTGCGGCCTCCCAAAGTCCACCAAAGTGATCCAATTGATCCCCATTTTCAGACAATTCGTATTGATTGGTGATTCAGTTTCAGATGATTCAAGGAAAGCTTTAAAATCCTGTAACTGATTTCTAGCACCGACAAAATTTGTCGCATTGTCGCAAAATATAGTGTGACATATAACTCTTCTGTCTAAAAATCTTCTTACAGTTTATAAATGATTCGGTTGAAAGATTGCTTACGACTTCGATATAAACAGCTTTTGTGGAAAAGCATACAAATACTGCTAGTTAGCATTTCGTCGGCGTTTTTCCTCGAATTTTATAATTTAACAAATTGGTTCACAGAAGTGGACACCTGAATAATAGAATGGCCGCTAAGGCACATTTCTCTCTTTGGATACATTTCCCATTAATTGGTCAATAGATATTGCTTTAGCACGGAAGCATTTCATACATTAAAAAAGATCTTTACGTTTTGTTGAAAAATAATAATAAAAATAGAAATAGAAATAAATATTATAATTCTATAGAATTTTTATATTAGTTTCTTATTTATTTAATGAACTGTCACAACATTTATTTAATGTTAATTTTAATTTAATTATTTAAAAGCGACGCGTTTCGGATATTTATTCATTCATCATCGGGCTTATATCAATGACTTTGGAAGTCATTGATATAAGCCCGATGATAATTAAATTAAAATTAGCATTAAATAAATGTTGTGACAGTTCATTAAGTAAATAAAAACTAATCTAAAAATTCTATAGAATTATAATATTTATTTTTATTTTTATTTTTCAACAAAATTACATACGCAACATGGAGACACAACCACTGAACTATACGTGTTTCTCTTTCTACGCTTAAGATCCAAAATTGAAATAAAGACAAGAGTTCTATCCTATGGGATGCATAAAGGTTTTTTTCATGAAAGTGTTCTAAAAGTAGTGTCGTAACTACATTAGTTTTTGATTTGATTTTTTGCTTGCGAAGGAATTTCAGCGTTGTAAGGGCCAGTTTGTTCAGTGGGTTAAATTTAGTATGTGACTTTCATAGTCTTTAATTAACCAACGCTAATCAACCAAAATTGGCTGATTAGTGAAATCCATGATTAGCAACTCATACTTTGAATTTTTTAAACAAAATTTGATAAAAAAAAAAACATTTGAGGATTTCCCAGCTCCACTAATCATGGATAAATAATAATAATCAGCTGTGAATCATTTAGATCTTAGAATGATTCTTAAGAGGTTTCCCTGACTTCAAGAATTATTAATCTTCTGTGAATGCACTTCTTTGAACGGTTCAGCAGAGTAAGAGTTCCTTGTTGTAGTTCCTCCACCGTCAGGGAACCACTGATATTATTTCCAGCGTTAGGAGATTTACGATTGATTATAAACCTGGAACAAAATGGAAATATTTTTTGCAATGTATAGAATTAATTTTTATGATTATTGAATTTAATATATCATTTTGAATTGACAAAGTTAAAATTGTATTGACCCTGCGACGCGACGCCCAGGGATTTTTTCGGGTATTAAGTAATGCATTTGGATATTTGAATTTCCAACTTAATTTAAGAACTCAGGACCATTGAACCATTTGTTTGATTTTATGATATCACGCATTCCTAATCCAAGCGATATAAGATCTGCAGGATTTAATTCCCCTTTAACATAATTCCAATTATTAAAACCTGAGTTTGATTGAATTTTAGCCACACTATTTGCAATGTAAGTCTCCCAAGTATACGATCGTTAGGGATGGGCCATTATTTCGGTGACAGGTATACAGTAGCAGGTATTGGAAAGTAGCAATAACATATTGCTACTGGAATCCAAAAATACCTGTAACTGAAATAACATATAAAATTGATAAATTTTGTTTTCAGAATTGGTTATATCAAGAAACAAAACAATTTAAGAAAATGCAAGACAAACATTTTCTTCGGTACTGATATTATTGCTAAACTGTGATTCTGATTAGAAGTGATTTTAGAGGCATTGTGTAAATTCCTAAAACATTGCTCAATTCTGACTATTTGTAATTCTGCTTGTGCGTAATTTTAAAGTCATCGTGTAAATTCAACAAAAATTTATTTAATGGTTTACTTTTTTTTTTGAATTATCTGTTTATAAGACACATTGCGTAAATTCAACTAAAAATTGTTGTTAAAAACTGATATTGCCAAACTGTTATCTGCTTATAAGTGATTAAGAAAACTTTCAATATTGATTTTTCTTAACAGTGATTTCGCTTATTGTTATAAGTGATTTCAGATTCATCCTGAAAATTCAACAAAAAGTTGTTTTTTTTTTTTTATTACTGATTTAGCTTAACTGCGATTCTGCTTATTAGTTATTGCAGATTTATCGCGTAAGTTCACCAAAAATTTCAATACTGATTTTGCTTTACAGTGATTTCGCTTATTAGTGATTTCAGAGTCATCGTGAAAGTTCAATTGCCGAGTTTTCGCGTAAATTCACCAAAAATTTCAATGTAGACTTTGCTTAGCAGTGATTTCGCTTTTAAGTGGTTTCAGAGTCATCGTGTAAACTCAACAAAAAGATTTTGTTTATTACGGATTTTGCTTAGCTGCGATTCTGCTAAGTAATACATCAGCCAAGTAGAAGACTTAGCTTTATTTAATTGGACTTGTTGAATTATTGATTCAAAATAGCTTTTAACGGCCTTTAGTCCTTAAAAATTGGCGTTTCGTCCCGGTGGCGTTCTCAGGATGGTGCCTTTATCCATGATAAAACCGTTGTTGAATCTGTATAATAACTTACAGATGATAGTAGTGAGGTAGTATTTTGTGTACTTAACCAACTAACAAGACTGCTGCCTGAAGTCCTAATCGGGCTTTGCTTATTGACTTTAAAGATCTTCTCGATATTCGGAGCACACAAATTGAACAATAGTATTTCCACCTTTATCAGTAGATTTTAGATAAATACATGCGCCAAAGGCACTTTCACTGCTGTCGGAAAATGCATGCAGCTCTAATTTCCCTTCTGATTCTGCTGAATCTATTAAAGCAAAATGGTGTATGCTAATTTCTTGAAGTAGGAAAAATTGTGACAAATAGTTTTGCCATTTATGTGCTTGCTCTCAGAGTAATTTTTCATCGAAAACGATCTTGGCTTTCCAAAGTTCTTGAAGAAATATTTTTCCTAATAAAATAAATAAAAAGAATTTAGCAAAGTCGGCAAGCACGGTGCGTTTTGTTACGTGTACTTCGCAGGGTGCTTTATAATCGTAAGAAAATTTGAATGCTTGCACTTGCCTTAATAATGCTCTAGTTTAATCGAGTAGCATCCAGGCTTCATTGATGGTGTCTGTCCCGGCAAGGCAGTCATCTACATAAATAAGTTTTTTTTTAATTTTATAAGCATTTGTATATGAATGTTGAAAATCCGAGGACAATTTGACAAGGCATCTTGTTGATAAAAGGGGTGCATAGGCCGTTCCATACGTAACTGTTTTGAGTTGGTATGTTTTGAGAAGACTCTTATTATTCTCCCTCCATAAGATGAGCTGATATGCTCTATCATCCGAATGAACTAGTATTTGTCTATACATTTTGCTTATATCGCCACTCGATTCCGCTTATAGGTTTTTTCTTAGTTTTTTATTCTTAGTTTTTTATAACCTAATTGTTGGGCTAGGTAAGAAGTTATAAAATTTAACTGAGATCCTGAACCTAGCATAGCTCGACAGGGGACACGCACGCCGTTTGAAGATATAAAGTTTACTATTGCGGTGGCAAGGTAGACCTCGCGACTGTTTAACACAACTTCTAATGAACTATAAGTATTGTCCTTAGACCCAGAAGGAAGTTCTTTGTTTTTATCAACATCATTTACACACGACTCAGATTTACCGGATATTTTTGGATTTAAATTTAAAATATTTTTGGCCGGATATTGGAGTAGAGTGTTGTGCCTCCCGTTGCAAATTTTACGTCTGCGTTGCTGCTTGGGGGGGGCTTGGAGTTTGGAGATCTAGTTTGTACATATGAAGTTATATGTATAACAGAAAACGAATTTTGACTTTATCACTTTCCTTTTTTAATAATAGCCGTGTTTTTGTGCCTTTATATCCGCTCCTATAAATATCCGCGCCTTAAAATATTTTCACTATAAAGAAGAATAACAAGTTTTTGGAATTGATATGTGTTAAACATGAGAATTATTTTTAAGCAGAGCTAGAAGCTAATATAAATGCTCAGTAAAACATGGCAGTTTAACTAATTTTATAACTTACATTTTTACAAATTCGTTTATTTATATTGCTTAGTAATAATTGATTAGGTAGTAGAGGTAGCTACCTACATTATGTAAGTGTTTGTTTAAATTAGCTGAAGGTTGCTTTGAACTTCACATTTTTGATTAAATTTCAAAACTGTTTGTAATTGGGTAGTTTAGAAAATTTATATTTAAGTATGTTCTTACTGGCAAAAGCTCATAGTGCTCTGACAGTGCCATCATTCCTCTGAGATCTTATTTTCCTGTACTATAGCCAAACAACGAGTAGAGTACCTACTTGTTTTGTTCAAACTGCTAATGGAAAGCACAGAAAATAATATTTTGCGGCTCGAAAAATTAATATTAAGACTTCAAGTCTTTTATTCTGGCGTAAGAACCATCTGCTCTAAAAAATAACCTTCACGGCCCAATTCTGCAAGTGTGAATGAATTTTTGTGTACGCTGCAAACCTAAAGTTTTTATTCCTACCCTTGTATATAAAAACTATAGTACTATCATGAAGAAGATCGATAGAGAGATTCGAGGTGAGCACTACCAGTACTACGAAATTATAGAGATTGGAGAGTACAGGACAGGGAGAAACTGAGGGAATTGACGATTAGAATGACGTTCAAGGCAACAATAAATGAACGAGAACAACGTATACAAAATTAAAGCTAGTTTAAGGGAGTCAACACTAAACTTTTTTTTGTTATTTTCTTCCACCAATTTTGTTTACGAAGGGGAAGTTTGAAGCTTTTTCTGCTCTATTTAACGGGGAAGTAGGATAATAAATATAATTTTAAAAGGAATTAGCGGTTGTATTTTTTCTTTCGCTGTGTGCGAGATATGCTGTAGCAAAGTCAAGTAAGTATTACTGTATGCCCAAATAAAAGTCTACAACCAATGTTGCCACTAAAGAATATAAGTTATATAAGAATTTTGTATATGAACTAGGGATAGGAAGAAATTATTTAAATTTTGTAGTTTGATATTTGCATTCATATTTAAGTAGATATGATGTATATATGAAATAAGATAATAAATATAACTTTAAAAGGAAATAATGATTTTATTTTTTCTTTCGTTGTGTGTGAGATATGCTGTAGCAAGTTGAGTAATGTTGCCACTTTAAGTTGTACAAGAATTTCTTATATCAAGTTGGGATAGGAAGAAATTGTTTTAATTTTGTAGGTTGATATTTGCGTGCATATTTAAGGAGATATGACAAATATATGATATTAGATGGTGAACGCCATTTAGTAGGTAGGTACTTATTATTTTATATTATCTATTATAAATATACATATACATATATAAATGGTAAACAAAATAAAATTTAATAATTTATACAATTTTGGTACGAAACCTTTTTAACTAAAGTTTTTCATATACATCCAAGTGAAGTGAACTTTTCGTTGACAAAAATGAAAGTTATTAGGCGTGAAAAATATGAGAAAATTATATGCATTTATTTGGGTGACGAGGAAAAAGCAAATTTCTTTCGAAAGAAACCCGAATTTAAAAATGATTTTAATATTTTCTTAAGCGAAATTT
This sequence comes from Melangyna quadrimaculata, assembly GCA_949320155.1. Classification (NCBI taxonomy): domain Eukaryota; kingdom Metazoa; phylum Arthropoda; class Insecta; order Diptera; family Syrphidae; genus Melangyna; species Melangyna quadrimaculata. The sequence goes on along the minus strand of OX439483.1, from coordinate 254,123,130 downwards.
TCTTTCTTTTAAAAAATTAACGATATTTCACAATCATTTTAAAATGTCCAAGAATGAATTTTTAAAGTATTATAAATAATTTCTATAAAGTTTTCAAAAATGAAACAAGCTATGTTTAAAAGTTCACGGGGATTTTTTCCGTGGAAATTATAACATTTCAAGAAGTGAAATTCTAACTTTGTGAGATTGTTTTTTAAAATATCCTAGATTATAACGTTTTTAAAAATTTTATAGTTCACCATGTGAAAATTCGTGCGAAAAAAGTTTCAAAAATGAAATTTGAATTTAATAAGTAATTTTTAAAAGTTCTCTAAATAACAATTTACAAACAAAATTTGATTAAAATTAAATTTAATCTGCATATTTTCCAATTACCTACTAAAAATTCCACACTCTACTTTTCGCGGGAATTGAGTAAGTAGTGTCTAAATATTCACGGGAATTTTGAAAAAAGAATACTTAATTTGATTAAAAATTAATTTGATTAAAATTAACTTAAAAAATAACAAAGTGCTTATCTTAAATAGACAAACGATATTTATTTTTTTTATTTTTCTAAAATTTCTCTTTTAAAAACATTTTTGTACAGATAAAATATTTTTTTTTTATTTTTTCAATTGATTTTATCTTATTTTCTTTTAAAGATAAAAAGATATTTATTTTTTAAATTTCGCCAAAATGTCTCTACCCTTAAAAATACTTTTTTTTAAAGGTAAAATAGATTTTTTAAATTTGTTTTCAATTTGTTTTATATTAAGTATATTTTAAAAGTAAAAAGATTTAATTTTTTATAATTAAATACTCTTTTTTAATTTTTTCCATTTTTATTTATTAATTTATTTTTTAAATTTCTCTACTCTTAAAAATATTTTTTTTTTGGGTAACATAGTTTTTTTTTTATTTTTATCTTAAGTAGGTATTTTTTAAAGGTAAAAAAATATTTACTTTTTAAATTTTCCCAAAATTTTTATTTAAATTGTTTTTTTTTTGAATATTTTCGAATTTTGTTTACCTTAAAAAGTTTTTTTTTAAGGTAAAGTTATTCTTTTTTAAATTTTATAAAAATTTCTTTACTTTTAAAAGTATATTTTTTTAAAAGTTAAACCTATTTTTACTTAAATTTATCAAGAGTTTTTAAATGTAATATACTTTTTTTTCAATTTTATCAAAATTTGTTTTCCTGTAAAAGTATTTTTTTGAAAGGTAGCTAAAACAAATTCTTTGTTTTTATCAATTTTTTTACATTAAAAGTAATCAAACTTTTGATAAATTTACCTGTACAAAAATTACTTTTAAAGTGTTTTTTCTAGTTTTTTTTTTCCAAAAAAATTAACCTCTTTGTTCTTGAATGCCTCATAAAGAAATATAGCATCGTTGTAAGACTATGTTTGCCTAAGAATTGTGAAAATTAGCAACGGTATAGTCTTGATAATATGATTTTCAGCTGAAATTGAAAATTTTCAACAAATTCGAAGCAAATAAAATCATAATTAACCTATCTATAGACATATGTATGTATTTTGTTTACTATCATAGTCTTTGATAGAAAACAACAAAAAAATCTGTTCGCAAATTCAAATTCAAACAAAAAACGATACTGTTGTACAATGCACCATGACAACGAGAACATTTTTTTCATTTTGTGCGAATAATCCCCTTCGTTGCCATGACGAAAAACTATCTCACTCACACCAGGTAATTGTTGTCAGCAACTGTCAGAATCAACAAAATATACTCCTCTCCTTCTTACTACCAGCTTTTATTCCTCTTCCTATCCTCATTCACATCTCTCCAAACCAACGTGGCACGATGTTTGCGCCCTCACGAGAACACTCCCAGTAACAGAAAAATCGATTCCATAATAGTACTATAGTTTTTATATACAAGGTTCCTACTCAATAAATGTGTCGATAAATTTGCACGTCACTCTAGATTCTATAGGGATGGTAAATATTCATGTCCATTGTCCACCTGCAAGATTTTTCTGAGTTCACAGAGTTTCTCACGCTTTTTGAAATAGGCTCCTTGACTACAGAATTGCTTAGTCCAAAAATATTTTGTATGTACAATTGCCTTGGACCTTTGAAATTTTGAAAACTAAGTCCCAAAATGATCTAACCCCAGCCAAAGCCGTAAGAAGCAATTTCTGTTGTATTAAACATTTACACTAAGCTCTACACCCCGTTGCTCTCCTAATGTTTTAGCCCCAATTGCGTTTCTTTCGTCAACTTAGCTAAGTTTTAAGTGTAAAAAATTGTTGAATTTCACATGTTAATGTTAAGCCCCGACCACGTTTTTTTTTTTTTAAATTATATCTTCAAGCTTTAGTCCCTACTTTGGACTGACAGTCCCTAAACTTAAGCCCTCTGGAATAAGGTTAGTTTTTAGGGAGTTATTTGTTTAACCCTGACTACGTTTTTTGTCCAATATTCTCAGACCATATTAACCACAAGCTGTCGTTGCATGAAACATGTCCATTATTCATAGCCCCCCACTTGTTTTCTGTCGAATTCGCTTCAGGCTTTGGCTTAGGGCTTAAGGCTTAGGAAAAAATTACAACATGTACATTTTTCAGCCCCATCCACGTTATTTTGTCCATCAAATTTCACACCTTAACAATATTTTAGACCAAAATAAAACTCCACACGTTGTAAAACGTTGCTTTTCTTAAGCCCCTACAGCCACCCTCCTGGATCCGCCACTGCTTGCAAGCAGTTGGTGCAGTTAAAATTCTTATGGTTATTAGATTTACAAAATTGACATAAAACTTTCCTCGAATTTTCATAAGCGGTTGTTACCACTTTCTTCCTCTCATCTAACTTCACTGCCTCGAGGGGTTGGAACCTGCATTCAACAAATTCAAGTAGCTGCGTTAGAGTTGGGCTGCTTCTTGGTGATTCCAGAGATTCTTTCTAGATATTTATCTGTTGGTCTGTTGGTATAAGAATATGAATGATGCAATAATTTATGAGTTTGATGGCGATGATGTTTTATGCTCATGGTAGGTAGGCTGTAGCATTGAATAAATACCTACAAATAGAAGTGACACCCTTGTATATAAAAACTATAGTACTATTATGGAATCGATTTTTCTGTTACTGGGAGTGTTCTCGTGAGGGCGCAAACATCGTGCCACGTTGGTTTGGAGAGATGTGAATGAGGATAGGAAGAGGAATAAAAGCTGGTAGTAAGAAGGAGAGGAGTATATTTTGTTGATTCTGACAGTTGCTGACAACAATTACCTGGTGTGAGTGAGATAGTTTTTCGTCATGGCAACGAAGGGGATTATTCGCACAAAATGAAAAAAATGTTCTCGTTGTCATGGTGCATTGTACAACAGTATCGTTTTTTGTTTGAATTTGAATTTGCGAACAGATTTTTTTGTTGTTTTCTATCAAAGACTATGATAGTAAACAAAATACATACATATGTCTATAGATAGGTTAATTATGATTTGATTTGCTTCGAATATGTTGAAAATTTTCAATTTCAGCTGAAAATCATATTATCAAGACTACACCGTTGCTAATTTTCACAATTCTTAGGCAAACATAGTCTTACAACGATGCTATATTTCTTTATGAGGCATTCAAGAACAAACATTTTTTTCGAAAAAAAAAATCAAGAAACATTTTTTTGAGGTTAATTTTTTTGGAAAAAAAACTAGAAAAAACACTTTAAAAGTAATTTTTGTACAGGTAAATTTATCAAAAGTTTGATTACTTTTAATGTAAAAAAATTGATAAAAACAAAGAATTTGTTTTAGCTACCTTTCAAAAAAATACTTTTACAGGAAAACAAATTTTGATAAAATTAAAAAAAAAGTATTTTACATTTAAAAACTCTTGATAAATTTAAGTAAAAATAGGTTTAACTTTTAAAAAATATACTTTTAAAAGTAAAGAAATTTTTATAAAATTTAAAAAAGAATAACTTTACCTTAAAAAAAAACTTTTTAAGGTAAACAAAATTCGAAAATATTCAAAAAAAATCAATTTAAATAAAAATTTTGGGAAAATGTAAAAAGTAAATATTTTTTTACCTTTAAAAAATACCTACTTAAGATAAAAATAAAAAAAAACTATGTTACCCAAAAAAAAAAATATTTTTAAGAGTAGAGAAATTTAAAAAATAAATTAATAAATAAAAATGGAAAAAATTAAAAAAAAGTATTTAATTATAAAAAATTAAATCTTTTTACTTTTAAAATATACTTAAGATAAAACAAATTGAAAACAAATTTAAAAAATCTATTTTACCTTTAAAAAAAAGTATTTTTAAGGGTAGAGACATTTTGGCGAAATTTAAAAAATAAATATCTTTTTATCTTTAAAAGAAAATAAGATAAAATCAATTGAAAAAATAAAAAAAAAAATATTTTATCTGTACAAAAATGTTTTTAAAAGAGAAATTTTAGAAAAATTAAAAAAATAAATATCGTTTGTCTATTTAAGATAAGCACTTTGTTATTTTCTAAGTTAATTTTAATCAAATTAAGTATTCTTTTTTCAAAATTCCCGTGAATATTTAGACACTACTTACTCAATTCCCGCGAAAAGTAGTGTGTGGAATTTTTAGTAGGTAATTGGAAAATATGCAGATTAAATTTAATTTTAATCAAATTTTGTTTGTAAATTGTTATTTAGAGAACTTTTAAAAATTACTTATTAAATTCAAATTTCATTTTTGAAACTTTTTTCGCACGAATTTTCACATGGTGAACTATAAAATTTTTAAAAACGTTATAATCTAGGATATTTTAAAAAATAATTTCCACGGAAAAAATCCCCGTGAACTTTTAAACATAGCTTGTTTCATTTTTGAAAACTTTATAGAAATTATTTATAATACTTTAAAAATTCATTCTTGGACATTTTAAAATGATTGTGAAATATCGTTAATTTTTTAAAAGAAATTACACACAAAATTTCGCTTAAGAAAATATTAAAATCATTTTTAAATTCGGGTTTCTTTCGAAAGAAATTTGCTTTTTCCTCGTCACCCAAATAAATGCATATAATTTTCTCATATTTTTCACGCCTAATAACTTTCATTTTTGTCAACGAAAAGTTCACTTCACTTGGATGTATATGAAAAACTTTAGTTAAAAAGGTTTCGTACCAAAATTGTATAAATTATTAAATTTTATTTTGTTTACCATTTATATATGTATATGTATATTTATAATAGATAATATAAAATAATAAGTACCTACCTACTAAATGGCGTTCACCATCTAATATCATATATTTGTCATATCTCCTTAAATATGCACGCAAATATCAACCTACAAAATTAAAACAATTTCTTCCTATCCCTACTTGATATAAGAAATTCTTGTACAACTTAAAGTGGCAACATTACTCAACTTGCTACAGCATATCTCACACACAACGAAAGAAAAAATAAAATCATTATTTCCTTTTAAAGTTATATTTATTATCTTATTTCATATATACATCATATCTACTTAAATATGAATGCAAATATCAAACTACAAAATTTAAATAATTTCTTCCTATCCCTAGTTCATATACAAAATTCTTATACAACTTATATTCTTTAGTGGTAACATTGGTTGTAGCCTTTTATTTGGGCATACAGTAATACTGACTTGACTTTGCTACAGCATATCTCGCACACAGCGAAAGAAAAAATACAACCGCTAATTCCTTTTAAAATTATATTTATTATCCTACTTCCCCGTTAAATAGAGCAAAAAAAGCTTCAAACTTCCCCTTCGTAAGCAAAATTGGTGGAAGAAAATAACAAAAAAAAAGTTTAGTGTTGACTCCCTTAAACTAGCTTTAATTTTGTATACGTTGTTCTCGTTCATTTATTGTTGCCTTGAACGTCATCCTAATCGTCAATTCCCTCAGTTTCTCCCTGTCCTGTACTCTCCAATCTCTACAATTTCGTAGTACTGGTAGTGCTCACCTCGAATCTCTCTATCGATCTTCTTCATGATAGTACTATAGTTTTTATATACAAGGGTGACACCCAATTACTCAGAACGCCCTACAGACCAAGAGGCGAATAGCAGAGACTAAATAGATGATGTCGGCTTTTTGTGTGCACAAACCCTTGTATATAAAAACAATAGTACTATCATGAAGAAGATCGATAGAGAGATTCGAGGTGAGCACTACTAGTACTACGAAATTGTAGAGATTGGAGAGTACAGGACAGGGAGAAACTGAGGGAATTGACGATTAGAATGACGTTCAAGGCAACAATAAATGAACGAGAACAACGTATACAAAATTAAAGCTAGTTTAAGGGAGTCAACACTAAACTTTTTTTTGTTATTTTCTTCCACCAATTTTGTTTACGAAGGGGAAGTTTGAAGCTTTTTTTGCTCTATTTAACGGGAAAGTAGGATAATAAATATAATTTTAAAAGGAATTAGCGGTTGTATTTTTTCTTTCGCTGTGTGCGAGATATGCTGTAGCAAAGCCTTGTATATAAAAACTATAGTACTATTATGGAAACGATTTTTCTGTTACTGGGAGTGTTCTCGTGAGGGCGCAAACATCGTGCCACGTTGGTTTGGAGAGATGTGAATGAGGATAGGAAGAGCAATAAAAGCTGGTAGTAAGAAGGAGAGGAGTATATTTTGTTGATTCTGACAGTTGCTGACAACAATTACCTGGTGTGAGTGAGATAGTTTTTCGTCATGGCAACGAAGGGGATTATTCGCACAAAATGAAAAAAATGTTCTCGTTGTCATGGTGCATTGTACAACAGTATCGTTTTTTGTTTGAATTTGAATTTGCGAACAGATTTTTTTGTTGTTTTCTATCAAAGTTTATGATAGTACACTATATACATACATATGTCTATAGATAGGTTAATTATAATTTGATTTGCTTCGAATTTGTTGAAAATTTTCAATTTCAGCTGAAAATCATATTATCAAGACTACACCGTTGCTAATTTTCACAATTCTTAGGCAAACATAGTCTTACAACGATGCTATATTTCTTTATGAGGCATTCAAGAACAAACATTTTTTTCGAAAAAAAAATCCAGAAACATTTTTTTGAGGTTTATTTTTTTGGAAAAAAAAAACTAGAAAAAAACACTTTAAAAGTAATTTTTGTACAGGTAAATTTATCAAAAGTTTGATTACTTTAAATGTAAAAAAATTGATAAAAACAAAGAATTTGTTTAAGCTACCTTTCAAAAAAATACTTTTACAGCAAAACAAATTTTGATAAAAGTAAAAAAAAAAAAGTATTTTACATTTAAAAAACTCTTGATAAATTTAAGAAAAAATAGGTTTAACTTTAAAAAATATATTTTTAAAAGTAAATAAATTTTGATAAAATTTAAAAAAGAATAACTTTACCTTAGAAAAAACTTTAAGGTAAACAAAATTCGAAAATATTCAAAAAAAAAACAATTTAAATAAAAATTTTGGGAAAATTTAAAAAAATAAATATTTTCTTACCTTTAAAAAATACCTACTTAAGATAAAAATGAAAAAAAAACTATTTTACTTAAAAAAAATATTTTTAAGAGCAGAGAAATTTAAAAAATAAATTAATAAATAAAAATGGAAAAAACTAAAAAAAAGTATTTAATTATAAAAAATTAAATCTCATTACTTTTAAAAAATACTTAAGATAAAACAAATTGAAAACAAATTTAAACAATCTATTTTACCTTTAAAAAAAAGTATTTTTAAGGGTAGAGACATTTTGGCGAAATTTAAAAAATAAATATCTTTTTATCTTTAAAAGAAAATAAGATAAAACCAATTGAAAAAATTAAAAAAAAATATTTTATCTATAAAAAAAATGTTTTTAAAAGAGAAATTTTAGTAAAATTTAAAAAATAAATATCTTTTGTCTATTTAAGATAAGCATACTTTGTTAATTTTTAAGTAAATTTTAATTTTACTTCTTAACGTTATTAATTTTTTAACTTTGTTAAATTTTTACTTAACAAAATTCAAATTTCGTTTATCAAAATTGCATTAAGTAATTTTAATAAATTCGCATTCAAACTAAAGAAATTTTACTTTACGAAGTATTTTTTTTAATTCACGTAAAAAAATTCAATTTAGCTCACCTAGTTTAAAAATGCTTATTCAAATTTTCAAAAACCAAATTACAACTTTATGAAATAATATTGAAAAATTCACGTGAAAAATTCAATTGTTAATATTTTAACAAAAACTATTAGGCAATGTTCAAATTTCGGTTATGAAAATTGTATGAAGTAATTTCAATGAATTCGCATTTTGTAAGGTGTTTGAAATGAAATTTGAACTTTATTAAGTAATTTTTAAAAAATTCACGTGAGAAAATCAAATTAAGTATTCTTTTTTCAAAATTCCCGTGAATATTTAGACACTACTTACTCAACAAAAAAATTTCCAAATCTTGTTTTTTTAATTCCCGCGAAAAGTAGTGTGTGAAATTTTTAGTAGGTAGTTGGAAAATATGCAGACTAAAATTAATTTAAATCAAATTTTTTTGTAAATTGTTATTTAGAGAATTTTTAAAAATTACTTATTAAATTCAAATTTCATTTTTGAAACTTTTTTCGCACGAATTTTCACATGGTGAACTATAAAATTTTTAAAAACGTTATAATCTAGGATATTTTAAAAAATAATCTTATAAAGTTAGAATTTCACTTCTGGAAATGTTATAATTTCCACGGAAAAAATCCCCGTGAATTTTTAAACATAGCTTGTTTCATTTTTGAAAACTTTATAGAAATTATTTATAATACTTTAAAAATTCATTCTTGGACATTTTAAAATGATTGTGAAAAATCGTTAATTTTTTTAAGAAATTACACACAAAATTTAAAATTTCGCTTGAGAAAATATTAAAATCATTTTTAAATTCGGGTTTCTTTAGAAAGAAATTTGACTTTTCCTCGTCACCCAAATAAATGCATATAATTTTCTCATATTTTTCACGCCTAATAAATTTCATTTTTGTCAACGAAAAGTTCACTTCACTGGGATGTATATGAAAAACTTTAGTTAAAAAGGTTTCGTACCGAAATTGTATAAATTATTAAATTTTATTTTGTTTACCATTTATATATGTATATGTATATTTATAATAGATAATATAAAATAGTAAGTACGTACCTACTAAATGGCGTTCACCATCTAATATCATATATTTGTCATATCTCCTTAAATATGCACGCAGATATCAACCTACAAAATTAAAACAATTTCTTCCTATCCCTACTTGATATAAGAAATTCTTGTACAACTTAAAGTGGCAACATTACTCAACTTGCTACAGCATATCTCACACACAACGAAAGAAAAAATAAAATCATTATTTCCTTTTAAAGTTATATTTATTATCTTATTTCATATATACATCATATCTACTTAAATATGAATGCAAATATCAAACTACAAAATTTAAATAATTTCTTCCTATCCCTAGTTCATATACAAAATTCTTATACAACTTATATTCTTTAGTGGTAACATTGGTTGTAGCCTTTTATTTGGGCATACAGTAATACTTACTTGACTTTGCTACAGCATATCTCGCACACAGCGAAAGAAAAAATACAACCGCTAATTCCTTTTAAAATTATATTTATTATCCTACTTCCCCGTTAAATAGAGCAAAAAAAGCTTCAAACTTCCCCTTCGTAAACAAAATTGGTGGAAGAAAATAACAAAAAAAAAGTTTAGTGTTGACTCCCTTAAACTAGCTTTAATTTTGTATACGTTGTTCTCGTTCATTTATTGTTGCCTTGAACGTCATCCTAATCGTCAATTCCCTCAGTTTCTCCCTGTCCTGTACTCTCCAATCTCTACAATTTCGTAGTACTGGTAGTGCTCACCTCGAATCTCTCTATCGATCTTCTTCATGATAGTACTATAGTTTTTATATACAAGGGTGACACCCAATTACTCAGAACGCCCTACAGACCAAGAGGCGAATAGCAGAGACTAAATAGATGATGTCGGCTTTTTGTGTGCACAAACCCTTGTATATAAAAACAATAGTACTATCATGAAGAAGATCGATAGAGAGATTCGAGGTGAGCACTACCAGTACTACGAAATTGTAGAGATTGGAGAGTACAGGACAGGGAGAAACTGAGGGAATTGACGATTAGAATGACGTTCAAGGCAACAATAAATGAACGAGAACAACGTATACAAAATTAAAGCTAGTTTAAGGGAGTCAACACTAAACTTTTTTTTGTTATTTTCTTCCACCAATTTTGTTTACGAAGGGGAAGTTTGAAGCTTTTTTTGCTCTATTTAACGGGAAAGTAGGATAATAAATATAATTTTAAAAGGAATTAGCGGTTGTATTTTTTCTTTCGCTGTGTGCGAGATATGCTGTAGCAAAGCCTTGTATATAAAAACTATAGTACTATTATGGAAACGATTTTTCTGTTACTGGGAGTGTTCTCGTGAGGGCGCAAACATCGTGCCACGTTGGTTTGGAGAGATGTGAATGAGGATAGGAAGAGCAATAAAAGCTGGTAGTAAGAAGGAGAGGAGTATATTTTGTTGATTCTGACAGTTGCTGACAACAATTAACTGGTGTGAGTGAGATAGTTTTTCGTCATGGCAACGAAGGGGATTATTCGCACAAAATGAAAAAAATGTTCTCGTTGTCATGGTGCATTGTACAACAGTATCGTTTTTTGTTTGAATTTGAATTTGCGAACAGATTTTTTTGTTGTTTTCTATCAAAGTTTATGATAGTACACTATATACATACATATGTCTATAGATAGGTTAATTATAATTTGATTTGCTTCGAATTTGTTGAAAATTTTCAATTTCAGCTGAAAATCATATTATCAAGACTACACCGTTGCTAATTTTCACAATTCTTAGGCAAACATAGTCTTACAACGATGCTATATTTCTTTATGAGGCATTCAAGAACAAACATTTTTTTCGAAAAAAAAATCCAGAAACATTTTTTTGAGGTTTATTTTTTTGGAAAAAAAAAACTAGAAAAAAACACTTTAAAAGTAATTTTTGTACAGGTAAATTTATCAAAAGTTTGATTACTTTAAATGTAAAAAAATTGATAAAAACAAAGAATTTGTTTAAGCTACCTTTCAAAAAAATACTTTTACAGGAAAACAAATTTTGATAAAAGTAAAAAAAAAAAGTATTTTACATTTAAAAAACTCTTGATAAATTTAAGAAAAAATAGGTTTAACTTTAAAAAATATACTTTTAAAAGTAAATAAATTTTGATAAAATTTAAAAAAGAATAACTTTACCTTAGAAAAAACTTTAAGGTAAACAAAATTCGAAAATATTCAAAAAAAAAACAATTTAAATAAAAATTTTGGGAAAATTTAAAAAAATAAATATTTTCTTACCTTTAAAAAATACCTACTTAAGATAAAAATGAAAAAAAAACTATTTTACTTAAAAAAAATATTTTTAAGAGCAGAGAAATTTAAAAAATAAATTAATAAATAAAAATGGAAAAAACTAAAAAAAAGTATTTAATTATAAAAAATTAAATCTCATTACTTTTAAAAAATACTTAAGATAAAACAAATTGAAAACAAATTTAAACAATCTATTTTACCTTTAAAAAAAAGTATTTTTAAGGGTAGAGACATTTTGGCGAAATTTAAAAAATAAATATCTTTTTATCTTTAAAAGAAAATAAGATAAAACCAATTGAAAAAATTAAAAAAAAATATTTTATCTATAAAAAAAATGTTTTTAAAAGAGAAATTTTAGTAAAATTTAAAAAATAAATATCTTTTGTCTATTTAAGATAAGCATACTTTGTTAATTTTTAAGTAAATTTTAATTTTACTTCTTAACGTTATTAATTTTTTAACTTTGTTAAATTTTTACTTAACAAAATTCAAATTTCGTTTATCAAAATTGCATTAAGTAATTTTAATAAATTCGCATTCAAACTAAAGAAATTTTACTTTACGAAGTATTTTTTTTAATTCACGTAAAAAAATTCAATTTAGCTCACCTAGTTTAAAAATGCTTATTCAAATTTTCAAAAACCAAATTACAACTTTATGAAATAATATTGAAAAATTCACGTGAAAAATTCAATTGTTAATATTTTAACAAAAACTATTAGGCAATGTTCAAATTTCGGTTATGAAAATTGTATGAAGTAATTTCAATGAATTCGCATTTTGTAAGGTGTTTGAAATGAAATTTGAACTTTATTAAGTAATTTTTAAAAAATTCACGTGAGAAAATCAAATTAAGTATTCTTTTTTTAAAATTCCCGTGAATATTTAGACACTACTTACTCAACAAAAAAATTTCCAAATCTTGTTTTTTTAATTCCCGCGAAAAGTAGTGTGTGAAATTTTTAGTAGGTAGTTGGAAAATATGCAGACTAAAATTAATTTAAATCAAATTTTTTTGTAAATTGTTATTTAGAGAATTTTTAAAAATTACTTATTAAATTCAAATTTCATTTTTGAAACTTTTTTCGCACGAATTTTCACATGGTGAACTATAAAATTTTTAAAAACGTTATAATCTAGGATATTTTAAAAAATAATCTTATAAAGTTAGAATTTCACTTCTGGAAATGTTATAATTTCCACGGAAAAAATCCCCGCGAATTTTTAAACATAGCTTGTTTCATTTTTGAAAACTTTATAGAAATTATTTATAATACTTTAAAAATTCATTCTTGGACATTTTAAAATGATTGTGAAAAATCGTTAATTTTTTTAAGAAATTACACACAAAATTTAAAATTTCGCTTGAGAAAATATTAAAATCATTTTTAAATTCGGGTTTCTTTAGAAAGAAATTTGACTTTTCCTCGTCACCCAAATAAATGCATATAATTTTCTCATATTTTTCACGCCTAATAAATTTCATTTTTGTCAACGAAAAGTTCACTTCACTGGGATGTATATGAAAAACTTTAGTTAAAAAGGTTTCGTACCGAAATTGTATAAATTATTAAATTTTATTTTGTTTACCATTTATATATGTATATGTATATTTATAATAGATAATATAAAATAGTAAGTACGTACCTACTAAATGGCGTTCACCATCTAATATCATATATTTGTCATATCTCCTTAAATATGCACGCAGATATCAACCTACAAAATTAAAACAATTTCTTCCTATCCCTACTTGATATAAGAAATTCTTGTACAACTTAAAGTGGCAACATTACTCAACTTGCTACAGCATATCTCACACACAACGATAGAAAAAATAAAATCATTGTTTCCTTTTAAAATTATATTTATTATCTTATTTCATATATATATCATATCTACTTAAATATAAATGCAAATATCAAACTACAAAATTTAAATAATTTCTTCCTATCCCTAGTTCATATACAAAATTCTTATATAACTTATATTCTTTAGTGGCAACAATGGTTGTAGACTTTTATTTGGGCATACAGTAATACTTACTTGACTTTGCTACAGCATATCTCGCACACAGCAAAAGAAAAAATACAACCGCTAATTCCTTTTAAAATTATATTTATTATCCTACTTTCCCGTTAAATAGAGCAAAAAAAGCTTCAAACTTCCCCTTCGTAAACAAAATTGGTGGAAGAAAATAACAAAAAAAAGTTTAGTGTTGACTCCCTTAAACTAGCTTTAATTTTGTATACGTTGTTCTCGTTCATTTATTGTTGCCTTGAACGTCATTCTAATCGTCAATTCCCTCAGTTTCTCCCTGTCCTGTACTCTCCAATCTCTACAATTTCGTAGTACTGGTAGTGCTCACCTCGAATCTCTCTATCGATCTTCTTCATGATAGTACTATTGTTTTTATATACAAGGAGCAAAGTCAAGTAAGTATTACTGTATGCCCAAATAAAAGTCTACAAGCAATGTTGCCACTAAAGAATATAAGTTATATAAGAATTTTGTATATGAACTAGGGATAGGAAGAAATTATTTAAATTTTGTAGTTTGATATTTGCATTTATATTTAAGTAGATATGATATATATATGAAATAAGATAATAAATATAATTTTAAAAGGAAACAATGATTTTATTTTTTCTATCGTTGTGTGTGAGATATGCTGTAGCAAGTTGAGTAATGTTGCCACTTTAAGTTGTACAAGAATTTCTTATATCAAGTAGGGATAGGAAGAAATTGTTTTAATTTTGTAGGTTGATATCTGCGTGCATATTTAAGGAGATATGACAAATATATGATATTAGATGGTGAACGCCATTTAGTAGGTACGTACTTACTATTTTATATTATCTATTATAAATATACATATACATATATAAATGGTAAACAAAATAAAATTTAATAATTTATACAATTTCGGTACGAAACCTTTTTAACTAAAGTTTTTCATATACATCCCAGTGAAGTGAACTTTTCGTTGACAAAAATGAAATTTATTAGGCGTGAAAAATATGAGAAAATTATATGCATTTATTTGGGTGACGAGGAAAAGTCAAATTTCTTTCTAAAGAAACCCGAATTTAAAAATGATTTTAATATTTTCTCAAGCGAAATTTTAAATTTTGTGTGTAATTTCTTAAAAAAATTAACGATTTTTCACAATCATTTTAAAATGTCCAAGAATGAATTTTTAAAGTATTATAAATAATTTCTATAAAGTTTTCAAAAATGAAACAAGCTATGTTTAAAAATTCACGGGGATTTTTTCCGTGGAAATTATAACATTTCCAGAAGTGAAATTCTAACTTTATAAGATTATTTTTTAAAATATCCTAGATTATAACGTTTTTAAAAATTTTATAGTTCACCATGTGAAAATTCGTGCGAAAAAAGTTTCAAAAATGAAATTTGAATTTAATAAGTAATTTTTAAAAATTCTCTAAATAACAATTTACAAAAAAATTTGATTTAAATTAATTTTAGTCTGCATATTTTCCAACTACCTACTAAAAATTTCACACACTACTTTTCGCGGGAATTAAAAAAACAAGATTTGGAAATTTTTTTGTTGAGTAAGTAGTGTCTAAATATTCACGGGAATTTTGAAAAAAGAATACTTAATTTGATTTTCTCACGTGAATTTTTTAAAAATTACTTAATAAAGTTCAAATTTCATTTCAAACACCTTACAAAATGCGAATTCATTGAAATTACTTCATACAATTTTCATAACCGAAATTTGAACATTGCCTAATAGTTTTTGTTAAAATATTAACAATTGAATTTTTCACGTGAATTTTTCAATATTATTTCATAAAGTTGTAATTTGGTTTTTGAAAATTTGAATAAGCATTTTTAAACTAGGTGAGCTAAATTGAATTTTTTTACGTGAATTAAAAAAAATACTTCGTAAAGTAAAATTTCTTTAGTTTGAATGCGAATTTATTAAAATTACTTAATGCAATTTTGATAAACGAAATTTGAATTTTGTTAAGTAAAAATTTAACAAAGTTAAAAAATTAATAACGTTAAGAAGTAAAATTAAAATTTACTTAAAAATTAACAAAGTATGCTTATCTTAAATAGACAAAAGATATTTATTTTTTAAATTTTACTAAAATTTCTCTTTTAAAAACATTTTTTTTATAGATAAAATATTTTTTTTTAATTTTTTCAATTGGTTTTATCTTATTTTCTTTTAAAGATAAAAAGATATTTATTTTTTAAATTTCGCCAAAATGTCTCTACCCTTTAAAATACTTTTTTTTAAAGGTAAAATAGATTGTTTAAATTTGTTTTCAATTTGTTTTATCTTAAGTATTTTTTAAAAGTAATGAGATTTAATTTTTTATAATTAAATACTTTTTTTTAATTTTTTCCATTTTTATTTATTAATTTATTTTTTAAATTTCTCTGCTCTTAAAAATATTTTTTTTAAGTAAAATAGTTTTTTTTTTCATTTTTATCTTAAGTAGGTATTTTTTAAAGGTAAGAAAATATTTATTTTTTTAAATTTTCCCAAAATTTTTATTTAAATTGTTTTTTTTTTTGAATATTTTCGAATTTTGTTTACCTTAAAGTTTTTTCTAAGGTAAAGTTATTCTTTTTTAAATTTTATCAAAATTTATTTACTTTTAAAAGTATATTTTTTAAAGTTAAACCTATTTTTTCTTAAATTTATCAATTTTTTAAATGTAAAATACTTTTTTTTTTTTTAATTTTATCAAAATTTGTTTTCCTGTAAAAGTATTTTTTTGAAAGGTAGCTTAAACAAATTCTTTGTTTTTATCAATTTTTTTACATTTAAAGTAATCAAACTTTTGATAAATTTACCTGTACAAAAATTACTTTTAAAGTGTTTTTTTCTAGTTTTTTTTTTTCCAAAAAAATAAACCTCAAAAAAATGTTTCTGGATTTTTTTTTCGAAAAAAATGTTTGTTCTTGAATGCCTCATAAAGAAATATAGCATCGTTGTAAGACTATGTTTGCCTAAGAATTGTGAAAATTAGCAACGGTGTAGTCTTGATAATATGATTTTCAGCTGAAATTGAAAATTTTCAACAAATTCGAAGCAAATCAAATTATAATTAACCTATCTATAGACATATGTATGTATATAGTGTACTATCATAGACTTTGATAGAAAACAACAAAAAAATCTGTTCGCAAATTCAAATTCAAACAAAAAACGATACTGTTGTACAATGCACCATGACAACGAGAACATTTTTTTCATTTTGTGCGAATAATCCCCTTCGTTGCCATGACGAAAAACTATCTCACTCACACCAGGTAATTGTTGTCAGCAACTGTCAGAATCAACAAAATATACTCCTCTCCTTCTTACTACCAGCTTTTATTCCTCTTCCTATCCTCATTCACATCTCTCCAAACCAACGTGGCACGATGTTTGCGCCCTCACGAGAACACTCCCAGTAACAGAAAAATCGTTTCCATAATAGTACTATAGTTTTTATATACAAGGGCACAAGCCAATTCCCAAAAGGATATTTATTTATTATATTATTCCTTTTTGTTATTGGGTAACCATGACAATTTTCAATATTTCGTATTGTTCTGAAAAATGTTTTTAGGTATGTATTTTTCTTTAGAGGTATGGGTTGTATTTTTATTTGTTGACATATATCTATACATGATTTTCAAGCTACGTTGAAGATTTTTGTTTGCATATTAAAATATAGAGAAAACTATTGTAGGAAGGATATTGTTTTTTTTTCTTTAATTTGTAAAAATAGAATTTTTTTTTTATATTAAACGCGCGCTGAAGGGGTTGTGACTACCCTTAAAATGTTAAATAACCTTTGTTAGTTGTTGGCATTCTAGAGACAGTTTGTTCTTTTTGATTATTTTTATCAAGTAAGAGGTTCAGTTTTGGTTTCTTTTTTGTATCATCTCTGATAAAGATATTTTTTGGCTTTCAGATTTGAAAATCTAAACTATATTACGGAATTTAGGTATAAATACTAGTGCAGTACAGTATGTTATATTTCGGTATTGTTGCAAAATGAAAATATGTTTTCATCGTTTGGAAGTTTAAGTTTGATTTTTGTCTATTGACATAGATACCCAAGTCCAAGAGGTATACATATACATATATAGTCGAACAGTCGTAAGAAAGAGTCTGACCTTGCGTCCAAAGGTATAGTGTTTTTTTTTTTAATTGGATTGATAAGTGCTTATAACAAATGCTTGAAATGAAAATTGCACTACCAGT
The DNA here is from genome assembly GCA_949320155.1 of Melangyna quadrimaculata. Lineage (NCBI taxonomy): Eukaryota > Metazoa > Arthropoda > Insecta > Diptera > Syrphidae > Melangyna > Melangyna quadrimaculata. The sequence goes on along the minus strand of OX439483.1, from coordinate 254,105,519 downwards.
AAACGTTTTTTTTTTACCAAAACTATTCGTGCAAATGTACTTCTTGACAATATGAAAAATAACAAGCGTATTGTTTGTAAATTAGATTGCCTTTTTTTTGTTTAAACGAAATTTTGCAATAACATAATTCGAAAAAAGTAATATATGTAGATTAGGGTGGTCCTTATAAAGGTCATTGTCTTATTTTGAATGACGCACCCCCCCCCCCTTTATTTGTTCTAAATAATTTAAAAAAAATTCCTGTAAAATGTAAGCCCATTTTATTAACGTTAACACGGCCCCCAAGATGTCTGAAGTTTTATATGGAAAATTAAATTTTTGCACACATGATGTTACTTTTTCATGTTTAAAAAAATTTATTAAAAAAAAATTTACAACATTTATTAAAATTTAAAAAAAAAAGATATTTTTGTTTAAATTGCTATAAGTAAGGGAAATAACTGTTGTAAATTTTTGCCTGATACATTTTTATAAATATGATAAAAGTGACTAAATGCGTTCCAAAATTAAATTAAATTTTTTTTATCAATCATAACCAAAGTTAAGATTTTACAAATTTGAATTTACAAAAATACATGGGATCCCATATAAAACTTCAGACGTCTTGGGGGCCGGGTTACCGTTAGTATAATGAGCTCAAGTTTCACTGGATTTTTTTTGTATTTATTCAGAACAAATGAGGGGGGTGCGTCATTCAAAATAAAACAATGACCTTTATAAGGACCACCCTAATATAGATAGATAACGGTTATTATTTTGCTGAGCTTTTTTTATAGTTTTATAAATGTTCTAGAAATAAAAACAAACATATTTACAATCACAACGAAAGTCGAGCAAACCATTATTGAATATCAGTGCATATGTACACCCACACAATAACAATTATTCGTTTTTTGTGAATATGTCGGGTGCATTACGAGTAGGTATATATTGGACTATGGAAAAATAGAAATATTTTGTTTAAACACAAACTATCATTTAAAGACGAATTTTTGTATTCAAAAAAATCATATATTAAATTGATACATTATATAATAATGGGAGCTTGCATTAATATACAAAAGAACGATTATTGAGATTTAGTTTAACGGTTTTTTCTTTCAAATCTTTTACGTAACTGCGGTTAATAGGCTTCATTCTGATCAGGGGTGGATTAAGGCGGCCAAAGTGCCACCCTGGGTACTAATGTTTGTGCTACCCCCTGGTGCCTTATGTATGTAATTCAAACGCAATAATACTCGTAAACACTATATACTAAGGAAATAGATCAAACATTGAAGAACAAAATACGCAGTCTAAATAAAAAAATGTATTGTAACTATAATTTCAAAACTAAATCAGTCTTGTTCCGATTTGCTACAACGATTTTGTAAATCATAAATCATTGAAAACTGTTAGGTACATCAGTATTAACACAAATTTGTTTGCTCACAAAATGTATCCTGAGACTTTTCATTCAGTTTAATATAATTTATGCAAACGTTAGTTATTGGATTTTCATGTTCAGGTTTGCACAATTTTCGAACGAGAAAATTGTGGAATTGGTTATTTTATTCGTCAAATTTCTTACGTAACTTTGCACGCATTTTTGGTTTTTGTTTAAATATACACTATATTTTGTTTTCTTCGTGATTGCCTTATCTGTAATTTGATCCTGCTGGGGGTTTCAAAATGAAATAGACAATAGAAGAAAAAAATATCTTTCGGTCTGTTAGGACACACAACCAAACGTGTAAATGAAAGTGAATTGCTGAAAGAATGTGAATTTTTATGAGTATAACATCAAAAGTCAGCAAATTGAAGCCTGATGATGGTTTATAAAACCGAAACGCATCGCTTTTATTTATAAAAACTATAAATGATATGAACATTTTTGCAATTTATTAAATAAATTTTAATTATTTTATTAAAATCAAAGGTTTTTTAATTCTCTTTTATTGTTATTCTATCATTTCATAAACGGTTATCTTTCACACAATGAATTCGATTATTAACATTTTGTCGAAAACAGCTCTTATGTGTATGATTTGAATTAAGCTGTTTTCTCTTATATTTTGATGTTTTATTAGGAGATTTTTTGTAAGTTTATTATCCTGCTCCTCGCTAATGGCTTGAGCGACTTTTTACATTTTTTTTGTCAGTTAAATATTCCTACTTATATACAGTTTAAATAATAAATACCTACCCAATTTAAAAATTACAGAAACAAAAATTCTAGTAATTTTAACTTTTTCAATATAATATATAACATTTTCAAATTTTTTCGTACGTCTTTTTTTTTTAATAACAAGTTCAAGCGGTTCCATCGTGCATTTTCAATACAAGTGTGCACAAGTTTTTGAGTATAATTCTGAAACATTTTGCCGTTCCCAAAATAATTTACCGCCCAAGGCACGTTCCCATGTTGTAGTTTAATTATTATCAACCTCGTTTTTTCTTGTTTTTACTAAGAAAATAATCTCCTTATTTTTTAATATCTTGAAAATTAAGAATCCTAGAAATATACAATTTTCAGTTTTTGACTAAAAATTATTGATAAGACTATTGACCCCCCCCCCCCAAGAATGTATGAATTTAACTACCTCGCCATACAATTTCACTCTTAATTTTGAGTTTTCAGTTTAAAATACCCCCCCCCGAAATTTGTTCAACACACCCCCCCACCCCCCCGAAAATTTTTCCTGCGCTCGCGCCTGCCAATGCTACACCAGCAATGTTGCTAGATATATCTGAAACGCCTAGCAAACAAATTAATGTTTCCGGCTACATAGCTATATACAATCTTTCTATTTTTTCGGTTATGTAATCAATAATATTTAAAGACCTTAAATTTGAAGATATTTAAGTTATTATATAGTTTTATTCAGTTACTATGTTTTATTATATTATATTATATAAAGTTTTTATTGTTAATTTCTCCTTCAGTCTCAGTGATTGAAAACACCGACTAGCCTTCCCTCCCCTGGGTCCAGAAAAAAAAATTGTTTTTTAATCATAGCCTCTTAAATATTCTGCATTTTAAGACAACCTCAAAGATCAGGTGAGCCAAACTCAAGTTAACGGTAAACTAACATTAACATATCTAAGCAATTCAGCTGTATTTTTCTAAAAATCTATACAACATAGCTAGCCCCTGTTTTAAATTTTAATTCGAATTGAAGAAAATTGATTTTATCCATAAAATTCAAAATAAATTCTGAATCTCTGCAATACACAACTACATATGTTTCTATATGTAGAAACATACAAATTCTGTATTTAATTCAATATCAATACAACATTGTTACCATAGAAATTTATAAAAATAAACAAACAAAAAATAATTTCTTTTCGAATACACGACCCTTTTACAATAATAGGAATTTTTTTTTAAATCAACCACACCCACCATGTCATATTATTTAGGCGAAGGGAGCGCGCTGGTTTCAAATAGCGGTCATTTTGCCCGGTTTCACCTTCTATTTGTAATTATTCAATGGTTGTAATTAACTGCAGGTATTTGTATACAATTTATATTAATATCTAGGTATGGAGGTACATACTTTCAAGATGGGTTCCCTTTGTGTAAGTAAGTACACAGCAAACAAAAACACATTTTTGGTGATTGTTTGAAATTCAATTTTTTTACTATTGATTTCGACAACATGCGCAGAACTGAACGAAAATTAACACGCTAGTGATATTTCCTGTAATATAAATGTATGTTGGGTACTAGGTACTTAGTAGGTGCCTACATAATTTTATTTTAATTTTTATTTCGATTAAATCCTGACACGTTAAACTTATATAATCTTATAACTAGTGTAGCTTTAAAATGCAAGTGAGGTGAGTTACAGAGAATCAGAGTTATTATAATACAATATTAATTTTACAATGAATTCAAATATTAATTAAAAAGTTTTAAAATGATTTACAGTTTAATAAATAACATAAATTATGCATTCATAAACAAAAAAAGAAGAAATAAAATAAGACATAAGAAGTGATGAGAATATAAAAGAAAAGAGATAAAAGAAAAATTATAAAAAATGTATGCAGCTTATTATTAATCATTATTGTTCGTATAATACGCATTCAGAACAGTCCTGAACCCTCCAATGCCGCCGGACCCTCGAATATGCCTTGGTAAGGAATTCCATAAACGAATGGAGCTAACAAAGAACTGTCACTCAGAATTCAGACAGGAGTTGATGAGAACTGCTAGAAGAGCTAAAACGTAACTTGTTGAACAGGTAAAAAGGTTGATGGGTGTCTATAACTTTAGAAAGCAAGACGAGGGTTTTATATGAGAGAAGATGGTCAAATGAAATATTGAATAATAGTATTGAATAATTCGAAATTCAGTCATAGCGCCTCATAATAAATACATATCGCGCGGTATTATTAAATGCTACATTAAGCCTTCTCCTGCTAGTAGCATCACAGTTTCCAAATATTTTACAGCCGTAAGTGAGAATGGGGATGATGAGAGTTTTCGCTAGCAGCATTCGAGTCTTTTGTCGTGTGAAATTTTGCGACATCCATAGGCGTTATGTGCAATAAACTTTCCCAATTATAGTACTAATATGGTCATTCCACGAGTGTCCTGTTATACAGGGTGTCCCTTAATTCGTCAAGAGTATTTTAGGGTATGATTCTGAGGTATATTCTAAGAAAAAAATTGTTCTACAGTAAGGGCCTATCTCCAATTTTGTTATCATTTATCGGGAATTTAAGAAAAGTCTTCCTTTGGGGTACCCTGATCCATGTTATCGGTAATTGAGTCGTAACTTCTTACGACAGAAACTTTGTTTAGGCCTTTATTTTTAGAAGAAATACCAGTCTTTGTAATTGCGTTTAAATAAATTTGACATCTTTTCTAAGACTTAAGATATTCAGTTTTGGGCCTGTTCCATTTGTCCTGCCCATGCTAATTTTTTGACTTTGGGGTCAATTTTCTGCAAAAAATGCGTAATCAAGATGATGTTTTAATAATTTTTTTGAATGTATGTAACAATAATAAAAATAAAACTCAGCAACAAGTTTGCCGAAAAACCCATAGATTTTATGATAATTTGGAAAAACAGCGGCAAGTAAAATTAAAAAAAAAAAAATGTTTTTTTTAGCTTTAAGCTTGAAAAGCTATGAATAAAAATTATTTGTGTGGTTTTAGATAATTTTTTAACTATGTTTTTTACTAAAACAGTTATAACGGGTGCACTTTGACATTCCTTGGTTAGAAAAAATGCTAACTTTAGTAGTCACTTAAGTTGAATTCTACAAACTATCTGCAGTTGTTGCAAAATGATTTGTCAGAACTATTGAAGGACATTCCATAGGTTGAACTAGCTTCATCTTATTCATAACTTGATGGTGATTCGGCCCACTTTGCTTGAGAGGTTTAAAATTGACAAGATGAAGAGTAAGCGGTAATCGTTGGATAGGAAAAAGTTAGAGCAGTTCAATGGCCTTCAAGATCACCTGCCCCTACAATATTGGATGTTCTTGAATGGGGAAGAATCAAATAAATCATTTATTCAACAAAAACAGCAACTTAAAGTGAATTAGAAGAGCGCATGCTCAAAGCGTCCTCAGAAGTGAGGCAGTAGCAAGGATTATTAATATCAATATCATTGAAATACGAAAACGGGCTCTAGCATGCATACAAAGTCAAAGAGGACTCATTTGAACACCTGTTATAACTGTTTTAGTTCACACATAAAATATAAATTATCGATAACCACACATGTCATTTTTTATTTATAGCTTTTCGAGCTTAAAGCCAAAAAAACATTTTTTTTAAATTTTACCTGCCGCTGTTTTCCCAAATTATCATAAAATCTATGGGTTTCTCGGCAAACTTTTTTGTGACTTTTATTTTTAGTATTGTTACGTTCATTCAAAAAAATTATTAAAACATCATGTTGATTACGCATTTTTTGGAGAAAATTACCCAAAAGTCAAAAAATTAGCATGGGATATCTTAAGACTTAGACAAGGTATCAAATTTATTTAAACGCAATGACAAAGGCTGGTAATCCGTCTAAAAATAAAGGCCTAAACGAAGTTCCTATCATAAGTACTTCCGGCGCAATTACCGGTAACATGGATCAGGAAACCCCAAAGTAAGACTTTTCTTAAATTCCCGATAAATGATATCAAAATTGGAGATAGGCCCTAACTGTAGAACAATTTTTTTCTTAGAATATACCCCAGAATCATACCCTAAAATACTCTTGACGAATTAAGGGACACCCTGTATACTATATCTAAATTTTTTGCTTTATCGACGTAATCAATCCTTGAACCATTTAAGTTTATATCTGGAAAGTAAGAGAGATCCAACAACTTCCTGCTTATGACCAGACATTTCGTTTTTGATGGGTTAAGGGAGAGTCCGTTCCTTTCGGACCATTTGGATATGCTCTCTAAACCGCTATTGCGTATGCTCCATCTTCGTTCATATCCAGAGGGCAACTTTTACAAAGCTGGACGTCACCAGCATACAAATGAATAGAAGATATCACAGAAAAGGTCCCAAAATTGAGCCCTGGGGGACTCCTCTTTTATTCCAAAGTAACTCTGATGAATGAATTCCTACTGAAACTAGGGTTACCATTTCAGAAAATGACAAAAGGGGGATTTTGAGTTTTATTTAGCTGGACAGATGGGTTTCAGGGGGGACAAAATTTCAAAATCATCTACTTTTAATTTTAGAAATAAATACAAAACCATCTTGATTTTTTATAAAAATATTAATTCTTTTTAACAATGGTTCATTATATACATGAAGGATGTGCCTACTGTTAATTCCCCTAATCCGTACGCCGGAAAACGATGTGCCAATACCATATCATCTTCTGTTAATCCTTGGTACCGTTGATTAATCATTCGACAGTTAAAACACCATCAGCTAGACAAAATCACACACGACCAGAAAGAAAAACAATTACGAACACGCAACGGTCACGACATCATCGCGACGCATAGACCTTTTCTTTTATTATTTGCTAATCTTGTTTGAAGTTTAACTTAAATTTAATATTTCTGAATTAACTATAATTTGTACTTTTATTTTATTTTATTATTTAAAATAAAACTTTTAAATCAGTTTTACTGAACAAAACTGTCTTTTGTCGGCGCACCACATACATACATTATGTACCTACTTAATTCAAAAAATAAAGAAAAAAAAAACAAATAAATGATTTAAAAAAGGAACATAAGCTCCGATATTCATTTTCGTATACACATTCGGTGAGATAAATGTAAGGATAAGTTCAAATCCTTCATAAATTTTATTTATTGCCTGAATTTATTTTTTTTTCAACAAACTGCCATTTCCATATATAAATTTGTAAAAATCATTGCAACTCAATTTATAGTTATGTTTAACAATCAATTCTGTTTCAACTGATTCGACAAGTAAACTATTTCTGTCTTTTCGTCAGGTGTTAAACCTAAGACATTTATTCAGTTGTAAAAACTTTCAAAGTTATGATGGAAGTATCCACAGATTTGCTTAAGAAAATAATTTAAAAATAAAATATGAATAAGAAAGTAGTTTTTGAATGGAAAAGTTGAAAAATTGAGGATGTGTAAAAAAGGGGGACATTTGCGTCCCCCTTTATCATTTTCTATGTTGGGGGACAAATTTCTTGATGAGATGAAAAAGTGGGACTGTCCCCCCAAAAGGGGAACGAATGGTAATCCTAACTGAAACTGATTGCTTCCGAAGATCCAAATAAGAATTCATAAGGGTTACTGCTGAATTGGAAAAACCAAATTGAATTGATAGTTTGTTACACAAGTTAATGTGATCAACTGTGTCTGTATCGTAGCCCAGTGATATTTCTATTTTTACCATACAAACACAAATTAGCAAGCAAAACTTTCCATACAATTAAATAAATAAAACAAACGATTTACAGTGGAAAAATATACAAAAAATTATTTTTATTCAAGCACATCCACCTTCTATAACCTTCGGTAAGCAATTGAATTAAAAATATAACTTTACGTTAACTAAGCTCTTTCTTTCGTTAAGTATTGCAATCATTTTATATAAGTTTCATATATAAGCCTTCTAAATCGACTGCAGAGTACCAATACTCATGCAGTTCGATAAAGTCCCGGCGAAAACCTACGGTTTTTCACCCTTTCGCATTTTATTTAACCTGCTACCTTCTATTTAATTAAAATATATAAACAATATAATATAATAATTATTCCAGCTCTTCCATTGGCAGTATACAAATCTTTTGTATCGGCCTCGTAAGTTGATAGGTTGCCGTCTGTATAACCACATTCCGCACTAGTCTGTCCCTGCTGGGTATTAAACTTAGGATACGCCCCATCGCCCACGCTGATGGTGGGAAGTTGTCGCTCTTTATTATACATAATTGTCCCTCCTTCAAACCATACTTTTCCCTGCGCCATTTCTTTCCTTCATACAAAGTTGTTAAATATTATTCCTTCCATCTTGCCCAAAAAATGTTCAAGCATCGTCTTTCGTTCTTTCCACAATCTTATGGCCTTCGTTTTTGGTAACTCATTGGTTGAAAAAGGTAATGGCAGCACAAGAGGCTCACCAACCAGAAAATGTCCCGGCGCGCCGGGCGTTAGCGCCTGCAAATCTCTCGGATCATCACTCAATGGATGCAATGGCCTTGAATTTAGAATTGCTTCTATACCTGCAAGTAGAGTTAAAAAATGTTCATAAGATAAAACCTTCGCCCTAACTATCCTTGTAAAATGATATTTCATTGACTTAACCGCTGCCTCATAAATACCACCTTGATGTGGTGCCGCTGGAGTCATAAACTTCCATTCCGCCCAACTAACAATTTAACTTATTTAAGTGTCTATACAAGCTATTTTCTAGTTTGTATAGTAACTAATAAAGACCTTATGCAAATCAGTTTGGCGCGCACATATACAAACTATTTCATTTCCTTTAAGACCTTTGACCAGAAGTTCTATATAATTAAATTGTTTTCCATGGAAAGTCTTATTGATTAAATAAACAAAGCAAAACAGTGTTATTGCTCCACTAAACAAAAAAAAAATCGTTGTCCTAAATATTATTATTGTTATTGTTTTTATTTTTCCTTTCATTTTTCCATTACGTTAGGGAGTAAGAACCTCTTTTGTATTTATTCTGAAATGTATAGAAATTTATTTTATTTGAAAAAATTAAATTTTTACTCACATAAAATTTCAGAATCCACGGATCGGACTCAGCTCCTCTCGATTAGTAGGCCACTACGCAACCCACCAGGCCAATTGGCAATATACCATACACGTGTAAAAATTTTAATGAGTTGATACTTCAAGCCCAAAGAAATCAAACTAAATTTTCATTAAACATTGGTACCCTATAACAGGGTTTTAGAAGATTGAATTTGAAGTACCAATCATTAAATTTTTTAAGTATTTGAAAAATATATACCATAAGTTAAGTATATATTTTAAACTTACATTAACATAAGGTATGCATGACCTTTTTTATCGTACCATATGTTTGAAAAAAATTGTTAGTTTTTTTTCAAGCAAATAGATATGCGATGCAGTAGTGTAATTAAGTTGCTTAATTCTACCAAAGTCTCACCTAAGGGGCCAATTAGGTATGTATAATATTTCATTTTCCGATATACCTAAGTTTGTTTTATCAAAATACAAAAGATATAATTAAGGAAGGCAATAAATATAAAAAAAAAAACAAAATTCCTCTTTTTTCTTAGCTTTCATTTTTGATTTCTGTAGGCAAGCTATTAACAAAATGCAAAAGCTATACATTTCAAATGGATGGCAATATTTGTCACAAATATAAATTCTTGATTTGTTTAAATTTGCTATTAACAAAATGAAAAAGCTATAATTTCATTACGGAAGCCAATATAGATGTCACAACCATACAAAATTCCCGCTCTATATTTAACTAATTTTTGATTTCCTTAAGTTTGCTATTAACAAAATGCAAAAGCTATAATGTTCCCTTACGTTAGTCAATATCTATTACAAGAAAAGTGCAAGTCCCACTCGTGCAAAATATTTGATTACCGTCATCAGTCTTGTTATACACCGATTTCAAAAATGAATGTCGTTTTTTTTTTTTTTTTGGTTTAATTTTGGTGAAGTGGTCAATGAAAACGAAGGATAATAGTTTACATATGAGTGTGTTTTATAATACAAATTCTATATACTACTAAAATACATTAGCCAAGTAGAAGACTTAGCATTATTTAATTGGACTTGTTGAATTATGGACTAAAGGCCGTTAAAAAGCTATATTGAATCGATAATAGTTTACTCTTAAAAAGAATTGAGGCTATTAAGTAAAATATGAGAACAACTTTTTTTTTAACTTGTTGGAGTTTTAAATACTTTAAACAAATTTCTTGCAAGACTTCACTTTTGAGGAACTCAAACGAAGATATTTCCATGCACAAAATTGCAGAAGCAGACTATAGTTTTTATTTGTTTCATGTTTAAAAATTTAGGTAAGCGTATGTTCAAGCATTTATAATATGCTTTATAAATTTATAAAAAATCCGTTCTTCAAAACAATATAACAACACTGACTAAAATCAAACCATTTAAACATCTATCTGTCATTTTCATGATATGCGATTACTTTCTTAAACAAGCCGTAAAGGAGTTGTCTGTAATGACTTTCAGCTGAATGTTCTATAAAAGCTTATTTTTTTCTAGCTTATGTAACTAATTTCGGCAGGCCTTGAAGAGGTCTCCGTAGAACTCATTACATGAAGTCTCACATAGGAACAAATTTAAAGGCACTAAACAAGCTATTTTGAAATAAATAAATCGTTAAATGCTTGACTTGCATTATTTAGCCTTAAAATTATTCTATGTCAGCAATAGCCTATCCAATTTTGAAAATTGGACCTTATACAAGTTAAATTGTTAGTTGGGCGTCCCTTTCAAACATAAATAATCAAAAGTTTCCTTCACGAGCCAATGTTCCCTTGCCTTCCGCAATTCCTTCTCTGCGCCAACAAAAGCTGTGCCATTGTCGCTATATAACCTTTCGCATTTTCCCCTTATCGCTATAAGCCTTTCAAAACACGCAATGAATGCAACCGATGTGAGGTCTGACACCAAATCGATATGCACCGCCCTTGTCTTTAGACAAACAAAAATTTAAACCCAACATTTCTGTCTTATAACTTGCTTGCCTGCTCTATCTATCATTTTAATTTCAAATGGCCCTGCGTAATCCACTCCTGTATGTTAAAAAGCTTTACCTGTCGTAACTCTTTCCGCTGGTAAATCAGCCATTAATTGTTCTTCAAAACGATGATTATACCTTACACAAACCAAATACTTGTAGAGATAGTTTCGTAACTCACTTCTTACCTTCGGAATCCAAAACCTTTGCCTGATGTATTGCATCATAACCTGCACCGCTCCATGTTTTGTTGCCCTATGAGCACTATCCATAATCAACCAAGCTTATCGAGAACCACTCGGTACGATTGCTGGATGCCTTCTTTCAAATTCCAACTCGGCCCTTTCCAACCGTCCTCCTACTCTCAATATTCTTTTGTCATCTACTATTGGTTTCAATGATTGAATCCTGCTCTTGTCAGGTAAACACCTGTCCTTCTCTATACAAATAATCTCTTTCCCAAAAATACCTTTCCATTTCCTTTCGTAGTAGATAATCAATTGCTTCCGTCTTCTCTTCAGAAGATGGTTGATCAAATACTCTTCAATTCCCTTCATACCTTCTCTCCTTTCGTATTGACGTCGAGAACGTCTCTGTCGCTTTCCATACCTTATCTCTTCCTCCTTACACTGCTTTATATTGGCTCTAGTTGCCTTAATAAAACGAAATACATAACTTACTACATAAATTACCTTTTCCAAAGTCGACGCATACTCTGTTATTGAAATACTCTCTGCCAGCCCTTTTACATATATACATAACGGTTCCGAGAACCTAGTTGTTATGAAGACCTTCATCTCATCTCTCCCCCATCTGAAACATTTTGCACAAAATTTTCAGATTTTCAACTGGTTCGAGGTTCTGATAGCCATTCTGGACCATGCAGCCATAACTTATTGTCCACCAACAAAGATGGTTTCATTCCCCTGCTCAAAAGATCCGCGGTTTTTTCTTTCGTACCCACGTTTCTCCATCTCTTCACTTCCGTATTAGTTTGTATCAATGCAGCTCGATTTGCCACAAACGTCCTTAGATCACATGGTAATTTGTTTCTCCAATGTCATGTGACGAGTGAGTCTGTCCAGAGATTGTACTCTATACCATCCCATTCCATTGCCTTAATGACGCTATCCAATAGCCTTCCTAGCAGCTCAGCTGCCGCTAGCTCTAACCTTGGTATGTAAGGTACGCAGAAAGAGTGTTCATCCATCAATACAACACAGATGGGAAACGCCAACGTGGCTTCTTCAACCTCAGTAACAAACTGAGTTTCAGGCTACACGTTGGGCTCCATCAGTAACGTATCAAAAGAAAACTCCACCGATTCCTTTGCAGAAGTGAAAGCAAGACAAAAGACCGACTTCCCATGAAGTCAATACAATTGCCTCTACTCTCACCTTTAATGAATATGCTTCGATATACTTTATTAAAACACCAAACATAATCTCTGACCAATAGATTAGTCGAGAAAAACAGATAAACCAACCTGACTATTCTTTACCAAAACAAAACAGAGAAAGATATGTAAATCATTAGATTTAAAAATACCATTCATTTGGCCATTTTATATTTTATTTCATCACAAGACAAAAGAATTACTGACCTACACAGATAGGAAGTTGTTCCCGCTCGACAACCACACTGGGCCTGCTGGATGAACGATTGCTTAGCTCGCCGGATGAGGGGAGGATCTTGCAGTTGGAACATGAAACGGTGTTACACTGTTTACAGACCCTAAATTCCTTGATGTTCTAGGATTGAAAAATTTTTAGTTTGCTTGGGCCCGAATTGGAAAAGTATGACTCGGTCGAATAGTTGTACGTCCTATCCGAATTTATTATTCTTGCTTGAGAGTGTGAATTTACGTGTATCGCGAACTTTGCTGTTATCGTCGCGTGAGCGTGACTTCGCCCTTCCCTATCCCTCGGTTCGCACCTTCCAAAGAGATACCTACGTTTCTGTTTGCTCGATTTTCAAGAAACCCCATGTTCGAGACGCAAAGATTAGCTGCGGTCTCTTAAGCCTTCTATACCCACCCTATTGAGTGATGAAATAACTTTCACCAGTTCCTGTGATGATCCTCTATTAGCTTAGTTTGTTTATGTGAGAATCCCCTTTGTCGAGAAGCGAGATGTTATGCTGTCTCTAAAGCTGTTCTATACCCACCCTTTTGTGTGATAAAATAACTTTCACCACTTCCAGTGATGATCCTCTATCAGCTTAGTTTGTGTATGAGACAATCCCCTTTGTCGAGAAGCGAGATGTTACGCTGTCTCTTTAGCTGTCTTTACCCACCCTATTGAGTGATGAAATAATGTTTACCACTTCCTGTGATGATCCTCTATCAGCTTAGTTTGTTTATGAGAGAACCCCCTTTGTCGAGAAGCGAGATGTTATGCTGTCTCTTTAGCTGTATTTACCCACCCTATTGAGTGATGAAATAATGTTCACCACTTCCTGTGATGATCCTCTATCAGCTTAGTTTGTTTATGAGAGAATCCCCTTGTATATCCAAGAGAGAAAGCAAACTAAACTTCCCTTCATTGCGTCGCACCTCCGATAAAATAATAACTCTACTCGTGAATCATATTTTTTTGTTTCTATAATCACACAAAAATTTATTGAAATTCTTAATAAATAATTTTTATATCTTAATACTATATCCTATATATAAATTTAACTCTCTTAATTTCTCTCTTCTAAATATCTTAATTCTCGATATAAATTATGAATATTAACTATTCTTCCACTCTTCTTTAAATTATTTAAATTCCTGTCTTTTTAAACTATATGCTTATCGATGTAACTTCCTTAACAAAGTATCAAAGTTTACGACGTACAGTAAGATTTAACTTACGGTAACGTCTCGTTTTAGTATCAAAATAAATAAAATTAAAATTTAACAAATGTTTGTCTTTAGTACTTTTCGCCAATAAAAAAAATATATAAGTCCACTGTACTTTTGTCTTTCTCCAAATTTTCATGAAAGTATTGTATCTTGATGTCTTTCTATAGTATTGAAATAATTCTGGATTTTTGTACTTTTGTTTTGTCTTTTCCTCAAGGTAATAAGTTGACCACTGTACTTTCAGGATAACTTCCCCCATACACAACACAATTATCATAAATCAATTTATCGTAAATATAATTTAATATAATAAAACAATATAGTTACAAAATAAAAGATGACACCGGTTTTTCCGTCGCAGTTGTGCACAATCGCTACAGATGAACATTGATGATTTGCTGTTGAACTTATTGTTGGAAAATTGATTCTAGTTTGGTTATTGATTAGATGGTCAAATTATTCTTGATGTACTCTTCCAAATTTTATAAGTTTTGATGTTAGTTTTGCGAATTCTCAATTAAAACATTAATCGAGTGGAAAAATTTACAAAGATGTATCTCTGACGATCAAAGATTTTATACACCCTACTTTATCAAAAGATAGATTTAATTTACTACTTGAAATGAGTTTCAGTTTTCTTCATATATGTTCTGACTTGTTTTCGAGTCGAATCGAATATCACACAGATATTGGATTCTCGCTGTACCTAAATAATACTGACTATACGATATGGCAAAGAACAAGAAAAGGAATACCTCCGTTCTCAAACTTCGCTTTCTGTGTCTAAATCTTATTCTTAATGTTAGTAAATATGAGTGCTACACCTACTTTAGCTTGTTATTGTTAATTTTACTCTGACTTGTTTCTGGTTATAAAAAAAATTGTACACTTGTACTACAATACAATACTTAAAGTTTGACTTGTTTCTTGACCGTTGACTTTTTCCTTTGATTGATGACTTTTTCTTTGGAATCGGTTAAAACTTGACTTGACTGTTGTTCTATATTTTCTGCTGCTGATGATCGATGAAATTTAGATTTACTAAACTAATTATATTTAGTGCGGGTGGTATCTTTCAAGATTCATTATTGATGAGTAAAGCTACTATTAGACGGTCAACGCAAATGGTCAATGCGTTGACTCACTGACGTCACCAACAAAAACGGTCAAAGCAAGGCAACGTCAACGCTGACCGTGTCAACACCTGAAATATTGACGATTACACAAATGACACAAGTCCGTCAATGTTGTCCCACAATGCGTTGACAGGTAATATGTGTCAACGGGATTTATCCAAATCGGTGTCAATGCGCTGACAAGTAATCGTTGACGATCACACGGCTTGACCATGTTAACGAGCTTTGACCGTTGACAAAAGTACAAATCTGTAATTTTTCGAGTTGACGTTCACACATAGTGGTGGCGCGCTGTGACACAGTCAAATAAATTTTATTTCGGTTTAAATTTTTTTTTAAAGCAAGAAAAATGTTAAAAGCAAATGAAATGGAAATGGCAATTTTAGCCACGTATTTAATTGATACAACCGACTTAGTACAGGCAATGGGGACGAATCTGAAAAAAGTTTTGACGTCTGAAAAGTTTGAATGCAGTTTCGAAGAGGGGTTGTTTTTCAGCATAAATCTAGATTTTTGGTCTTGTGGGACGTCCGCCATCTTGGACAAACGACTTTTTTTGATAATTTGCTTTTTTCTTACTTCCTGTGCTTTTTTCTGAGAAAAATATTTTAGACTTTTTTGTTTCAATTTAAATTTCCTAAAAATCGGTATACAAATTATTTTTCTGGTGTAGATAATTCAAAAGTTATTAATGAAAAACGAGTACAAAATTAGGCCTTACGGGCTTAGTCTTAAATACTTTTTTGAAGATAATACAGTGTGATTTTCATAAGGTGTACGAATAGGCTAGGGCGTGGAGGTTGAGTTAAGATAAGAAAAAAATAGTACGGGAGGGGGTCTATTTCCCCCCGTTTATGCAGAAGGGGCAATTTACTAAAAAAAATAACTTAAAATTTAAACAAAATTATTAAAAATCAACGGAAACACTCAAAATACCATGTATTAGCTTTTTTGAAAGCCAAAAACCTATTCTTAAATTAACTTTTTAAATCAAGTTGTTTGAGCAAACAGTTTTGGAGAAAATAATTTTCAAACTCAAAATTAAAAAAAAAACTTTTTTTTCTTCTTTCCAAGATGGTGGACGCCCCACAAGACCAAAAATCCCGCAAATCAAGATTTATGCTAAGAAGCAACCCCTCTTCAAAACTGCATTCAAACTTTTCAGACGTCAAAACTTTTTTCAGATTGCCCTTATTTGACACCCCGTTGCCTGTACTAACTAGTTTATAGTCGCTGCATCCTCCACCCCAAAGCGCTGGTCGTTTCTCTACTGCCACAATCAAAGCAGAGACCTCGTATTGTTTGGTCCACGAGTAAAGTAATTTTCTTTTACGTTTCTCCGACAACTTTTACTTCGATTCATTAGCAGGACACGCATTTACTTATCCGACTCACTGGTGCTTTGCCTCATTTTTTTTAATTCAAACTAATTTAACTTTAAATAATTTTGTTTGGAAATGTTTTGTTTTCTTTTATGTAGCTGTTATATTTTTGTTGCTGTTTCTTTAAATGAAAAGAATGTCAACGCCAGCTACTTTGACACAGCAGAAAAATATATATATATATAGACAACGCGTTGATGGGCAGTCAGGAAATATCTGTCAATGTGTCCGAAAAATTCTGATGGGGTGATTACACGGTAAATGAAAACAGTCAACGCGTTGACTTTTCAAACCATGTCAGCGCAAGTGTCAACGCTGATGTCAGTGCTTTGACAACGTTTTGCAATGACAATCACACGACTTGAAAGCCGTGGGACAGGATTTGACGTCATTCTGACGTCAGAGAGACAATGCGTTGACCATTTAATCGTCTAATCATAGCTTAACGATTTAAATTTTTTGAAATTTGAATTTTATAGTAAGACCTAAAAGTATGCTCTCTTTCGTGAGAAATAGATAATCGAAGACACTTCTACGAGATAATCATAGATTTTCACCTTTATAGTCTTTTACCATAATTATATCTTTCTTTTCTGATTTCTCAAAAAAAAAATAAAATTTAACACTTGAAATGCACAATAAAAACCTTAATTTCGATTTCTTGACTATGTTTCGATTGATCAGACATAGAAATTATTGATTCTTTGACTGGGTAGCTTTTAAATTTTGGGATTAATTTATGGATTAAATTAATGAACTCGTTTCAGATTAAATGTGGGTTGCTAATTTTAAAGATTAGAATTAACATAAAGATTTAATCAAATTGATTTAAAATATAATTAAAATTGCCGGTGTCTGGCCACGTGGATACGGAAGTCCAACGGAGTTTCTAAACTCTGAAGGAATCTTCCTCGCTTTTCTTGATGCTTTTTTGGCTGCTTTACTTTTTGTGTCACTTTGTTCTGCTATTCTTACACTATTTGATTTAATATAGATTTAAGGTACTTTTTTCTTGAATGATCTTGAACAACCTGAATAATAAAAAAAAGAATTAATCAGACATGACGCGCTACAGATTTTCAAGGATCTTTAATTTTTTATGTCTTTTGTGGGTATTTCTCGTGGGAAATATGCTTTTGAAAATTGGACAAAATTCTTACCGTCTTTTCAAGTATTTCTATATTAACTCGTTGAAGCAGGAACATTAGTTCTTCTCCTTTTGAAGCGAAATTCGCCGCCTTCGCATGGTTCTAGAACACATGTCGTTGGTGACTCATTGCAAATTAATTTTGCTCTTTCTCCACCTTCATTATTTTACGTTGAGACAAGAATCAGAAAATAAAGAGTTTTATGAGTTCTTGCGTTCAGATTATTACTTTATAGGACTAAAAGAATTAAGATAAAAGGATCACTGATTAACTTACCGATTGTGGGTTTTTATCCCAATTGGGATTTTGGGTAGATGCTTCTACTTGGATGGCCAGACACTGAAAGGAAGTGTGTCGGCCAATTCGATTTCAGGAAAGAAACGTGCCTCCCATCGGTTGCACACGCATTTGTGATAGTTCTCTTTGGAAGGCAAAAGTCCTCTCGTTAATGTCCATCCATGTCTATATTATTCGTGTTGTCTTTATAGTTCAGTTTAAATTTCAATAACAACATAAATGTACCTTATTTTCTAAAATCATTAAAAAATCAAAAAAAAAAAAAAAATAATTAAAACCCTAAACCAAAAACAATCAATCCATCAAAAAAAAAAACAACAAAAATAGATAATCTCTAACCGTGTCGCGCAAAAACAAAAAAAAAATTAACCAGTTTCAGTGTGTGTTTGTGCATGTGCATGTGCAATCATCACCAAAGCCCATCTCAGCAGTTCATCGTCATAAAAAAAAAACTACTAAATAATAAATAAGACAACTAAATAATAGAAAGCAGTGCGAGTGTGCAAGTGCCAGTGCCAGTGCAAAAAACAACATCAACAAAAAAGTGCACCCGAGTACGAAGATGATGATGCACAAGCATCAATCACCACAGCACAGCGGTAATTTTTCTATCTCTCCTTCCCACTTCACACACAGTGCTTTGACTTCGTCATTATATGCAGTGTATGTATCATCTCATATAATGCTTGTAATTGACTAAGCCAAAGCATATCAGATAAATTGCTGTTATTGATTTTGTGTATCCAGGGGCGGATCAGTACACTGCTTTTTTAGGCATAACACTAGTAGTATTGTACTGTGAAGTCATTTGGGGCCCAAACTTGATATCAGCATAGATAACTGTCTGATTTGGTTTTTTATGTCCGTTTATTGTAATGGTGGGTGAATTTAGGGTTGACTACAGCAACATTCGGGGACTGAGGCAGAATTTTTGTGCTGCATATGTCCATACTGTGAAAAACAGACCAGCTGTTTTGGCACTAAGTGAAACCCAGGTAGGGGAAAATACCGATCACTCGGAATTCAGCCTACATGGTTATAGCTTAGTGCCTCTATTTTTTCCACATCATGGTCTCGCCGCGTATGTTCGCAGTGATGTAGCTTATCAGCTTCAACCACAATATGGTTCATGTTTGAATACGAACTTTAATTTCATGTGGTTTAAGTTCACCATCCATAAGCGCATCATCCATACTTGTTTTATTTATCGTAGTCCTAGTTTGGATAGTAATTTGACTTCCAACGAATTCGATGAACTATCCGACTCCATCCAAAGAATTATTTCCCATTTTCCGCACAGTGAAATCGTTGTTACGGGCGATTTCAATGTACATAATTCTTCGTGGCTACGCTTTTCGGGTCAGACAACACCCGAAGGAAGGTATGTCGAGATTTTTGTTGAGATAAACAACCTAACTCAGCTGGTCGACGAGCCTACTCGGATTCCTGACGTTGCAGGTCAATCCGCCAACACTCTAGATTTGTTTCTTACCTCTGACCCTGATAAATACACTATAAGTGTATTATCGCCTCTAGGCACATCAGACCATTGTGTCATATCTGCGAATTTCTCGTGCCACCAAAACACAGTTAAAGAAAAAACTCCCAAGAGAACCGTTTGGCAGTATGAGAAAGCCAACTGGGACGGTCGCAATGTTTTCTTCAGGAACTTTAACTGGTCACTATGCTTCCTCGATAGTGACGTAGATTCCAGTGCAGATATGATTACAAACTTAATTCTTTGTGGAATGAGAAATTTTATCCCGAATAGGGGGAAACCTATCAAACCCAAAGAAAACTCATGGTTTGATTCGAGCTGTAAAGTGGTTATTAGTGTTAGAGAAGTAAGCTTCCGAAGTTATAAAGCCAACCCTACTGAGGAAAACCGGAAAAAGTTTCAACAAGCTAGAAAGACCTGTAACGTTCATATTCGACGAACCAAATTTGTACATGATCAAAAATTACGGCAAAAAATTCTACAATGTCCCAAAGGTAGTAAAAATTTTCGGTCATTTGTAAAAAACATACGAAACACCACCTCGTCCTCGGTTCCAACGCTCGTCTTTAATGATACTCCTTTTGTCAGCTCGCAAGATAAAGCCAATTGCTTGCAGCACAGTTTGCTGTTAATTCGACGCTGCCAGAAAGTGTTATGACTCCTCCTGTACTTGAGAGCGCAAATGATTCTATGGGACAAATCTTCTTCCGCACTCGTGCAGTTGCCAGAGTACTGAAAGATCTCGCTATACACAAATCCGCTGGCCCGGATAGTATCCCTCCCATTGTTCTGAAGAGGTGTTCTTCAACGCTGGCAAAACCGCTGCGTAAGCTTTCCATCTGTCCTACTCTACTGGTCTCTTTCCGAGTGGATGGAAAACAGCATTTGTCCAGCCTGTCCCTAAAAAAGGCGTGTCTTCTTCCCCCTCCAACTATCGGCCAATTGCGCTTACGTCCCTTCTTTCCAAGGTCATGGAAATGCTGATTAATTTTCAGCTAAAGAAATATCTCGAAGAACGAAAGCTTCTTAATGACCGGCAGTACGGCTTTCGTAGCAATAGGTCCACTGGTGATCTGATGGTATATCTCACCGAAAAGTGGCACAAATCTTTACATCGTTTTGGAGAAAGTAAGATTATTGCGCTTGATATTTCTAAAGCATTTGATAGAGTTTGGCATCAAGCTCTCTTATCGAAAATGCGTGCATTTGGTATCGATGAATCTCTTCTTCGTTGGATAAGAAATTACCTTTCGGACCGTTCAATACAAGTTGTTTTGGATGGTTTCAAGTCTGAAATTCACAAAATAAATGCCGGTGTGCCCCAGGGCTCCGTTCTGTCTCCGACTCTCTTCCTTATATTCATAAACGATCTTTTATCTGAAACTTCTAATCCATTAAATTGTTTCGCTGACGACAGTACCCTCAGCTTTTCATATTCATTCTTAGATTCACATCCATGTCCTTCGGATGTGGAACTTGAACGGCAGCGTATGATAAGCTCATTAAATTCTGATCTCGACAGCATTGTCCAATGGGGAATAAAAAATCGTGTAGAATTTTATGCTTCAAAAACTCAACGCTGTCTACTGTCGTTAAAACGAACCCCACCCCCCATGCCACTATCCATGAGTGGCACTTGCATTGAGGAAACCGAAAAGCTTTCAGTCCTCGGTATGTGTGTCACAGACCACCTTTTATGGAACGATCACATATTCGACATCGCCAAAAATGCTGCTAAGTGTTTAGGTTTTCTCCTTCGATGCAAGAAATTTTTCTCCCCTTCTGATCTGGCTGTGATCTACAAAGCCTATATTCGTCCAAAACTTGAGTATAACTCTCACATTTAGGCAGGTGCTCCAATAACCCACTTGAGTTTATTGGATAGAATTGAAAAGAGAGCTCTTAAAATGATAGGTGAAAGAACTATAACGGAAACATTCTCATCTCTTGAGCACCGTCGAAATGTTTCATGTCTTTCGTTATTTTACCGTTATTTCCATAACCAATGCTCTAGTGAAAAAGCCAGTTGCATTCCCCCCTTAAACAATTCAACCGTAATACTCGCGCTTCTAGGAATGCCCATCAGTTTACCCTTGAGCCCAATTTCTGTCGTACTGTTAAGTACAGAGATTCTTTCTTTAGTCGCACTACTCGAATGTGGAATGCTCTACCCAGCTCAATTTTCCCCTCCCATTGTGATCTACAGACGTTCAAAACCAATGTGCATCGGTATCTCCTTTTAAATACCCTCCAATCTACCTAATCGCTCGTGCTGTGTATATCATCTTAAGGGTAGTCACAACCCCTTTTGCACGCGCTTAATATAAAAAAAAAAAAAAAAAAAAAAAAAAAAAAAAAACTAAAGTGAAGTTAGCCGCAGCTACATGGAATGCATTGGGAATGAGACTTATGGATCTGTTTCGATTTTCGAACATCAAATAAACACAACTAGACTTGTTCATTTGCTTGCTCTCGATCGAAAAATTATAACAGTTGACTGAATTGATTTTATAACAGTTGCTCATGAGTTCAGAACACTTAATGAAGTTCTAGGGAACATAAAAATAGTTAGAGACAGTCAATTATTGTTCGATTTTGACTTCGTCTATGACTTGAGTTTTGAAAGATGTCTCTCGTCTCGTCTTTGACTTAGTGTTTGTTTGCTCGGCTATTCCCTACAGGTATAGTCAACGTTTTCAATGGTGCTACACGTGTTTTTACCGTCAGTAATCCTGCATGAATATTTCCATCTGCACTAACCGTCCTGACATATATATCTGCATTATACGCTCCTTCAGACGCATCCGAAAAGCCATGGATTTTTTCCGTGTACCTTCTGTTGTGCCAATCCATCTGTCAATTCTCACATTTTCTAAAAGTGATATCTCTTTCCAGAAATCTTTCCATTTACCTTCAATACCTTGTGATAGATTTTCATCCCAGTCAATGTTCAAACGCCATATGTCCTGGATGAGAATCTTTCCAATGATCGTAACGGGAGCTATAAGCCCATTAGGATCGTATAATTGACCAACACAACTCACTATCCTCCTTTTCGTCATTACCTGCTCAGTCACTGTTGTCTTCACCACAAATGTGAACTGATCCTTCTCTAATAACCATTTAATGCCTGATATTGATGCTTTATCATCCTCTTGGGACACAATTGACTCCTGCTGTTCATAGTTCATATCCTTTACTAAAGTTTTGGAATTAGACTACCATTTCCTGAGTTCAAAACCTGCACCCTTCAACACGTGAACAATCTCTTTTGATAATTGAATTGCCTTCTCTTCGGAATCAGCACCCGTCGTGCAGTCATCCATTGTAAAAATCTTCCTCTATCGCCTTCGTTGCCTCTGGATATTGCATTTCTGCATCTCTTGCACATTGTATTAAGGCCCTTACCGCATTGTATGCGGATGAGGTCATTCCATACGTGACTACTGTGAGCCAGTATCCCTTCAGCCTTTGGTTTGGGTTTTCTCTCCAAAATATTCTTTGATTGATAGATAGATAGATTGAATTTTATTGTTTACATCAAAGTTAAAATACAATTTTATTGTTTCTTCATTAACACAAAAAAAAAATTCAAAAAAATAATGAAAGCATGGCTGTGCCGTCTGCTTGATTGACAATCATTTTTTTAACACCTTAATTATCTTATTTATATTATATTACAAAATTAGTGTTATTTTAGAATAGATACATTTTTTTTTTAACAAGAAAGAATTCACTAAATTTGTTTCGTTACTTAAAAACTTTCGTTTATTATTTTTTCTCTGTATGCTAAGGATATCTGGCAATACCGGAACAAAGTTGATAGGTCAGCATCATTTAATAAGCTAAGGACATTCTCTTCCGACAGGAAGTCACTTCCTAAAACATGTCTCCCTATTTCTCTTAGTGATGGGCACTTACCAACAAAATGAAATGTGTCTTCTCTTTCTTTCATATTACATATATCGCACAGTATGGGTAGATCATCTCTGTGTGGGATAAAGTTCAAACTTAGCAGTTCACCGCGAAGTTTTGCTACCATAGATATTTCTTTAATCTTGTTTTCATCTAGAAAATAATTTTTTGGGCCTAATTTATGATCCAGTCGACTGTATATTGCCCTGTATAGATAATTGGCCGCTTCTGCTTGAAAATAACTCCTGCATTTTTCATCTATTTTTTTCTAAAAGTTGGTATAAACTTCTTTTAACCTCCATTGCATTCAACTGATCTACATTAATGTGCAATCCACAGCTATTTGCAAGTCCAACCACTCACTGTACCAGCTATTCCGACTGTTAATGGCCTTAAGCGCAGCTTTTTTCGATAGACGCACATTAGGTAGGCTCAACACTCGCACAATATTATCTACTTTCATTTTTAAAGTCTTGCTGAACAGAGGCGATAATCCTGTTTCTAGCATAATAAAGTAGTTAGGAGTTGTGTGTGGCAATCTAAACATCTTTTAATGAAAAATCGAAGTAGTTTTTCGACTGTTTCATAGCTTCGGTGTCGCCACGTTTGGGCCGCGTAAAATAAAATGGATTCAGCAACTGCTTTAAATACTTTAAATTTCGAACTATGTGTCACATGTTTGTTCATAAAACAAGTCGTCCACGTGGAATTTATCGCAGCTTTAGCTTTAGTGAGTTTTTCCTTCAGATGCATTTCCATGTTAAGATTGCTGGTAAAATACACACCAAGGTACTTGTACTGTTTAACAGTCTATATATTTTCCCCATCCCATTTCCAGTTTTTGTTGGTTGCATTCCGTCCTCTTCCTCTATTGAATATAAGTACTTTTGTTTTGCCCAGATTAACTTTTAGGTTCCACAGCTTACAATACTAGTTTAACCTATTTATCATGAGTGGGAGAGACGCGGGGGAGCTAGCTAGCATAACTATATCGTCCGCAAAGAGAAGAGCCTTGATAAGAACTCCTGCAAAGTCAATACCACCTGGGAGAATGTCCCCTATGTACTCTATGAAAAGTGCAAAAAGTACTGGGCTAAGTGTGCATCCTTGTCGCACTCCAGATTTGGTATAAAACCAATGCGACTGCTCTTCACCATTCCACACTGCTGCCCTAGTATCCCTATAAATGTTTTCGATGATTCGGACAAACTTTATCAACATACCTAGTCCATATAATTTGTAGAATAACGCGTTTAGGTCCACGGTATCAAATGCAACCTTAAAATCGACAAACAGGGCATTAAATTTCCTGTCCTGCATCTGAAATGTTTCTACAACGCTTCTCAACGCAAAGATGTGGTCGACTGTTGAATAGTCTCTTCGAAAACCAGCTTGAATCTCCTTGAGCAATTTATTCTCCTCTACTCATGAGATGATAAGCTCTTGCAGGACTGCTGTGAATATTTTATACGAGCTGTTGAGAAATGTTATGCCTCGGTAGTTTTCAGGATCAGTCCTGGCACCCTTTTTATGAACGGGGAAAATTAAGCCCTCGCTAAATTTGTCTGGAATAACTCCGCTTTCCATAATCGCATTAAATATGCTTGATAGATTCATAATTAGGTCGGTAGTTCCATATTTGTAAGACTCTACCGGGATTCTATCAGACCCTGCAGCCCTACCATCCTTCAGACTCCTGAGAGCATTAGAAACCTCTTCAACAGAAAAACCAGCGTCTAAGGATCTATTAGCGAATCCTGGCGCGACATATAAAGGGGTCACTAATACAACGGCTGGGTTAAGAAAATTCTCAAAATGTTCTCCAAGATAGCTGGGAGACATATTCATACTTATAGTATATTTTCTGCCATTAATTTTCCGAGCCAGTTTCCAAAAGTCTGCTGCATTGCTACACTTAGACATTTTCTTAGCTTCCTCTTCATAATATAGAATCTGTTTTGCTTCGCAGAGTGCTTTGTACGAACAATTCGCTGTAATGTAACTATTTTTGTGACACTCTTCACTTGATTTTCAAAACAGCTGGAGCCACGAAAAAGAAACTTGTCTCGCTCTTCTACACTCTTCATCAAACCACGGGTCCTTATACTGCTCTTGTTTTTTCGCTTAGTGCTTGCAGGACAGAAATGTTTTATTATTTGTTCCAATTTTTGGAAGTCTTAATCATTATGCAACTGCATGTTTGCATCTAAGAAAGGTCTGTATGCATCTGCTTTTTCATCTTTCCAAACCAGCTTCGGGAGAAGTTTCATGTTTCGAACCTCCTCATCATCAGATTTGCTGAACTGGAATGTCAACACTAATGGTAAATGGTCAGAATAAGGGACATGCTTAACTTCGAAATCGTTCACATATTCATTCCAGTTGCCACCCAAAAGACTATAGTCGATGACTGATGTGTCTTTGGAGATCCCATTGTTCCTTCGCTACCTTCACCATATGAAACATTATCTTGATGTCTGCACTAATCGCAATCCGATACCTTCTAAATTGCATTAAAATCCTTCTGCAATTTCTCTCCTAGCATTTGTAACTCGTTGAGTGAAACTTTTCGTCACACAATGGTGTGGTATGTGATATGTAACCTGATTTTGAGTCATACCAGCTACTGGTACCATGTGCCCCAAACTCTCATATTCTCGCATAAATTGAATAAACCTTTGCTTTAGATCCACATCCCCTTCTTATTTCCTTTCCAGCGCAAAGAATCT
The DNA here is from genome assembly GCA_949320155.1 of Melangyna quadrimaculata. Lineage (NCBI taxonomy): Eukaryota > Metazoa > Arthropoda > Insecta > Diptera > Syrphidae > Melangyna > Melangyna quadrimaculata. The sequence continues at coordinate 254,079,396 of OX439483.1, read as the reverse complement.
TCTTGCTATAATTTTCGAGCTTCCAATATTGCCTGCTGACTCCTTCAATGATTCCTTATGTGTCGATGAACTTCCTTTCCACCTTCTCCTGCTCCTCTGACCTGCATAATGACTGTTCAATGTCATCCACTTCCCATAATCGTTTAAGTGATTCGTGTAGCTGGTTGTTATCCAAGCACACGACCTGCAAACCTTGCTCATTTAATTTCTCCCCCCGTCTACCTTCATACTCTCTTAAGATAATCTTACCAAAAATAGTTTCTATGCAGAGTGTACCATATACCTGCCGCCCTTGGGCAGAGACAAAAGCTTCTGCCGTTACCTTACACCCTAGCAGAAGATCGACGGGACCTACTTTCCAATGGCCGACCAGAAATATCCATCCTTGACATTACCAAATCGTGTGTAGGCACAATTGGCTGCCATTTGTTTTCCTTCGGCAAAATATAAAATTCCTGCTCTATCGAATCCTGCGATCTAAACCATGGACTCACTTTGAGAATGGTTTTATATTTAATTTGAAAGGGTTCACCCTCCAATCCAACAAGCCTTCGTGTCAACGGCACCTTCGGTATTGACAATTCCTGCTGCAATCTATAACTCATTACGTTGGGCTGTGCCTCCGTATCCAGAAGTGCCCTAATGGGACCATACTTCTTCCAATCCATCTCTACCCTTACCTGTGCCGTAGGCATCAAGATAACCTTATTTTCCCTGTCCGAAATTAAAGATAGTGAATAATTTGTACCTTGTATTTTATTTAAATTTATATGCGCGCCTTCCCTTTTGAAATCGCCCCATGACAACTTCCCTTCAGACTCGGAACCCGTGTCTTCCCATACACATGCTTCCTTACCACCTTCTTACCGGGAGCGCTTTTCCGGTTTGACCTGCAGTCAATCGGCTTTTGGCTTGCTGCCTCTGCCTGGATTGACCTTCCTTTTAATTGCCTTCTCCTGGACATGCATTACTGATATCTCAGCCTTCTGAGATTCCTTCATTGGACATATCACGGTGTTGTGATAAGGCCTGCCTGGACACCTTTACACAGCCCTTGAAAACATTCCTCCGTGTTATGACCTGACTTCAAACAGTTTGGGCATAACTGTTTCTGCCTTATAAAATCCTGCCTTGCCTTTAAGTTCAGAACAATAAATTCCGGACAACACCATAGCGGATGCTCCATAGATCTGCATGAATGGCATGGTCTTTTCTTAGGAGCAACCCCTTCCGCCTTCCGCATAGCCTGACCTACTGCCATTTCACCATACCTGCCTACGTTTACGCGTACCTGCCGAGAGTGGACTGGTGCCTCCTTCCTCCGATTATCCATCGGGCTTTCCAATGCCTCTGCCCTCTTGTCTAAGAAGTGATAGAATTCCTTAACGCTCGGTGTCTCTGACGAACGAGCCTCTTCCCATTTACAAGCAGAATCCTGATCCAGTTTTTCGTGCAGGACATGTACCACTATCATGTCCCACTGGTCAGTAGGTATTCCCTGCGCGGCTAAGTGCCTCAACGTTTCATTTGATGAATTGGACATCGCCTGCAGCTGTGTTGCCTTTGGATTTCCTTTCAGGTTGGGCAAACGGAAGTACCGCCGCAACAACTCCCTGCACGTTGCATATTGTTTGTCATAGAATTCATTTAATCGATTCCACGCTTCGTTATAATTTTGCTGATTTTGTCGTTGGAGTGTACCGCTGACACGAACCTGTCCCGAAAGCCTTGCCATTTTGTAAAACTACCATTGAAGTCTCCCCACGTATTCTTAACGTCATGCGGAGAGAATGACATATTCACCTGCACATTCATTTGGGGCTTCTCTCCACTTTCCTGCGCGACCGGAGTCAGCTGTTTTATCCTTCGCTTAAGTGCTGCATATGCAGCGAAATACTCTCCTTCCGACTCAGCCTGCTTTCTGGATATTTCGGTTGTAATAAGAAGATCTCCTTGTCCTGCAATCCTGCCTGCAACTACTCGCAGCTGAGCCCAAGCTTCCTGTAGTGCTTCTATCCGCACCTCGATTACCTCGATGGGTGCTTCTTCGAAACCTGCTGCCTTTGTTAACATTAATGCCCTGCTGATCGCCTTCTTCGAATAAAAATTCGCGATTGTCCTGCTCATGTTCCATCGTAATTATAAAATATCCTGCAATGTGTAGTAGATCATATAACATTAAGTATTTTGTTAAATAGTTAATGCCTACGTAACAAATCGAAACTGGATTATTAAATATCACTTGTAGTAGGTACTTGATAATATATTTCCAAATATGCGAGCGAAAGGTAATAATGTTGTAGAAATAAAACGCAGTAGGTACTTGTAAAAATATAATTCCCAGTATGCGAGTAATTCAACAAAATATACCCCTGCCTAGTAACACCAAAAATATAGTATCGCCTACCTAAATGGTTGTTGTTTTACGCAAACCAAAAAAAAAAATAAAAAATATTTCACAGCAGCTACTGATTAATATAATTCCCAATGTACGAACTATGACGCAAAAATATGAACAATATATTTATAATAACGCAAAATATATATAATGACGCAAAAATATATGTATTAATAACGCAAAAATACTTATAGAAACGCAAACCCTGATTGTTTTGATTTTGAGATGAGTCCTATTTCTAATCCGAGTTCATGACGCTCGAAAAGGAAAAGTCCTCTTGTCAACCCTTCGTACCTTGAATTCCCTTCCAATCAAACGTTAACAAAAAATTTATGTAAGACCTTCAAGAAAAAATCAAATATTAATTTTAATTGCCTGCTCTCTAATTCAAAGTTAATTTTATTAATGCCTGCTGTTGACACCTTCGTTGTTTTGCACTTATTTGCCAAAACAAATCTTTCCACTTGCAAGTTTCCTTCATGTTATTTATTATTTGGTGACCGTCACTATTGTTCCTAGGTCCCTTCTGCTACCTTCACCCTTCCTGTGTCTTCCTTACTATCCTTCCCTATCCTGGCCTGCACGTCTCTTTTTATAAACAGAACTCAACCGCACGTCAACGTTTGAGTATTGTTTGTTTTTGACACATTGCCTTCGTTGGCTGATTCTTATCCGAATGTCCCCTGCAAATATTCTTGTCACATTAAACTCACTCACTCTTCTATATGAGTGCCTGCTAACCATCGTATATTTCTTGGTTGCTGTTGCTATTGCACACAAGCACCCCTTCACTACCATCACTGTCAAAATCGAAACAACCACCATTCACTCAGCGGGGAAAAAGAAATATAAAAAACCATCATCTGTGTGAATGGAACTAAATAAACAACAACGCGTACAACCGAATGATACACACAAAAAATACCCAAAAAAAAAATATATGTATATACCAGATGCTCAGCAAGCAGCTTGTCACGTACGTACTGGACACATAGCAACAAAGAACAGATACACAATATAAATACCACTGAATTATTTTATGGGTAAAAAATAAAAGAACAAATGGAGTGTATTTATTCTTTGGTGACCGTCGCTATTGTTCCTAGGTCCCTCCTGCTACCTTCACCCTTCCTGTGTCTTCCTTACTATCTTTCCCTATGTTTGTTGAGCATTTACATGAGTGTACGAGCACAAAGTGCCCGATTCACGTTAAGACTTAAACATTACCGCCCGCCTTGCAATATTGTTTGCAAATTCATTAAGTTAAAGAGGAAAACAACTCGATCATGACCAAGACAAACCACCACCAAGCTCGTTCATTAAAGTAAATGAATTTCAATTTATAGTATTCAAAATTTAATTTATCAGTTGTAAAGATTTTGTTTACATTTAAGAATATTCAATTTCAATCATTTGAAGTTATTTATTAACATTTTAGAGTGTTAAATTTCAATCATTTGTACCTTTGTAGCGGCAATTATAGTTGCAGCTCTCGTGTAAACAGCCCGCACGGAATTCCACATGCACGCACAAAAAAGAGAAGTGGGCAACACCTTACTTTTAGTCTTTCACTGAACAAAAGAAATTTTTTTGTTTCGTTAAATGAAGAAGCTCGTTCAGGAAATATCCATACCACCATTTTAGATTCCTTTTCAATTTCGATCATCCACCGAGCAACATATTCCAGCCGCCAGCGGCAACAGAAAAAAAAAACTAATTGCTGAGGTAGGTACCTATAATGAAAAAAAAAAAAAAACAGAAAAAGAAATACATTGTAAAATAGCCATTGTTCGGCAAACAATGGCTATATTCCTTTTCTTTGTGTTAAAGAAAAAAAAATCTACTTTTTACAGATTTTTTTTCCACCTGGACGTCCGTAAAGGCGCTAGAGCCGAAGTAGTGCGCAACGCCATAAGAGCGAAGGGGTTCGTCAGCATCATAGGGTCCCGGCGCATTGTGTCGCCCCATCATTTTGTTTGCCAACCACGTGCCCAGCACACAGGCAACCCTCGCTTCACCACAACCAGAGAGATGTTTAGTCGCACTCGAAACCTACTCCACGTATTAGTCGCACGCGCTGCCTACAGTGACGGCAAATTGTTCTTTTTTGGTTGCTGTGCCAGCATTAAGGCGAAGTCGTTAGCCACCACGCTGCCTATAGGGGCGACGGATTGGTTTTTCCCGCCCATGTGCACCTCCTCGAGGCGAGCCTCACACACCCCAACCGCCTGCACCGCTAACAGTGACGACGTTTTCATCACCCCCACTGCCAGCATATATACTCCTGTTCTTATTCATAGGACACTGAAAAAAAAATCTTTACTCACCTTCAATTGTAATAAATAATTTGTTTAATTCTTGCAATCATTTTATTATACCTTAACATTTGTTCGCTTTCATAGTACAATATAAAAAAATCTTTACTCACCTTTAATTGTTATAAAAAAGTTTTTTCTTAATTATACCTTGACATAAACTTTTTTTTATTTGTCATGAAAAGAAAAACAAATTTTGCATTTGCTTATAACCATTCCTACATGGTGCTTTTCGCATATAGTTAAAAAAATAAAAAAAATTCGAATGTTCCACTTTTTGAAGTTACACGGAGAATAAATAATGTACATATGAATAATGTACCTTTATTTTTTTTTTATTGAACTTGAAGATTTTTCTTTGATTTAAACATGTTTTGCTAAACGTTGACTATTTCGGCGATGGAGATATAGACGAATAGAGTAGATTGAAAAGTTTTTTTTATGTTAGGGGCCGTCTATAAAAATTCCGCCATTGGATGGCCATGGAGCACTGACTTACGAGTCAGTGGTGTAGGGTGGGTACAGCCAGGGTCAACAACACCGACCCAAGTTTTTTTTTAGGTAACCCTTGTCTCGTCTTCCCTCTTCCACTTCCTATAATCGTGCAGGTTTCCTGCATATTTCCTAATAAAGGTACACTTTCGGCAGTTATATCAGCCATTTTTTTTTTTTGAATCGAGATTTTCAAATTCTTTTTTCAAATTCTTCTTTCCCCAAGTTCCTGACACGGCATGAATTTCTATTTTTGTGGACGAACGGACAGCGGACCCCCCCCCCCCTCTTCCCACGAGTTATAGCCGAGCTAAAACGCCAGCATGCCGTAAAACTCCGCTGGGTAAACAAATCTTGGTTTCCCAAGATAAGTTACTTTCAGCATACCCTTAGTCCAGTAGCGGATCTATGATTTGGCTGTGGGGGGGGGGGGGGCTTGGAGTTTGGAGATTCAGTTTGAGACCTTAAGTAATAAAATTAGCTTGTTCGAAGATCAATTTCATAATTTATAACAAATAATAGAGATCAGTTTATGTTTAATGAAAGACCGTACTCAACTTCAGACGAACTACACTTCACGACAACGCAGCAAAACACTATTTTTTATGAAATTTTAGGAGCTATATCGCACTATATTTGACTCGACCATATTACCAGTAATGACATATGGAGTACAAACCCTTGGACTTAAATCAAACCTACTTGAAAAATTGAGGATTTGCCAGACGAAAATGGAACGGAAGCTACTCAATATAAGGTTGATACAAAGGATACCAAACGAGGAAATAAGAAGATAAACAAATATTATAGATGTAGTACAACATGCTAAACAGTTAAAGTGGAGCTGGGCAGGTCACATTTCGAGGATTCAAGATCAACGATGGACTAAAACAACGACCAAATGGATTCCAAATGATAAAAGGATCAAGTATTTTTTTGTGAAAAAGATATATGGAGATTCATGTGTCGTTATATAAAAGACATCGAATTTTGACATTCCCACTTTTCCTTTAATGACATCCGTTTTTTGTGTGCCTTTATATCCGCTCCTGTCGCGCTTTAAAATGTTTTCAATACAAAGTACAATAACAATTATTCTAATTGCTGTAGCGGAGACAGAAACAAACTCAAAGGCCACCAAAAGATGAAAGTATCTGGTATAACTAGTTATTGTATTAATAAAATTAATAACTTTTAGCCATATATGCTTGAACCACGCCTACAAATTCGTTTATTTATATTATTTAAAAATTGATTAGGTACCTACATAATGTAGTTTTATTTTTAAATTAGCTGTGGGTATGTTTTGAACTTCCCATTTTTGACAAGATTTGAAAACTGTTTATAATTGGCTAGTTCAGAAAAATTATATTTAAGTGTTCGTACTCGCAAAAGCTCATATACATATGTGCTTTGACACGGTATCAGTCCTCTGAGATCTCATTTTTCCTAAATTAGCCAAATCAACGAAACTATTTTGTTCAAACTGCTACTTTAGGACATAAGACAAAGCTGCTCTAAGAAATAAGCAGGGCCCAATTCCGCCAGCGTGAATGAATATTCGTGTATACGCTGCATACACTTTATATTCATGCTAAAAAAATATGTCGACAAATTCGCACGTCATTCGAGAGCCTAGAGGGATTGCAAATATTCACTTCCTTTTGCATGATTTTCTGAGCGCGCACAGAGAAAACTCACGCTTTTGATATTTGGCTCCTTGACTAGAGAATTTGTGTACAATTTCCTAGTACAAAAATGTTTTGTATGTACAATTGCCTTCGACCTTTCAAATTTTGAAATCGTAAACCGAAAAATCTCTAAGCGCAGCCAAGGCCGTAAGAAAGAACTTCTTTTGTATTAAACATTTACACTTAACTTGACATTCCGTTGTTCTCCAATGGTTTAAGCCTCAACTGCGTTTCTTTCGGTAAATTAGCTTTGTTTTTAGTGTAAACAGTTGGGGCATTTGACACGTTAATGTTAAGCCCCGACCATTTTGTATCTCTTTTTACTTATCTCTTCAAGCCTTAGCCCCAACTTCGGACTTTGACAGTCCCTAGACTTGAGCCCCCAAAACTCTCTGGAATTAGGTTAGTTTTTAGGGAGTAAGTTGCTTAACCGTGGCTAGGTTTTTTGTCCAAAATTCTCAGACCTTATTGTTCCAAAGCTGGTTTTTTCGTTCCAATTTTCTGGGTTTTATTTTTAGGGAAAAATTGTCGTGGCATGAAACATGTCCATATTCATAGCCCCCAATTTGGGTTTTGTCCAATTCGCTTCAGGCTCTAGCCCCAATCTTTAGGCTTAGAAAAAAAAAATAATTACTAATAATTACTTATGAAGTGTTTTATAAATATGAGTAATGATAGATAAACAATTCTTGTTTTATGACAGTACTATTTCAATGTAAAGCAAATTTTGTTTTTTGTTCTTTTTTTTCAAGAAAAATAAAATACATTATATAAGATATATTTTAGTGCAATATATAAGGAACATTTTCCACTTAGTGATTGGAAGTGAGTTCAAGGGTCAAAATTTATACGTACATGAGGAAAATATGATTTGACATTTAGTTTTTTTTTTTGTTTTATATTAATCAATCTGAAGGCAAGAGACACAGCTTGACGACAGAACGAGTTACAACCCTTTTTGGGTCTTCACATCCACAACATTTACAACTCTACCAAGTCGCCACTCATTCGGTGGAAGTTGCTCATTTCACAACACAACAAGATCATTAATTTCTATATCCCTTTGAGGATATTTCCACTTGTAGCGTACCATTAGTTTTTTCAAATACTCTTCTTTCCAACGCACACTAAATTTATGATGTATAACTTTGAGTGTTCCATCTTCGGATGAAAGTAATATTCTTTTGAGATTCACAAGGCTCGTGTGGACTAAGTTGGGGCCCACCACGTAAAAAATGACCTGGGGTCAGTGGAAGAAGATCATCAGGATTATCAGATATTCGAGTTAAGGGTCTGGAGTTGAGGCATGCCTCGATTCGAGTAAATAGTGTAGCAAATTCTTCGAATGTATATTCTGTACTGCCCGCGATTTTTTTGAAGTGGGTTTTGAAACTTTTCAACCCTGCCTCCAACAATCCACCCATGGGGGGAGGCAGGAGGAATAAATTTCCAAGTGATTTTTGAAAAATTGGGTGATGAATCGGCAGCATAACTTCGAATAGCTTCTTGCAAGTCTGAGATAAGTAACTTTGACGCACCGACAAAATTGGTACCGTTATCAGTAAATACTTTAGCGGGAATCCTCTACGGGAAACAAAGCGAGTGAAAGCGGCCAAAAACGCAGCAGTATATAGATCGCTGACCGCTTCCAAATGGATAGCCTTTGTGGCAAAACAAATAAAAAGACATGCGTAGCCTTTTTCTAATCGACATTTTCTTCCGTAAAAGTTTTGGATTGTGCAAGGACCAGCAAAGTCTATGCCAGTATTTGTGAACGGTAAACTCAAAATTGTTCTCTCGGCTGGCAATGAACCCAATAATTGCGACTGGACGGATTTTTTGTATAAAACACAAGATTTACAATTTCGAATTGACCTTTGATTAAATTTGAAAGTTTGGGTATCCAATACTCGGAACGCACCAAACGGGTCATCAATTCAATTTCACCATGTAACGATAGTTGATGAATATATGAAATTAAGAGTTGCGATAAAATGGATTTATAAGGAACCAGTATAGGAAATTTTTCATTGTAAGATAAGGAAGAACATGCAAGTCTACCTTGTGATCGCATTATCTGAATATATGATTCTTCGATTTTAGCTTTGTTCCTTGAACTAGTGCCAGATATTCGTCACTAAAATAATGTTGCTGAGATAATTGAATGATTTTTGTTTTTGTAGGCGTGATTTCTTCATGAGATAGGACGATTGATTCATATTTACTTCTTATAGATAGCTTTCATGCGGCATTGCAGAAACGAAAAACATAGCTCATTACTCGGAGCGCTCTGTGCCAAGAGGAAAATCTGCATAAAATTTCATTTTCGAAATCACTTGCTTGAGTTACAAAAATTGAAAGTTTTTGAATTGGTTTATGCTCAAGGATTGATTGATCGGGGGGATCATGCAGCTGAGTTAAAGGCCAGTTTAACTTTGATTCTTGTAACCAAAATGGTCCTACCCACCATAATTGATTTGATTTTAACTCTCCCGGGGTGACACCACGACTTGCCAAACCAGCAGGATTGTCAGCGGAGGGAACATAACTCAATCGAACTCTAGGAACATGAGTTAAAATTTCCGAAGTTCGATTAGCTACATACGTTTTCCACGTACTTGGTGGTTTGTTAGGCCACGACAAAACAATTGTTGAATCAGTCCATAATCGAATGGGAATATCGTTCAAAAAATCAAATTGGTTGAGGAGTACTCGAATCATATGTGACAGAAGAACTGAACCTTGAAGCTCAAGTCGAGGAAGTGATATAGTGTTGACTGGTGCAACCTCTGATTTAGCCCATAACAAATGGGATGTAGCAAGTGAAGAACTGTGGCGTACTCGAACAAAAACGGTTTCCGCGTAAGCCTTTTCGGAGGCATCCGAGAATACGTGGAGTTGAAGGTTTTTCAAAGGGGCATAATCAACCCAACTCATCCCACTCAGCGCTTATAATAACGGGTGCAAGCCAGCCAGCAGAATCATATAATTTTGCAATAGTTGATAGCACATCGCGTTTGGTGGTAGAAGTGATTAACAAGCTTTGAAAGTTTGGGCAAAAGGAAAAAGTGTCGGTGGATGCGTTCCACTGAACGCCAAGAGTTTTGGTGGAACTATCATGTTCGATTGTTAAAAAATACTTTTCAAGGTCTTCACTTGCGATATGATTCAGTAGCTCAGAATCGTTAGCTGTCCACTTTCTTAAGTTAAATCCAGCAGATCGAAGAACCCAGATGAGCTCAATTTGTGCTGGACGTGCAGATAATATATCGTGCGTTTCCGTAAGAACGTCGTCGACATAAAATTCCTTTCTTAGGATTTTTGATGCCAGAGGAAAACTTGTTTCAATATCTGCAGTGAGACGGTGAAGAGTGCGAATAGCTAGGTATGGAGCACAATTAACTCCGAAGGTTACTGTGTTTGGATTATAGTCGATCACCTTCTGATCAGAACTGGGCCGGAATAAAATGCGCTGAAATTGTGCGTGATCAGAATGGATACCAATTTGGCGATTATTTTCTCAATATCCCCGTTAAAGACATATTTATAGAAACGCCAGTCACTTTGAAGAACATGGCCCATATATAACAAATCCTTTAGGCTTTTGCCATTGGAGGATGCACATGAAGCGTTGAATACTACTCTCAATTTAGTAGTAGAGCTTTGGGGCTTTAAAACAGCGTGATGCTGCATGTAAAAGGATTGGACATTATCATGGTTCCACAATTCATAAGGTGGGGTAGGCGTCATATGACCTAGTTCAACATATTCTAAAAGGACTCGATTGTATTCGGCTTTAACACCTGGTTTAGACAATAAAGTCTTTTCATTGCGCAGAAATTGTTTCATTACATTGAAACGTGAAGTGCCCAGTTGCGACTCTTCACAAGGATTTTTAAATGGTAGTTTAACCACATATCTACCTGTTGCATCACGAAAAGTGGAGTTATTGTATAAATCTTCACACATTTGATCAGACGGAGTAAGCGTCTGATTTTGAGGGAGTTCATCAGTTTTCCAAAATCGTTGGATAGCTTGATTTGTGGAAGGCTCATCACTGTATGAGACAAAAGTTGAAAAATTTGAAATTTTAGGAATATTTTCATAGGGTCCTAGAAGCACCCAACCAAAAACTGTATTTTGAGCCATCAAGGAATTTAAAACATTTGTTTTCACACCTTCTAAAACGATGTGGGGTTAAAGATCTGCTCCAATCAGCATATCAATGCTGGAACTCTGATAAAAAAAGGATCGGCCAATGGGAAATTAAAATTGTAATTTTTTTGGCTAAGATCCATTGAAATCGCGGGAAGATTACAAGTGAGTTTTTTTAGAATTAACGCTTGAGTCTTAATTCCAAATTCCTGTGTTAAATTAGACCCAAGAGTACAGGAACAACGTTTGGAGGATGAAGCAGTGACCGTTGAACTCATACCACATATACGGACTTGAGTGTCTTCGGTATGAAGACCTATATGCTTTTGAAACTTTTCCGAAAGAAATGAAACTTCGGAGCCTTGATCAATAAGCGCCCTAAGATCAAAGTCTGTACCTTGATGTTTGATTTTTACTAAGGCTGTTGCCAACAAAACTTGGCGATAAGTCTTGGAAAACATAACGTTATGATTGGTAATTTGAGTGGACTGTATGGATTGAGGATTGATTTTCGGGAGTGAAGATACACCGGAGAATGAACTAGGAAGTGATGATGCACCGTAAAGTGAAGAGGAACCTTAAAGTGAAGATGAGCTTTGAAGTGAAGATGAGCCTTGAAGTAAAGATGAACCTTGAAGTGAAGGTAAAGTTTTCTGTGTATTAACATTGAGTGAGGGAACCCTTTTTTCAAAATGAAGTAATGTATGATGTTTGCCCCGGCATCGTTGGCAAGTACTTGTACTTTTACATTGATTTAGGTTGTGATTCATCGCAAGGCAGTTGAAACAAAATTTGTGTTTGTGAACGGTTTGATGCCTCTCATCTACAGACATTTTCAAAAAATTGGGACAAGCCCGAAGTGGATGTTGTGCACTGCATACTTGACAAGCAGGAACGATTTTAACGTGAAAGTTTTTCACAGGTTTAGATTTTGTAGTTTGTACCGACCCAGACTTATTGCTTTGTGTTTTTTTGGAAGAATTATGTTTCATTTCAGAAACACTCTCAAGTATTTGATATCGATTAGTTAAAAAAATGTTTATACTTTCCCATGATGGGATTTCAGTGTGTTTAGTCAACAAAGCTTCCCATAAACTTAATGTAGTATCTGGAAGTCGAGACGCACAAATAAAAGTAATAATCGCGGTCTACGCGTCAGTTTGAATGTTTTAGGATCTTAGTGCGATGAGTGCGTCGGTAATACTGCTTTGTAACATTTTAATATCCTTAGCGGATTCGAAAAGGAAATGAAAAGAATTTGGATTTGGTTATTTACCAAAATCCGTTTATTATCATAGTGCTCCTTTAGAGCGTTCCACGCGAGCTGGAAATTAGTGTCAGTCAAACAGAATTTAGTAACAATATTAAAAGCGGCATCTTTAGTTTTTGCTCTTAAGTGAAACAGCTTTTGCACGTCGCTAAGCTTGGTATGATTCATGTACACTGCAGTGAACATATCTTTGAAAGATGACCACTCTAAATAGTTGCCATAAAAATCTTGCGTATCGCATGCTGGAACTCTTACATTATGAGAATTTTCAATAGCTAGAGCAGCCTTTTCTATACTTGAATCCTTTACACTACTTTCTTTATCCTGTTTTGGATTAAGTGATTTCAGAAAATCTGAAATGTCACTTGAACATTGGAAAAAAGTTGAGGATGAACTCTGAAACTTTGCTTTTACTTCGGGTATAGAATCAAAGTTTTCACTTCTTTTTGATAAGCTTCTAACAACGACACCGAATGAGTGCCAGCTGGTTTTGTCGTAAAGGACGCATAAAACTTGACCAATTGGTCGGACGCAAAAATTAAATCGTCCAGAAAACTCATTATAACGAAAAGAACTGTGCGTTTCTACACCGCAAAAAAATTCCACAAAACAAAAAAAATTAATAGATGAATCGAAATATACGATTTTGTTAAGGAAGCACATAGTTATAGTTAATACGTATAACAATGAAATTCAGAACCACCAAATATATAAAGCGATATAAAATATAGTGTATTCGTATATAAATATAAATTTATTTTGTATATAGTACTAAAATAGATGTAATATAACGTACCTTGTACAAAATAACTTTATATATGATGGAGATGTTGGATGACTTTGTGGTGTTTGATGACTCTGATGATGTGTGATGATGATGACGACTTTAGCGATGATGATGACTTGAATGATGGTGAAGACTGACGATGATGATGACTTTGATGATGATAACGATGACGACTTTAGCGATGATGATGACTTGGAAGATGGTGAAGACTGACGATGATGATGACTTTGATGATGATAACGATGACGACTTTAGCGATGATGATGACCTCGTTGATGGTTTGACAATTGTGTGATGGTGAAGATTGCAGTGTGCAGCTCCGCGATACAATTTTGTGCGAACGTGCAGTTCGCCACGACGCACGCAGACGATGATTTAAAAAAGGTTTGTGGCGTTCACTGTGCCACGATGACGACGTTGATGAACAAACGATTGTTTGCTGGTGAAAATGTCACTGTGTGGAGCTCCGACATGCAATAATTGATTTTGTGTCGACGTGCAGTTTGCCACGATGCAGACGACGGCGACAATTAAAAAAGGATTGTGGCAATCAATCAATCAATTTGGTTTTTGTGGGAAAAAATCAGAAATTTTGTCTCCATTGGTGACGAAAAGTAGGTTTTCCTACTAAATCTCCACAAAAATTGGAGATCCCTGTGAGGATGGCCTGGATTTGGATGGATGTTGGAGACCACGTTTCCAGATCAATCTCGATTGAACCAATGTTTGACTGGCGACCACTTGCCAGAAGTAAAAAAAAAACTAGACACGTTTAATTTGTCTTAGATTTTAGTTTTTATTTATTCGTAGATTTTAAGTTAGTTCTTAAGTTTTATCTAGTTTAAGTTATTATATGTTACTTTAGTTTTAAATAGGTAACATTATAATTTTAGCTTTAAAAACCTTTTACTTTTTATAATATTAAATTTAAACACGTTTCTACTTTGATGGCGTATGAAAGAATGTATGATTTGATGAAAGTCATCAAGAAAAGCGAATATGGTGGTGGTTTGGTCGATAGATGGAACATGACGGAATGGATTGAAACATCACGGGAATGAGAACGGAGTTTAAGGCTGTACACACAATGTTTGTGCCCGATTCACGTTTAGACTTAAACAGCCTTCGAGAAATCAAGAAGAACCAAAACAGTTAATTTGTCTTAATCCAATGACTCTCTGATGTCTTCCACTACTTTCATTGTTGTCGTAATACAACTGTGATATTTTCGAAACGCTGACTGCAATGGAGATAGTAAACAGTTTCAACCAATAAACTCGTTTATTTGCCTCTGCAACACTCTCTCGAAAACTTTGGAGAAGAATGGTAAAATGGAGACGGGTCTATAATCGTTGCTATGTGTTTTTTTAATAGGCAGAATTTTATCAATTTTCCATTGGGAAGGGTATGAACTGGTAGTTATTATGTGATTGAAAACATGCACTAATGACGGCAAAATGACTGGCAGAATAATTTTTAATTTAGGATGAACTTCATCAAAACCCACAGCATTCGATTTGAAAGATAATAAAGATGAAACTATTTCGAAACTATCTACGCAGAAAAGCTATGTCCACGAGAAGTTCACGGTTCTACATTCATAGTAGGAAAAGGTAAATTAGCAAACTTTTTGTTAAGTAAACTTATGTCAAGGTTTTCATCAAGGATATTATTTTGTTTACCAATTCCAATTGTATTTAAATTTTTCCATAGCTGTCTACCTTGTAGACAAGGGTTTATACTTTTGCTATAAAATATTCTTTTAGCTAATTTTATTTTATAAACTACCCGATGTCGCAAGGTGCGAAGCAATTGCAAATGCAAGTCTAACCTATAGCGTTTGAAGCAAAGTAGGCTTGATTACGCTCTTCAATAAGTTTGCGAATTTCAGGAGTAAAGCATGGACTTTGTCCATGCTTAATGACTTTAGTTTTGATTGGAACATGTGCATTAAAAAGGAAGCATATATTCTTGTTAAGGAAATCTATTTGATCGCTAGTAGATGACATATAGAATACACGGTCCCAATTGACATTAAAAGCATCTTCTTCCAGCTGACTATATTCGATTGCGTTAAAATGTCTATTATGAAATTTTGAAACTGAACAATTTACCAAAAAATTGTATGTTAAGAATAGAAGGTCATGTTTAGAAAACCCGGGTGCGGACAGCTGATCGTGAAAGTGATACCACTTTCAACTAAAAGGGTACTATTTAAGTCTCCCCCTACAATAATATTAGGAAAACGTACCTCCATTGATTCTAAAAGATCAAAAATTGGAGTTACATCGATTTGCCTGTTTGGTCTGTAAACAGATCCAATGAGAAGATCACCATTTATTGATTTGATTTCGACAAAAACATAACCTATTTCACTACCAACAGAAGACATACATTTACTACGGCATTTTAAACCCTCTTTTACATAAATTGCAGCACCACCACCCAATCCGTGAACTTTAGAAAAAAAATCGTTAGTTTTGTTAGAAAACCACGATTCTGTCACGCAAAAAACATCTACCTTCGAACCCTCACACAGATCCCTAAACTCATCCAGTTTCGGAGGCAAACTTTGGTATTCAAACGACATACATTAAGTCCATTCTTTTGATTACTGAATACATTCACCATTCGAATTCCCTCTACTGATATCCGGCTGCATAGCTGAAGTGTGTCAGTAATGAAATAGGTAAAGACATGAAATGGGGGGGAGGCGGCAAATAGAGTATCAGATTCATTTCGATAATTAAAAAGCTGCAATTAACAAATATATTTATAGTAAGAAACATATTAATATATATTTAATGGAGATGTATGAAAGATATAATAGACATTTTTATAAATGACATTTGAAATTGAATAATAATAAGTAAAGATAAAATGAGGAAAAATAAGTTAATAGAGGAAAAAAAAGAAAAAAGAAGAAGGCACGAGTACGATAACTTAGGCGCCAAGAAATAAAAACGGGTTTTTTGTAGAACAGCCCAATATAAGCATTTTTTACTTTAGGAGGGGGGTCTAACTCGGCCCGTTTGGGGCAAGGTACTAAATATGAAAAAAAAATAATAAAAAATAACGGTAATACTTACAATTAATTTGTATACCTTGTTTTAAAGCCAATACTATGAACTATTAGCTAGTTTTTAAATTAAGTCAAATCTATTCATAGTTTCGAAAAAAACGGGCTTTAAAATCAAAAATTGGAAAAAAAAAATCATAAAAAAAAGTTTTAAGTGTAATTTTTCAAAACAGTAAAATTATATATAATTTTTTTTTCTGGAATTCGTTAATCTTATTAATTCTTCATTAAAAAATGAAAACAAGATGATTTTATATCTTCTATTTTTTGAGAAAATTGAAAATTACCAAACATAGTTTTTTATAATTCTTTTAGTTTCAGGAAATTTACTATTGTTAAAACATAGCTTATTAGATAAATAATATTGGAGGGTTTTCTTCTCCAGTATATACTGATAGCATTTACTAAGTCTTACTTTTTTAGACAGCGCTGTATTCATTTTTCCAATTTTTTGTATTGTCGTTGTCCTAGTGCATAAATAGTATGATAGGGAAGGGGGGGCATGCTGCCCCCCCTGCAACCCCCCAGCTTGGCCCAGTATAGGATTTGGGGTGGGTGCAAGTTTGGGTATATGCACAGTTTCTTATGGATTACAAATTTTCCATAAAAAACCTCCTAACTAGCTAACCTAACTAGCAAAGTTTCAAAATATTAAAACTTAAAATGTACAGAACACACTTTAAATCTTGTGTGAGACCATTCAAGTGTAACGGACTGTACATAATAGATTATAGAAAAAAAAACCGCACAAGCTTTACAATTTGTCCCGTTATTTTATTTTTTTTTTGCAAGCACATTATGTGTAACAAGAGTTATTATAAACAAAGATCATTCTTTTATCAGCCTTTGTGAGAATAAAGAATTTTTTTTAAACAATGGCGGCTAAACACCCACTGCTTTATCCTTAACTTAGGAATTTTTTTCCATTTTTTGATCATTTGAGGATTTAGTTTCGACCAACGAAAAAACATTACATTACTT
This sequence comes from Melangyna quadrimaculata, assembly GCA_949320155.1. Taxonomy (NCBI): domain Eukaryota; kingdom Metazoa; phylum Arthropoda; class Insecta; order Diptera; family Syrphidae; genus Melangyna; species Melangyna quadrimaculata. The sequence goes on along the minus strand of OX439483.1, from coordinate 254,062,228 downwards.
ACTGTACTATACCTATTATAAAAAGAACTATTTTTTCATAATCCACAAAGAAAAATTATTAAAAAATAAAAATCAAATAAAAAGTAGGTTTGGTAATTTTTTATTTTCTCAAAACGTAGAAGATATAAAATCATTTAGTTTTCACTTTTTAATGAAGAATTAATTAGAGCAACGAATTTCAGAAAAAAAAAATAATATTTATATTATTTTACTGTTTTGAAAAATTACACTTAAAACTTTTTTTTATCTTTTTTTCCCCAAATTTTGAGTTTAAACCCCTTTTTTGGCGGCTAAACACCCACTGCTTTATCCTTAACTTAGGAATTTTTTTTCCATTTTTTGATCATTTGAGGATTTAGTTTCGACCAACGAAAAAACATTACATTACTTACTGTACTATACCTATTATAAAAAGAACTATTTTTTCATAATCCACAAAGAAAAATTATTAAAAAATAAAAATCAAATAAAAAGTAGGTTTGGTAATTTTTTATTTTCTCAAAACGTAGAAGATATAAAATCATTTAGTTTTCACTTTTTAATGAAGAATTAATTAGAGCAACGAATTTCAGAAAAAAAAAAATAATATTTATATTATTTTACTGTTTTGAAAAATTACACTTAAAACTTTTTTTTATCTTTTTTTCCCCAAATTTTGAGTTTAAACCCCTTTTTTTCGAAACTGTGCATAGATTGCACTTAATTTAAAAAACAGCTAATAGTAAAAAGTGTTGGCTTTGGAACAAGATATAAAACTTAATTGTTAGTATTACCGTTATTTTTGAATATTTTTTTTTCATTTTTAGTACCTTTTAATAAAATTGCCCCTACCGCCCAAACGGGGGAGAAAGACCCCCCTTTTCCATATTAAAAAATGCTTGTATTGAACTGTTCTATACAAAACAGTTATCAATTCTTGGCGCTTTTTTAACTGAAGCGCAGCATGCAGTATATTGTTGTTGGCACTTGTTACTCGCGCAAGTAAATAAAAGAGTTAGAGTCCAAACCAAAGTCGATTAATTTAAGTTGTCTTTTATTTACTTTAACGGAACCTTGCAATCGAAGCTAATACAAAGTTTCGATCATATGCCGATCGGAATTTGATGATCATGGTGGAGGTGGTGCTTTTTTTGGACGAGGGCGTGTGCGGAAGATATCTTGGATAGTCGGTGGTTCAATTTTAATAACGTGGTTGAAATAAGCTCTGATGTTCTCATTCTCTGTGCCAGGAATACCAAATAAAATTGCATCTCGCGACGCTTTTTTATTTTCAGGTTCTTCTTGTTTTGTGTTGTACTCAGCGAGTAGTTCTTTTAATAGACGAGATCTGAAGTTGTTTCTCATTCAAGACTTTTTTACATCCGACAGTGAGGTATTGATTTGGATGATTTCGGTTTTGAAACTTGTTTGTGGAATGTACAACTGAGATTAATTAGTTTCAAGTTGAGAAACTCGTGTGTTGATGTCAGTAAATGACTTTGTCAATTCGGCAAATTGTTTTTCCATTTGTGATGTAAGAGAATCGTTATTTTCTTTTATTTTAGCAGATATGAGTGAAATTATGAATTCACTTTAATTTTTTTAGTTTTTCGTCCATTTTTTCCCACATTATGTTGTCGTCCATTGCAATTTTGTTGGGAATTTGCTGCAATGGGGCAGTTGGTGATGTTAAAGGTGAGCTAAGGTTGGACTTGGAGTTAGATCTGCACCGTTTTGAGTTTGACATTGTCTTTAAGGTATGATCGATCGGATAAACAGTAAATGGTACCACAAACTACACAATTAGTTTAATCAAATAAAATAGTTTAGCAAAAAACAAAAATGAATTATTATAAGTGTCACTGATACTGATTTTAATAAAGTGTTAATTACGTGTTTAATAACATGTTGAATTAAAAAACAAAAGGTGATTCGCACTAAAATGGGTTGACAAATAAATGTTTATGATTGTTTTATTAAGGGGTAAGTTTAGAAGTTTGAAATTACATATTAGGGATGATGGCTATCATTCTTGTAGTTAAAAATTTGTGAAATTCCTTTAAAATTCTCTCTTCGTCGACAATCGCCTATACCAGTTTCTAATTGGATTTTTAAAAAATCATAACTTCATTTATACCTACTGGGAAAAATTTTAAAGTTAACATATTAAAATTTAGCATTTAAATGTGGCTAATTTTTTGTAAAAGATTTATTAAGGAGGATCGACAAATTTTATACTAAAAGGGTGTGTAAATGTACCGTCTAACTTATATTTGATCTCTTAAATTGGAAACTTGATGACAAATTTTAAAATTTCAAAAAACTAATGATACAAAATTATAAGTATAAAGGACCATTCACATGAGAGCGACAAACGACCGACGAATGAACAAACAAATGGGAATTACAAAATTAATAAACCTTATTATATTAATATTAATTTTAAAATTATAAAATCTGAATTCTTATTTGCTTAAATATGAGAAATTTGAGAAAATAAATTGGTCGTAACGAATTGCGGCTATTCGCGACGAACAAATTGTTTCCTTAAAATTCTCTTGTCTTAGCAATTAAAATGAAAATTTTGGTATCATAAAATAAACCTCAATTATAATCCTTCCATTTTGTCTAGATTTTGTAAAGAATTTAGGTTTACTAATGTTTTAAAGCGCATTTGTTCATTCGCTCTCGCTCTCATGTGTAAAGTCTTTAAGTCTCTTCCACAAATATGTAAATAATTTTGTATTTGTTAATCTATCGGGCAAAAAGAAGTGGTGTTTAAGGTAGACACTTTCAACCTTCATTGCTGTGTAAAAATAATTGCAAAATATTAAAAGAATATAAAAAGAGGTGTTTTAATGGTAAATCAATTTGATTTAAACTTTAAATTCAAAAGTTAATGAAAAGTCTATAAACATATAAAAACTAATAATATACAATTATAGGTAAAAATCGCTCCTACAAATATATAAATAAAATTTTATATTTGTAAATCTAACGAGGAAAAAAGTAGGGGAAATTTAATAAAACATACTGAAAAAGAATTTTCTACTATTTACTTAGTAGAAACAGGATCCTTGGAGCCAATTTCTTTTCAATATTTTGAGTTTGGAAATTAATTTCTCAAAAACTATCGATTAAAATAACTGTATTTAAAAAATAAATTCTAGAATGAGTTTCTGGGCTTAATATAGGAAAATATTGGGCTCAAATAAGAGCAAAGTAGGTTACTTTCAAATCGTAGAACATTGTTTTTATTTAAAATTACTTCTTTATGACTAAGATCGCCAATAACTGAAAAAGCGCGAAAAAATCGCATTTTTTTTATTTTTGACCGTGAAGCGGTCGCCGCTCGAGGTCGAAAACTTAGGTTATTTACTAGGCCAAAATCCTGAACAAGTCAGAAAAAATCAGAAATACCAGATTTGACGCAAACGGTGCCTTTCAAACAAACGACAAAGTTACTGGACTATATGTTTTTCCATCAACATTTATGGAATCTTCAAATGTAATCAGGTTTTTCCATGTAATAATATTGTATTATTTAAAGTATGTTCGTTATTTAACAATATGATGTTTGATTATATGCTAACGATAGGTTGATCTTATTCTTGTGAAACTTTACAATTTGCTGGATTGTTAATAAACATTGCTAAAGAACAATTATCTGTATCTTACATACTTAATTATTGAAATAATTCATAAAATTGTTAATCCTGAGAAAAGATTCGTTACATTTTGAGATAATTTTATCTATTATAATTTGTCCATGTCTAAATGAAATAGGCGTGATTTTATTATGTTACTAAATAATCTTTAGTTTTTACAAGACTAATGTTTGAATATTCCAAAATGTTTATAAAAGAAATATCTTGTTATGTGAATATTGTATCACCCTTTTTATATTCCTTATGCGTGGAATTTTTGTTTAAACTTACTAAAACCTTTTTTGATGCACACTCTTATTTTTAAACTATTTGTTCATTATTATTGAATTTTAATTGATTAAAGAATAAGTCTGAAGGTCTAAATCCCGTAACCGTATGAATTGAATTGTTTAATTTTTTAAAACTGTCGAATACTTCTTGAAAATTTGTATCATTAGTATTCTACTTTATTCACTGAGAGTGTTGTGAGAACGCTCTACTTGACCGTTTGCTGTACTTCTGTATACAAACGTTGTGATTTGTTCAATCTTTAGATTTTCACAAATTTGTTTCAACGTGACTGTGTTGAAACAATTCTCATTATATTATTTTTTAATTACTAGTTTAATATTGTGAACTTTTATGTAAATCTTATGTTATCAACTCCAGACTTATTTGTTTATGAATTTTGTCCTTATATAAACATATAAATCATGTATCCTAAGAAGCAAATGTAGGTATTTGGTTCCAAATGAAAGGTAATTTCAATACCTTTCAAACGACGCCCATTTTGTTCCATTTTTTTTTTTCAATAATCAACGAAACCCTGAAATATTCAAATCTCAAGCATTTTTTTCTTAAAAGTGATTTCTGATAAATTTTCAGGAACAGTGTTTTTTTTTTAGTTTAACTTCAAAGAGCATCTCTCAAGCTTTACTTTTTTGTAGAATAATATAAGATTTAGGGCCAGTTTGTTGGCCACGAGACGAGAAAAGTCTCGGTCTCGTTCTCGGTCTAGAATGATGAGACCGAGACGAGACTGGCTTTTAAGCAACCGAGACGAGACCGAGACGAGACCGAAATTTACAGAGAGTCTAATATATTAAAAAATCCAATTTCAGTTAAACATTTATTTTCTTCTGCATGTATTCAAACAATAATCGAAAACATTTCGTTCCAATAATCAACAAGTTGGCCGGAAATCGTATTTTTCGGAGACGAGACCGAGACGAGACTTAATTATACGAGACCAACACGAGACCGAGACGAGACACGAGACTGAAAATTTTCGATTTTAACGATACCGAGACGAGACATACCGAGACGAGACATCTGCAATTTGATCATCACGGGTTCTTCGTAATCCATGATTACAGATCCGTGATAATCAAAAACAGTTTGTTCACTTTTCTTTCAGCTTGATTAACAAATCATGGGTTTTCCACAAATCGTTCCATTTTCCAGTCTTTATGTCAGTTCAGTTGTCAAAACTTAATCAAGAATTAAGATTTTTTCATTTTTGTTGACGTTTGTGCCATTTTGTGGATTCTAATTTGAAAACAGCGTTTACAATAATTAGAAGGTTAATAAATTTTCAACCATTAAACTTTTTTTTTATAAAAAACACAGTTTGCGATGGCAGTATTGTTTTTTTTTTTTTTTGTTTAATTGTTACAATTAACGTCAAAAGTGGCTACATAAAGTAAGAAAAAGAAACAAGTTTTGCTCGTTTCTTGTGTGACGTCACAATAGTCATGATAAGTTGTAAAAAAAATTATTAATTTCAACTAATTTGATTGTTCTTATTGCTTTTTATATTTTTCAGTGCTTTCAACAGAAGAAATAGATAACATCCAAATAATTTCTAACCAAAACAAAAGAAAACTTTCAGAAGAAGATCCGGTAAATGATACAGAACAAGATTAAGTGATGAATAAAACAACAGGTGCAATCAATAAGATACGTAAGCCATCAGCGAAAAGAAATTCTTCTCCATCATCGTCATCAACCTCCTCTCTGATGAAATATGTTCTGAAAAAATTAATCACAAAAATCGAGATGATGAATATACTAACCTCCTACCTCCTCTCTGATGAAATATGTTCTGAAAAAATCAATCACAAAAATCGAGATGATGAATATACTAATAAACAATAACAACTACCAATAACACAACAAAAATCACCATAGATGAAAAATGTCAACCCCAGCATGCCTATGAACAATGGAAATTAGCCCAGTCAAATTAAACAAAAATAAGTGATGAAGTGTAAGATTCGTTTAGGATTCGTGCAAAAAAAAAATTCGAGATAATAATTTTCCCTAACATTACGATGATAGAGAACGCGAAAAAAGTGGGTCTCGCAATTCTGTCTGTCTGTCTGTATCTCGACCTACAGCCTAAATGGCTGAAGCGATTTTCTTCAATCTTTGGACTTAAGGTTCTTATGGGATTCCCTAAATATGAATTGAAATTTTTTTTTAGCTTAAAAAATAACGGTACCTGTCACACAACCAATAAAAAAAATGGATTTATTTCAAAAACGGCTCTAACGATTTTGAAAAAAAAAAATTACGAGCTACTATTATTACTACAATTAATATTTTGGTAGAAAAACAAATTTTTTATTACGGTTATTTAAGGTAACTGTCAAACAACCGTTTTTTTGGTTTTCTAATTCCTCGTTAACGGCTACACCGATTTCAACCAAATATTTTATGTAAGAGGTCCACAATTACAATTTCAACAATTTTGAATATAAATATTTCGAAAAAAATATTTTTTGATTTTTAAAAAAATATTGAAATTTTTTTTTTTTAAATTCAATATCGTGAAAACCGGTCAATGAATATTTTTTTAAAATTGTATTTTATTGAATTCTAAAAGTTGGCATACCGAATTTTATTTTTAAAAATGTTCAAGAATTTTTATATAAAAAAAATTAATTTTTAAGAAAACCGCTCTTACGATTTTTGATTTTTTTTTTCCATAAATTCATATTTATCAAGCAAATCAGATGGCATACTTTTTTTTGAGCTCTATCTGTATTAGCTATTAAAAAACAAATTTATAGTAATTTTTAGTAGTAATTTATATTTTGAACTGTTTTTAAAACTTTTTTAATGATATAATGTTATAGAACCACTAAATATACACATTGTCAATTTTAAGCTACGTTCAAGTTGTTAGCTACGAGTGCAAGTTTGTGCGATCCAGTCGTGCCCATTTTTTCTTTTAATCGTTAGAGGGGTTCATGAAGAGTGTTCAGTACGGTTTTCGACCGCCTAGATCTTTTGCGTTAGCCACCATTTTGAATTTTTGGCAAATTGGTTTTTGTTTAATAACTCGTTTATTTTCAACTTTTGACTAAAAATTCCCTTAAAAAAGTTGTTTAAAATTTAATTATCTACAACTTCGGTAAAACAATTTTTTGTCTAAGATTGATAGTTTTCAAAGGGGGCCGTAAGGAGTTTAAATAACAAATTTCGACCTCCTTTCCTTCAACCTGGGCCACCATCTTGAATTCAAAGCAAGTTAGTTTTTGTTAAACAAATAATTGACGAACTAGCTTTTTGTGACTTATGGGTAATTACTCTTGATTAAAATTGATAATTTTCGACTTCAGTTGAAAATCTAGTTATCCGAACTAAGACTAGAACTCTTTTACACACCACCGCTTGGGTAGAGGTTCAGGCGCGTTTTTTAAGGTGGTGTCCCCAGCAGGCCCAATCCACAGATTATAAATAGCAATTCGTAGTTGATTTGTAAATGATTTGTTTAACAAAAACCAACTTGCTTTAAATTCAAGATGACAGCCAATGTTGAAGAGATAGGAGGTCGAAATTTTTTATTTAGACTCCTTACGGCCTCATTAATTATTGAAAAAAAAAAAAATAATGTATCCTTTTGTATTTACATTGTATATATACTCTTATATATTCAATGTTATTTATACAAGAATATCCTTTATTGTAGAACCTATAAATAGCATTTGTATTCAAAACAAGCATCCCATTCTGAAGATATGCATCAACTACAACATGCCAACCATGAGGATGAATTTCCTCTTTTTTTTAAAAGCGAAATCGAGAAAGCAATAGACAGCCTAAAAAACCACAAAAGCAAAGGGAACGATGGAATTGTAGCAGAATATCTAAAGTTGGGAAAAATTTCATTGGCCAACTGGTTGAAAGATATTTTCAACCAGGTTTTGGTCATAAAGGAAGTTTCAGACCAATGGACGAAATCTGAAATAATCCTCATTCATAAAAAGGGTAACTATGACGATATAAACAACTATCGGGCTATCAGTATAATTTCATCGATTCATAAGGTTTTTTCTAAATGTATATTCGAGCGGATGAAAACCATGCTTGACCTCAATCAACCTATTGAACAGTTTGGCTTTAGATCAGGTTTTTCCACAATGGATAACCTACAGACAGTTTGTCAAATAATAGAAAAATGTAAGAAATACAACATGACCATTTACTTTGCTTTCATCAACTGTACAAAAGCTATGGATACAGTCGAACAGAGTTTCATTTGGAAAGCACTTCTAGGTCAAGGGATTCATGGGAAAATTATCAGAATAATGAAAAAATGTATGTCAGGAATACCGCACACATTAAAAGTGAATGTATTGGATCTGAGTTCAAAATATCACGAGGTGTTAGACAGGGAGATCCTCTCTCGCTTGCCCTTTTTTCTGCGGCGCTTGAAGACATCTTTAAAAAATTAGAATGGAAGGCTAAAGGTTTCAGAATAAATGGTCAATACCTTTCCAATCTTCGATTCTCAGATGATATTATACTCATGTCGAATAGTAATGAAGAGATGCAAACAATGCTTAATGAGTTATGCTTCGAATGCAAAAAGATTGGCTTATTGGCAAACCAAGAAAAAACTAAAATTATGTCAAATGGTGATGTCAACGACTTAACAATTAAAAATTATATACTGGAGTACGTTGAGGATTACACCTATCTGGGGCAAGTTATTTCTTTCAAGAATAAGGAAACAAAAGAAGCTGAACATAGAATGACAAACGCTTGGAGACAATTTTGGAATGTTAAATGTCTGCTCGAGTTAAATAATTCCAAACACTAAGAAAATAAATTTTCGATTCAACAGTACTCCCAGTACTAACCTATGGCTGCCAAACATGGCAATTTACAAGAAATACGAAAAGAAAGCTTCGATATTGTCAAAGGGCAATGGAGAGAATCATTGTAAATGTTCGTTTATCCCAGCGAATAAACCATAGAAATTTAAGAAGTCAGACTTATTTTGAAGACGTTAGGTATAGACTTAGAAAACTCAAATGGAAATGAGCTGGACACATTGTACGCATTGCTGATAATCGCTGGACAAAAACAACAACAGATTGGATACCTGTAGATAGGCAACGAAATGTAGGAGGACAATTTAAACGCTGGAAAGATGTCATACGGGCAGCATAACCCGTCTACTATCATCATGCACTGGATAGACAAAATTGGAGAAACATGGGGGAGGATTATGCTCATGTAACATAGATTCTTAAAATGTTAATAAATGAAGAAAAAAAAGCATTGTATAGATAGATAATTAAAATAAAATATTTGAATTTATATTTATGATCAATAATAACTATGTAAAGATAAATTGAGTTAATAAGGCTTGGAATAATAATAATAATAAATGCTTTTTATATTTGTACTGTTCTTATCACTTTGAAACAATTTCATTAAATGCTAAATCTAATAAGTCTTCACTTAAAAATTAAAATAATGAAGGATTATTGAGACGTCACAGAAAACCAAAGATGTCGCAAGAGGTATATCTTATGACGCATACGTAGGTCTGTTTATCTTGCGAGTGCGTAAATCAAGCATGGACAAAATATATCATATGTACTTTGAAGCAGTACTTAAGTCTTAAAAATTAATCTCTCAACCAAAATTCAGAGTAGTCGTAATTTTTATTGAGTAAAAGTCTAATTTTTTGATCTAGGAGTGGGTATTTAATATTATAACTTTACTTCTTTTAATAAACATTGAATTTCTGTTATAAATAATTTGTTCTTTAAATGTATGTATTCTCTGTGTGGCATGGTTAGTAAGCGCGATCAGAGAACCTCGGTTTCACCGGGTTCAAAGACTTCGCAAATGCCACCCTCGCCGAGCGAAACGGGGATAATTCCCTGTTAATTTCGAAAGTTGAGCTCCAGCTCATCTTCGCATCATTAAAGCAAGAGAAGTCAGCAGGAATCGATGGTATATATAACGTTGTACTGCGACATCTGCCTCAGAAAGCAGTTTACATATATGCTACACTGTTTAGGAACGCGCTGAATAATACATATTATTCAGGACGGTGGAAGACAGCTGTGGTTCATCCTCTTCCGAAAAAGGGAAAGGACAACTCCAATTCGGCGAATCTCCGGTCGATAAGTCTTCTTCTCCGAGTATCAGTAAGGTATTTGAGAAAGTTATAAATAGAGCTCTGTCCAAGTGGGCGGATGACAAAAATATCATACCGAACAATCAGTTCGGCTTTAAGGCGGGACATGGCACCATTCATGCCGCGTCTAAACTCGTTTCTGATGTCCAATGGAACAAATCTAAAAGACAGTTAACAGGTGCTTATCTGGTTGACTTGGAGAAAGGTTTCGACACCGTATGGTTAGAAGGTCTCTATCTTAAGCTAATATAATAAAAAAAATGATATAGAAACCAATTTTTTTTTTTTTTTTCAATCCTTCTTGGTGAAAAAATAAAACCAGTTAGACTTTAGTATATAATTAGTTATTAGGCCGAAAGGCATTAGTATTAAGATAATTTTTAATTTATAGCGCCCGCCTAGGGCCAGTAAGTTAGTTGTAAGATATTGATAAGTAGGCAAGTTTTTATACATTTTTGTCTAGCATTAAGATAGCTATAAGTTAAATGAAAATAAAAATGAATTTTAACAAAAAAAAAGCGCGGTGATCGGCTAAAGTTTGTAATTTTCGCAACCTGGGTTCCAATCCTGCCATTTTAACTCTATTTTATTTTTCCTTCCATCTTTTTCATTTTTATATTTTTTTTTTCGCTTCAAGAAAATTTCTTACAACTTTTCAAAAATAAAACAATATTTTGCTCGGCAAAACATTGTTCAGATGGCTCACAGTCTACACCAGTGTTGCCGCAAGCTGAAATGAAAAGTCGCTAGACTAACCTCCAAAAGTCGCTAGATTGGCTGAAATTCGGGGGACAAAAAGTCGCTAGAAGTCGCTAGACAAAAATTGGTAAATAAGTGTTGAAAAAAAAAATTCTCTTTGAATAACTTTTTATTTTTGTTCAAAAATTTAAAGTAAATTAACGAAAAACTTAGGCCTATAATAAATTTGAAACAGATGAATTGCTTAAATCAGACTACTGCGCTCATTCGCACTTACATTTTGCACATGTTGTGGGCCTATGTGTGGTGAATTTCAGTATCCAATTATTGGAAACAGAAAATGTCAAATTAATTTAAATGACAGGAATGTAAAATCACCAGGGCCACTACATACAAAAATAGTATTTGCGTATCACAACTCACAAATGCTCACCTTCGAAAGTCGCTAGAAAAGTCGCTAGAAATAATCTTTAGGGATTTAGGGATTTGAAGAACTGCTCAGCATGTTTAACACTGCTGTCTCTAATTTCATTTCCCTTACTTTCACTAATGACATGGTAAATAGCTCCACTTCGACTGATGATTTGGTAAGTGAACTTTTTCCTGTTAGTCTTTTGACAAATGTACTATGCATATCTTCAAATTATTATTAATATTATACACAAGTCTCTATAACTGCATATCAGCATAGTTTTCTAATTGTAAACAGCATCCACATCAGATTTGTTAATTGGTATTTGATACTTTTGAATTCGTTTGTTTATCTTTCCAAGTGCCCACCAAAACGTGTAACATTAAATTCGATTTAATTTATTGTCACGATAAAAGTTTATGCATAGCACTTCAATAATATAAATTCTAAAAGCATCTCATATCGCATGAGATTATGTACCTTGAATCCTCCAATGTGTGAGTAAAACAAAATATGAATGTACATTGTACATTATCTTGTGCTATAGAATTTAATGATAAGTTAGTCTTAAGTAGGATTCCAAAATACACGGTTGTTTTAAGAAAAAATTCGTCTTTTTATTTATACGCATGACAAATGAACTAGAAAAGGATCTTCTTGCCCAGTCAGGTACTGCTAAGCGCGTATCAGATGCCAAAAAAAGTAATAAAAGAGGACGTGATCACTCATTACTTCTTATAAATTCTGGCCCACCCCCAAAAAAATCAAATCTCACAAAAAATCCCAAACAGCATAGAATCAAGGTTCAGTTCCAAACATAGTCTCTAATACGGACTGAATCAAATAATTTCACTGAACATAAACCTTTAAAAGCAGTCTCTAAGCCGAGATCTATTTTTATTTCTCGCTTGGAACCAGATATTCTTCCAAACGATATTATTTCTCACCAGTGTCTAACAATAATATTCCCTCCAACACGTCCAACACAATAGTTTTATTTCGTCTTTTAAAATAGTACGCACAAATCATATTTCGATTCAATTTGCGATATAAAAAATTGGTCTTCTGAAAGAGTTAAAGAGTTTAAGTTAAAGAGTTAAAGAGATTATTGTCTCAAATAGGAGGTATTACCCTCTTGTACCAAAATGTAAGTGGGCTTTGCATTAAAACCGCTTATATCTACATAAACTCCCAACATCCCAAGTATTGTCACATGACATCTTTGTTTTGATAGAAACTTGGCTTGATTCAAGTTTTTAAGACACGGAACTCTTTAGTGTTTAGTTTATAAAAAAGATCGTCATCTTGACAAACTAAAAGAAGTGGGAAGCAATTTTGATTGCAGTTCGCGATAAATTTATGTCTTCGTCTGTTTCATTCCTTTTCAATAATTCAATTGAATTAGTCTGTATTAAGGTAACTAAACAGTCAAAATTTGTTTATATTTCAAATGCCTACATACTTCCCAAAAGTTCATACTTGAACTTTATAGGGCCTTAGATTTTGTCGTTGACTTGTCTTACTCTTAGAGCAACATTTTACTTCTCGGAGATTTAAATTTACCGCACATTGAGTAGGTATCTTCTGAAGACGAATCTTCTAAAGTAGCTTCTTTAACTTCTTTCCAAACTGAGCTGCAGTTTATTGATAGGATTACCTCACTTGCATGTAGTTGGCCCACCAACTATTGAGTTGAGCAAAACTGTTAATTGCAATCGTTTGTACATCGTTTGTCTACGTTTGTACAAGTTTTAGATTCGTTTGTACACTCACCGTTTTTTTTATATATCCACTTCAAAAAAATTTACGGAGTTTGGCCCACCAACTATAACGCTCGAAAAATCTGGAAATGCAGTTCGATAGATAATCGTTTGTCTATGTTTGTCTTTTTTTTTTCGTTTGTATACGTCCCAAATTTTTTTGACAACAAAATTTTTTTTTAACCAAATTTTATTAAAATTTTAAAACATATGCATTCGTTTGTCTCTTTTTTATAATGATTTTTCATCGTGTTATTTTTTTTTTAATTTGTATTTATTTCTATTTTTAATTAATTATTACTTTTTTGGGACATGTAGTTGGCCCACCAACTATAACGCTCGAAAAATCTAAAAACGCAGTTCGATAGAAAATCGTTTGTCTATGTTTGTCTTTTTTTTTTCGTTTGTATACGTCCCAAATTTTTTTGACAACACCATTTTTTTTTAACCAAATTTTATTAAAATTTTAAAACATATGCATTCGTTTGTCTCTTTTTTATAATGATTTTTCATTGTGTTATTTTTTTTTAATTTGTATTTATTTCTATTTTTAATTAATTATTACTTTTTTGGGACATATAGTTGGCCCACCAACTATAACGCTCGAAAAATCTAAAAACGCAGTTCGATAGAAAATCGTTTGTCTATGTTTGTCTTTTTTTTTTTCGTTTGTATACGTCCCAAATTTGTTTGACAACAAATTTTTTTTTAACAAAATTTTATTAAAATTTTGAAACATATGCATTCCCTTGTCTCTTTTTTATAATGATTTTTCATTGTGTTATTTTTTTCATGAAATGTATATGTGTCTCTAATACGGACTGAATCAAATAATTTCACTGAACATAAACCTTTAAAAGCAGTCTCTAAGCCGAGATCTATTTTTATTTCTCGCTTGGAACCAGATATTCTTCCAAACGATATTATTTCTCACCAGTGTCTAACAATAATATTCCCTCCAACACGTCCAACACAATAGTTTTATTTCGTCTTTTAAAATAGTACGCACAAATCATATTTCGATTCAATTTGTGATATAAAAAATTGGTCTTCTGAAAGAGTTAAAGAGTTTAAGTTAAAGAGTTAAAGAGATTATTGTCTCAAATAGGAGGTATTACCCTCTTGTACCAAAATGTAAGTGGGCTTTGCATTAAAACCGCTTATATCTACATAAACTCCCAACATCCCAAGTATTGTCACATGACATCTTTGTTTTGATAGAAACTTGGCTTGATTCAAGTTTTTAAGACACGGAACTCTTTAGTGTTTAGTTTATAAAAAAGATCGTCATCTTGACAAACTAAAAGAAGTGGGAAGCAATTTTGATTGCAGTTCGCGATAAATTTATGTCTTCGTCTGTTTCATTCCTTTTCAATAATTCAATTGAATTAGTCTGTATTAAGGTAACTAAACAGTCAAAATTTGTTTATATTTCAAATGCCTACATACTTCCCAAAAGTTCATACTTGAACTTTATAGGGCCTTAGATTTTGTCGTTGACTTGTCTTACTCTTAGAGCAACATTTTACTTCTCGGAGATTTAAATTTACCGCACATTGAGTAGGTATCTTCTGAAGACGAATCTTCTAAAGTAGCTTCTTTAACTTCTTTCCAAACTGAGCTGCAGTTTATTGATAGGATTACCTCACTTGCATGTAGTTGGCCCACCAACTATTGAGTTGAGCAAAACTGTTAATTGCAATCGTTTGTACATCGTTTGTCTACGTTTGTACAAGTTTTAGATTCGTTTGTACACTCACCGTTTTTTTTATATATCCACTTCAAAAAAATTTACGGAGTTTGGCCCACCAACTATAACGCTCGAAAAATCTGGAAATGCAGTTCGATAGATAATCGTTTGTCTATGTTTGTCTTTTTTTTTTCGTTTGTATACGTCCCAAATTTTTTTGACAACAAAATTTTTTTTTAACCAAATTTTATTAAAATTTTAAAACATATGCATTCGTTTGTCTCTTTTTTATAATGATTTTTCATCGTGTTATTTTTTTTTTAATTTGTATTTATTTCTATTTTTAATTAATTATTACTTTTTTGGGACATGTAGTTGGCCCACCAACTATAACGCTCGAAAAATCTAAAAACGCAGTTCGATAGAAAATCGTTTGTCTATGTTTGTCTTTTTTTTTTCGTTTGTATACGTCCCAAATTTTTTTGACAACACCATTTTTTTTTAACCAAATTTTATTAAAATTTTAAAACATATGCATTCGTTTGTCTCTTTTTTATAATGATTTTTCATTGTGTTATTTTTTTTTAATTTGTATTTATTTCTATTTTTAATTAATTATTACTTTTTTGGGACATATAGTTGGCCCACCAACTATAACGCTCGAAAAATCTAAAAACGCAGTTCGATAGAAAATCGTTTGTCTATGTTTGTCTTTTTTTTTTTCGTTTGTATACGTCCCAAATTTGTTTGACAACAAATTTTTTTTTAACAAAATTTTATTAAAATTTTGAAACATATGCATTCCCTTGTCTCTTTTTTATAATGATTTTCCATCGTGTTAATTTTTTAATTTGTATTTATTTCTATTTTTAATTAATTATATATTAATTATATGGAGCATGTAGTTGGCCCACCAACTATAACGCTCGAAAAATCTAAAAACGCAGTTCGATAAAAAATCGTTTGTCTATGTTTGTCTTTTTTTTTTCGTTTGTATACGTCCCAAATTTTTTTGACAACAAATTTTTTTTTAACCAAATTTTATTAAAATTTTGAAACATATGCATTCCCTTGTCTCTTTTTTTTAATGATTTTCCATCGTGTTAATTTTTTAATTTGTATTTATTTCTATTTTTAATTAATCATTACTTTTTTTGGGACATGTAGTTGGCCCACCAACCGCATTCTCTTTTATTTGGGTATCCACAGTTTCAACTTGTATTCGAAATTGCGATAATTAATACTTTATCCTTTTTTTCTATTCTTTTTAAGGAGTGCCCTGCATTTAGGCTGCATTTAAAAGGACTTAAGTTACACCTTGAGTATATTATTTATTCAGTTAAAATAATTAAAAAAACCCAAACAAAAATAATTCTAATTCTATAGGTACTTGTTCATTAACTTGAACTTTGCCGTCGGCTTAAGGCTTTTAATGAGTTTCTTTTCTTTATGAAATAGAAAGTAATTATGGGTACAAATACCTATGCATGCCTATTATAGATATTGATAGGTAGTAACCAAGTTTTTGAGTACCTACCTAACTACCTACGAGTTTTGGCTGTTTTTTCAGCGAACGGATAAGGGGCGGTTTACTTAAAATAAATCAAAATTATTTTAACTCGAACATAATCATGAAATGTGTATTTCCTGTAGTTCCAAAAACCCATTTTTAATAAAAATTCAGCATGCCTGAATAAAAAAAATACCTGCATGTGTTTTACTCGTGTCAGAAGCAAATACATTTTTGCCTCAAAAACCTACTTTTACAAAGAAAAAACCTATACGCCTTTTAAAAAAAATACCTCAACCGAATAATAAATAGCTACCCAGCTCATTTCAGAAATTGTTTATAGGTACCTAGTTTTAGAAAACTAAACTTCACTCATCGTCATCCTCATCTCATCGCAGATCGCACTAGCCAGAGGCAGTGTTACCACTTTACTTCAATTGAAGTAGATCTACTTCTTTTTTTTCAATTGATTTTTAAAAATACTTCCTACTTTGCACCATCGCCAATTGAAATCCACTTCTTTTTTAACATCGTTGCTTCATCCTACTTCAACCTTTAAAAAAAAGTCAAATCTACTTCTTTTTTATCTCTTTACTCTAGTAGGGATTTAAGCTGCATTTACACGAATGGCAAAATGCTATTTTATCTGTCAAAATATAGCCATTTTTCTTTGCATCGTGTAAACGCTCTAAATACTGGCAATATTTTTGCCAAAAAAAATAATGGAAGAGAATTAGGCATAAAATTCTGTCAATAATATGGCCATGTGTTAATACTTTACTGATGCCATTTTTCAAATTATGCTATTCTAGAAAAAGTATGAACTTGCTCATTCTTTTATGACATATTTGCCAGTATTTTGTAATCTGCCATTACTTGAACTCGTGTAAATGCATGTCATAAAAAATTATTTCTGCCATTATTTTACCATTTTTTTGGCAGAAATACTGGCAGCTTTGAAATGTATGTAGATCTGGCATTACATTACAAAAATTAACTTGTAATAAAATTATTCATGTATTAACACATGTCAAATGGTGTGGGATAAAATGTCGGGTTGTGTAGGCTGGGCTTTCATATTTTGTTTCCACACTTTTCTACGTCCCACTTTTTTCACATGTATTAATACACAGTGGGCTAGTGTAGAAGGCCTTTAACACAATACAAATACACAACTGAGTAATTTAACAAAGCATATGTATGTAAATATAAGATCTGAAAAAGGGAGTTCACACTCATCGATAAGTCGATCAACCTGAGTCGTGTTCCTAGCGTTCACATTCAACGACCGCCTCATCAACTTCATTTGAAAATAAATTTTTATAAAGCACACACGGCGAAGATGTAACTTTTTGCATCACTTTCAGCGAGGGAAATTCATATTTTCTCCCTTCCTTTTGTGGGTTTACTTCTATTTCAACCCATTCTCTATGAATCTCACATAAAAAATTAAAAAGGATCACAAAAATCCAAATTTTAAAACATATCAGTTGTTCAACTAGTGTTCACATTAGCTACAGCGGTCGTTCGACCGAGCAAAATATCAAGAAAATTGAAAAACTTCCGACAGTCGTTCAACTTGTGTTCACATTACAAATTATGTGACGTTTCGACACGAGTTGATGAACTTGTTGATGAGTGTGAACCCCCCTAAAGGATTTCAATCACGTTGCGTATTCAAACCAATTTCAAACCATGTATGTAAGTATACGAGGAAACGCCAGGGTGTGCACAATGAAACGTTTGTCGTCGTCACGTAACGCCGGAGTTGGGAAAATTGAAAAAAAAAAAAAAAATTGCTCGTCGACGTTTTTTATGTTTTTTATATTTAACACAACAGATAAGTGGAAATTAACAAAAATAAATATAAATTTTGTTGACAATGAAATTATATTTTTAGATATCTTTGTGTTGACAATATTATAATGTTGTATTGTTTTAATTTCTTTGCATTTTTAGCCGAAAATCATTTCACCAGCCCAGCTATGGACAAACACAAATATAATATTTAAATAATAAGCGTAATTTCAGTTTGATTTTTGTCATTATTTTGAACGCACACTGCACAACAAGAACAAAAAATAATATATAACTTAACGCTGTCAAAAAAATCGTCATCCAGACAATCGTCGCATTGTGAATTTGGGAACGATTTTATAACTAGAAAAAAATGACAGCGAATCACGTCACGCTCTCGTCGCGTTATTACTCGTGGCATTGTGAATCGAGCTTTATTCTCCTCAGCTTTTTGCAAAAAAAAAACATCAATAAGATGACACACTCAGGGCTGCCGTTTTAAAAATTTGGAGGGTAGTATTCAAGTGTTCTTTAATACTATGAACTTATGGGAATTGGATTTAAATTACGAACAAATTCCAACCGAAACATAATTTTGAAGATTCCACGTATAATGCACCTGGTTAGTGCCAAAAATATCATCATATAAAATTTAACACGATTTCCAATTCGCACAAGACCTAGAAATAAAACATAATTAAAACATTTTTTATAATTTATACCTCAGTTCATACCTATCATTTAAGAGTGAAAAGAAGAATATAGCTGATAAATTGTTTTAGTAAAGAAAAGTTAGAAATGTAACGGAAGCATTTGCCACCCTCGAACACCGCCGCAATGTTTCATGTCTTTCGTTATTATACCGCTATTTTTATAAACAGTGTTCTACTGAAATAGCCAGTTTCATTTCTCCCCTAAAAATATATAATCATAACACTCGTACTTCTAGGAATGCACATCAGTTTACCCTTGAGCCCAAGTTCAGAACTACTGTTAAGTATTTCTTAAGTCGCACTACAAGAATGTGGAATGCTTTACCCGGCTCTATTTTTCCCTTCGATTTCGATATTTTGTGTTTAATCCAACATTTAAAAGGTATTAAAACCCCTTGAGCGCGCGTACAATAAAAAAAAAAAAAACAGTAACTTAAACCAAAATGAAAAATGGTGGTATGAGGACCTTAAATTACGATAAATGTAATTTTTTTTAATTCAAACTTTCGCGTTTTGTATAATTAATTAAAAATAGAAATAAATACAAATTAAAAAAATTAATACCGTCAAAAATCATTATAAAAAAGAGACAAACGAATGCATATGTTTAAAAATTTTATTTTTTAGAGAGGGGTGGAGTGAAGGCGGTCGCGTATGCCGATGATTTGGTGCTACTAGTATCGGGTAAGTTTACCCCTGTGATAAGTGAGATCACGGAGGTGGCTTTAAGGAAGGTTAGTAACTGGGCTGCGAGCTGCGGACTGGGTATTAATCAAAGCAAAACTGAACTTATACTTTTTACTACCAAAAGAAAGATAGACCCCTTCAATCTACCTCGACTCAACGGACAAACACTTTCGCTCTCCTCCAGTGCAAAATATCTGGGTGTAATTCTCGACCCTAAATTAAACTGGAAATTAAACATTGAAGAACGGGTTAAGAAGGCCTGTATAGCTTTCTATGCTTGTAGCAAAACTTTTAGTAAGAGGTGGGGCCTCCAGTCAAAAATGATTTTATGGACATACACAGTCGTTGTGCGACCTATTCTCACGTATGGTTCAATTGTGTGGTGGCCAGCATTAAAAAATTTGTATAATATCAACAAACTTAGGAAGATTCAAAGAACAGCTAGCATTGGCACCACAGGGGCTATTCGATCTTGTCCAACAGATGCTTTAGGAGTTTTTCTACACCTTTTACCACTAGATTTACACATTAAATACCTAGTATCTTGCAGCGCGATAAGACTTAAAGAATCGAACTCCTGGTTTGCAAAACCCTACGGGCACAGCAACATCACGGGTTTAATTCCAACCGAAATGTTTTCGACTCCCACTGATTACTGTACCCCTTCAATGAGCGTCGATAAAGATTTTAAAGTTATATTCCCATCCAGAAAGGATTGGAATGATGACGTCGTGACGAAAGACTTTGACACAACTATCTTTACTGATGGGTCAAAGATGGAGTGCGGTGTTGGTGCGGGTATTTTCTCAGAGTCCCTAAATGTATCCAGGTCTTTTCGGCTACCTGACTTTGCTAGTGTCTTTCAGGCTGAAGTACTGGCGATCAGGGAAGCATGCAAGCTACTTAAACAAAATCCAAACCAGAACCGAAATACAGCTAATTCTCAGACAGTCAAGCGGCTGTCAAAGCCATTAATTCGGCTACATCATCCTCAAAATTAGTACGACAATGCAGGAAGAGCTTCTGAGTCTGAACACTAACCTCAGGGTCACTCTTATCTGGGTTCCGGGTCACAGTGGCATCGAGGGAAATGAGCGGGCTGACGAGCTGGCCAGGCAAGGTTCAGCCCTTCATAACTCACTTGCGGAAAGAGTCAGTATTCCTCTCGGAGTTATGAAGGGCAATATATTCTCAATTTTTCTCTCACAATCTAATCGTAGGTGGAATAGTTTAACTAACTGCATTATTGCTAGAAAAATCTGGCCTACCTATAATAAATCCCGAACTATTAACCTAATGTGCAGACCCAGGCGAGACATAGCAAGGATTGTTGCAACATGCACTGGACACTGGCCAATAGGAGAACATGCGGCGAAGCTTGGCATCCCCTACAATACTTACTGTCGTAGTTGTGGGGACCAGCAGGAAAAGGAAACAGTCTTTCATTTCCTCTGTAAATGTCCCGCTTTGGCCAGAATGAGGCAACAATCTTTTGGGAAGCCCTTTTTTAACGACCTTAACGAACTCTCCGGAACGAAGATTAAAGATTTGACTTCTTTCCTCAACGCGACGAAATGGATCTAGGATTTACTTCGGTTCCTCTTGCACCGTCTTCTTCCCACAACTCCTATGACTGCGAGCTAGCAGACTAACGGTTTTTAAAGGTGGCTCATGGTGCACGAGGACCGGACGATCACACAATTGGGCCAATCTCCGCTTCAATACCAGCCAACAAGTGCCTAGGTGGCACAGTGTAGATGGGTCTTAGTTGCGGACTTCGACCCTTTTGAGTGTTTTCCTATTTTCAAGTTCAGGAATGTTTCAATGGATCTAGAATTAACTTCGGTTTCCTTTTGCACCATTTTCTTCCCCAAACTCATATGACTGTGAGCTGCAGACTACTGGTTTTTGAAAGTGGCTCATGGTGCACGAGGACCGGAGGATCACACGGTTGTGCCAACCTTCGTTTCAATACCAGTCAACAAGTTGCCTAGTTGGCACAGTGTAGATGGTTTTTAGTTGCGAACTTTGGTACTATCGGGTGTTTTTCCTATGTCCAAATCCTAAATAAGTTTCATCTCATGTCTAAATCCAATAAAAGCGTCTGGTCATACAGGCGGGTGGTACTTTCTCTGGTAACCACAAGTCATGTTGTGCAAACAGATGGAGGTGTACAGAGATTACCATATCCGAGTGTGCGACTAGATGATCACCCTAAGGGATCAGATCGTATGCGTCCCGGGCAAATCAGCAAATTGCTTAGCGTAGCATACTGCAGCTGAACTCGGGCGTAGGCGATGATCCGTTGGGAGATCTATCACCAAATACCCTCTTTTTCTTTAAAAAGATTCTTTTAACCCACAGGTCAAACGAGTTATGGTATCAAAACGGCGCATTACAGCGTTAATTGGGTCATCGAGCAAGGATGCTTATGACCGCCATCTCTACCTACCTACCTACACCAATTAAACTACTTAAAATTCATAAAAATGTACAATATGAAATTGGTTCAGCAACAATTATCCTATCATTGTTTGTAATTTTAATATTTGTTAATATTGTAAGAAAACATAAAAAAATTATTTTTTCAATCAAAAACATACAAGAAAAAAATTGTAAAACTCTACAAGAAAATTATAAAAAAGTTGATTCTCCGGAGCAGAATCTTAAGAGGGGAGGAGTTACGTCTGAGTCTCCACCAACAACCACAAACCCGCTACCCTTCACCACGCCCCTACGCCTAACCGCATTTGAACCAAGCAAAACTCATCCACAAACGGAAACACCCCTTTTCCCCTAACGCCAACAAATGAAAAATAAAATTTCATTTGAATAAAATGAAATATGAATATTTCATAAACAAAGTGCATTCCTTTCCCACGGGAAGCACTAAACGTTATTTTACCTTTATGTGGAATAGTTCACCACATAAGATTATATTATTACAAAATCAGTTCTAATTCGTCATAACAAATAAAAGGTGCAGCCTTGCTTGGACAGCGGCCTTTAGTTGGTAATAAATAAATGTAATAAGTTTATAAATAATAAAAATAAATGTTAAAAAAAAAAAAAACTAAACTAAAAATAAAAAAGAAATAAAGAAAAATAAACTATTTAGTTTTTTTTAATGTGAAACCGTAAAACCAATACGTAAATCTATTTCAAGTAAAAGCCCTCACAGGGTTTCCGTCAGTGGCGATTCCTCTCAGTTAGCAGGTTTATCGCCGCTAAACCAAGAATTTAAATGAATAAATTATATAATGTATAATGTTGAAATAATGATAATGATAAGGTAATTGTAATAATCAGTACCATAAATAGAAAAAAAACTACCCACCTACCTACCTATTTTCAAATCATATTTTCCTTCACACAACACAAAACTCCCATCTTCCTATCTGCCTCAGCGTTACAATATGCGATACCAAAACCAAATTCCCTACAAAGAGCATTGATATAATAATAAAAAAAATAGATACCTACCAACCTACCAACCTACCAACCTACCAACCTACCAACCTACCCACATTGTTCTAACACAGTACACAACACAAAACTCTCATACAACAAGTCTCCCTTGAAAGCTTACAACATCCGCGCTACCAAATTACATACAATTTTTAAAAATATCTATTCAAAATACAACTACAAACTCAAATACCATACAATCTTTAATAAAAGAGCGTTTTACTACACATGTAGGAAAATGCAGGGAAAATGCAACAGTAAAAAAAACGCTAAGTTCATCCGATTTTTTCCGACATTTTCCCTTATAACTTTAGAAATATGCAACTAAGGAAAAACCGTCCACTACAAACTTGTTTGTTATAAAATTTTCTACAAGACCACATCAGCTTTAAATTTATGCATGTTATATTTGTCTTGCTATCTAACCAAGAATTAAAAAAAAAAAATTCAGAAAAACTAAGTAATTTTGAAGCAATCAAAAAATAGGTAAAAAATTGTCCAATTGTGCTAAAAATTTGTACCTAATCAAATATTCTAGAGTATTACAAGATGAAGTTCGAAAATTCTATCCAAATTGGTCAAATAGTTTTTGCAAGAAACGTGATGTTAACTAAGTGCAACAAGCAATGTTTGCATCACTGCTGTGGTCAAAGTTGGCACTGATTTTTTTGTTCATGTACTTGGAACCCTTAAGTATGATAAAATATAGTTATGATATTTATGTCTTTTTTTTGCAACTTTGATATCAATTTTAAAACTTCCGAAAATTACACACTTGGCATATAAATATGTAATTTCGTGAACATTTTTGAAACTTTTAAATTCGCTACCAATAAGTTTTTGACCGATTTGGATCGAATTTTAAAATTTCGTCTTGTAATACTCTAGGCTATTTGATTCCAAATTTTAAGCAGAAATGGATAATTTTTGACTTTTTTTTTGATTGCTTCAAAATTACTTAGTTTATTATAATAAAATAGATCATAGTTAAATAATGGCCAATTTATTTTGACATTAAGTCGCTAGAAGTATATTTTATCAGCTGACCGCTAACGTGAAATTTGTTTACATAGCTTTGAACGTGAACTAAATTGTTTAAAGATAGGTACATACATACCTTCATACATTACTGTACGTAGGTAAGGTTAAATTTAAGATTTTTTGCAACGCAAAATCATATAAATATAGGATGTAGATATTTATATTTATATAATTGTTATAGAAAGTGACTATTTTTATGATGAAGTCATCGAAAATGTTGTGTCCGTCGAACGACGAATTTATGTATCGATACATTTTTAAACTTTTATTTTATATCATTTATTAATGTTTTTTATTAATTGTCGTTATCAACAAAATTAAAAAAAATATGATTTTTTTTTTTTATTTTAACCTACCCTATACCACGTAGCTTAACCAATACTAAGGACCAGGAATCGCCACTGGTTTCCGTACTTTGCATTATATCTCACCTCAATTAATTCTGTTCTCAAAAGCTTGAAAACAGAAAGCCATTGTATAAAAACCACTGAAAAAGCTCTTTTGTATTGCCTTCAATGGGTAAGGTAACTCTGTCGGAATATATATTTTTTTTAGCTCACACAGCCAGAGTAGAAACGATTATATGATCGGTGTGCTTTGGGTATGCAATGAGGACGGTCATGGTGTAGTGAACGATATTTTGCAGGATATTACGACAACAATTCCTGTACGTTGTTAAGTGGGTTAGAATCTTTGTTGTTGGCAGTTTTCTCAATTCAGTGTCGGAAGGTTATACACGGACGCCACGGTTTTGAAAAAATCTCGCCCATAAGCCCTGTACTGACATTTTTTGTTGAACAGAGTATAGATTATTGCAAGCATTATGCATGGTATTGCTCCTGCATAGTGCTTGCATTGATCAAGTAGGTTATGACGTTAGATAGATAGTATGTTTTATCAAGTTAACCAGGGGCGGTTCAATTCAAGTTGTCACTCAGGCATGCATAACATTAAACTCTGGTCAACAAAAATTGTCAGTACATGGCTTATGGGCGGGATTTTTTCCAAGCAGTGGCACGTGTGTATACTTTCACGACACTGAATTAAGAAAACTGCCAATAAAAAAAGATTCTACACCACTGAACAACATACAGGAATTGTTGTTGTAATGCCCTGCTAAATATCGTACGCTCCACCATGACCGTCCTTATTGCATGCCCAAAGCACACTGATCATATAAATATAATTGTTTCTACTCTGGCTCTGGCTGTGTGAGCTAAAAAAAATATATATTCCAAAAGAGTTACCTTACCTATTGAAAGCAATACTTTTTTATAAAATAGCTTTCTGTTTTCAAGCTTTTGAGCACAGAATTAATTAAGGTGAGATATAATGCAAAGTACGGAAACCCTATGAGAGCTTTTACTTGAAATGGGTATATGCAAGCAGACAGAGATACGAACGTCCTATCTTCCCTGTACTGACAACAGAGTATAGTGGCAAATTGTTTTGAATTTTAACTTCATGTGGTTCACATTTTCGGTCAAAAAGCACATCATCCATTCCTGTTTTATTTATGGAAGCCCAAATCTGAACAGAAATTTTACTTTTAACGAATTTGATGCTCTGTCCGCACAGATAAGCAATACCTAGATAGTAATCTTTCGTTCGTATCACCCCCCAAAACCCATTTGTTTACATTGTTGTTTTTGTAATTTCATTTCGTGTCGATGAATAGATGTGAACTGCAACAACAATTTAACGCGGTGAATTTGATTTGTTTGACAGTTCATTTTTTTTTTTTCATAGATGTGCTGTGCGAAGATTTTTACTCCGGTGTTTGTGATTTTCATTAAAAAATAAATTAACAAGAAAATAATTGTTTCACCAAGCACAATGCCCGCATGGCAAGCGGAACTTGAACGACTCCTTGAATTTCAATGAAAAATCTTTTGGTGCTTTCATGTTTCTTTCTTCCAATTCGCCAAAAAGCTACTTGGGCAGACGATGCGCGATGAGAACTTTTTGTAGAACTCTGTCGCCTCCAAAGGGGCCCTGTTTGAGCAGAGTATAGCAAAGGGCAAAAGACCTAATTATGTTTATGAAATTTAAAAACATAATTTCAATTTTTTTCAGCTCTACAGCACAATAATTATAAAAAAAAATCTCGCCAACCAATAATAAGGTTCGAGAAATCAACAAAAATTAAATTCACCATGGCAAATTTGACAGCTACTATATTCTTAGTTTTAGGGTACAGACACACTTAATATATGAAATTATTTCAATTTATACGTAAGGGGTTGGATTGCATCATGGTCAAATTCCGACGTAATTTTTTAGAAATTAATTTAAGGTCCCCCAAACCGATGCGTGGACAACATTTTTGTCAGTCATCGGGTTCATATGGAAAATCGCACCGCTTTCATTGTGGGTACCTACTCTCAATTATTTTCATGTAACTTAATTTTAAAAAGTGAATGTTTTGTTGTCGTGAGTGTTTCGCTCCGATTTAAGGCTCACCCAAACCAATGCGAAACATTCGTTGCGGCGAAGAAACATTCGTCCGTCGAAATTAATTCATATGTTTCTCCCCCGCGTTGGTGTGGGCACTCTCATTTATCACCATGTAAATAAATTTTGACATGCGAATGTTTCTTCGCCGCAACGAATGTTTCACATTGGTTTGGAAGAACCTTTAACTTTGATTTGAAAGATCCTTTACACAATTTAAATTGTGTTGCAACAAAAATGGTCTCCTAAGCCGATGCGAAACATTTGGAATACCAACAAAACCTTCATCTGCCAGAATTAATTTGTATGGGGATAAAAGAAAGCACCCACAACGGTGTGAATCTCATCTGTTCTTAATTGCAAAAACTGCAATAAAGTCAATTCTGATTGAGGAAAAAACACAATAGGCGTGTTTTATCACAAAAGCCATCCATAGTACAGTACGATTTTACAGGCATTAAAAATACAACATCGCTAGTAGCTCTACAGCCAATAAGAAGTTATACTACGTTTTCTGTCAAAACAATTTTTGTATGTTTTCTTGCAAGAAGGTTTCTTTAGCGAACATATTAAATTCTCACTTTTGTACTTTTTTGCAAAAGTAGGTAGGTATATGTAGTTAAACCTTAATGTAACTTTCATTTCAACAAAAAAATCAAATCTGTGATAGAAAAATTTGATTTGTTTAGAAAAAAAGATCAAAAATCAAATATTTCATATAGAAAATTTACACCGGCTACACGACTTTTCTTGCGACTTCCTTACAACAAAAAAAATTAATCTGCAATCGTCGAAAAGAAATCGGCATACAAGAACCTAGCACATTTAAACAAACCCTTGGATTCTTAAATTATCCGCCATTTTGTTCACGAACCGAGGTGAAACTCGGATTTTTTTTTCACGTACACTAGTGCAAAAATCCGATTTTCACCACGGTCGTCTGCACGTACACTAGTGCAAAAATCCGATGTTCACCACGGCCATTTGACGTTTGAGCTTGTAGGCAAACCGAATTGATAGCCGTAGATTCCCATCTAGGTATTGCTTATCTGTGTCTGTCCGACTCCATCCAAAGAATTGTTGCCCATTATCCTCACACTGAAATCGTCATTGCGGGCGATTTCAATGAACACAATTCTAGTTGGCTTCGCTTTTCAGGCCAGGCAACACCCGAAGGAGGGTATGTTGAGATCTTCGCTGAGTTAAACCAACTAACTCAGCTTGTTGACGAGCCAACGCGAATACCGGACGTTGCAGGTCAATCCGCCAACACCATAGACTTGTTTCTTACCTCTGATCCTAATAAATACACAATTAGTGTATTATCACCTCTGGGCACATCAGACCATTGTGTCATATCTGCTAATTTCTCGTGCCAACAAAACTCGGTTAATAATAGGTTAAGAAAATAATGATTTGTAAAATGAAATTTGTTATAGTTTGATATTTGATCATAACTTTAAAAGGGAGATGTTGTATGAAGTATATACTCTCTTCTTGGTTAATAAGTTAGTAAGTTAGTTTAAGTTATCAGTCATACTTTGTCATCGTAACCATTAAGATATAATTAATATAGTTTGCCTACAAATCGTCTCGTCTATTCACATTTTACATAAATACCACAATAACTTTCATGCTTTATTTCTTTTGTTTCTGAGTAATTTTAGCTCTTTTGTATACCATGAAAAGCAGGCGTTCGAATTTTTCGATATTTTTATACGGATAGTATTGTTAATGCAATTATTAATGAAAATAATAATATAGAAACTGTTAACTGCTTCGTCAATATTATTAGACACTGATATAATATCAATACCAGATCTAGTTTATTCATTTGAAAGCAATTGAAAATTTGCTTTCCAGAATCAAACGTATATGAACAATCTTATGATACGGTGTTACTGTTTTCAGTAAGGTGACTGCTCTAGTCAAAATAATATCCAAAGAAGGATGAAAGCTATCTATATTAGTAATTCCGGGACTAGATTCTAGAACCAGAGTACTAACAACGTCTGAAGAAAAAACTAAATCGAGTATTAGATTTTTTTAATTTTTAATACAGCTTACTTTCTGTAAGTCAGTTGAGGTAATCGCTTGCATGTAGTTGGCCCACCAACTATTGAGTTGAGCAAAACTGTTAATTGCAATCGTTTGTACATCGCTTGTCTACGTTTGTACAAGTTTTAGATTCGTTTGTACACTCACCGTTTTTTTTATATAGCCACTTCAAAAAAATTTTCGGAGTTTGGCCCACCAACTATAACGCTCGAAAAATCTGGAAATGCAGTTCGATAGATAATCGTTTGTCTATGTTTGTCTTTTTTTTTTTCGTTTGTATACGTCCCAAATTTTTTTGACAAAAAAAATTTTTTTAACCAAATTTTATTAAAATTTTAAAACATATGCATTCGTTTGTCTCTTTTTTATAATGATTTTTCATCGTGTTATTTTTTTTAATTTGTATTTATTTCTATTTTTAATTAATTATTACTTTTTTGGGACATGTAGTTGGACCACCAACTAACTATAACGCTCGAAAAATCTAAAAACGCAGTTCGATAGAAAATCGTTTGTCTATGTTTGTCTTTTTTTTTTTCGTTTGTATACGTCCCAAATTTTTTTGACAACAACATTTTTTTTAACCAAATTTTATTAAAATTTCAAAACATATGCATTCGTTTGTCTCATTTGTATAATGATTTTTCATCGTGTAATTTTTTTTTAATTTGTATTTATTTCTATTTTTAATTAATTACTACTTTTTTGGGACATGTAGTTGGCCCACCAACTATAACGCTCGAAAAATCTAAAAACGCAGTTCGATAGAAAATCGTTTGTCTTTTTTTTTTTCGTTTGTATACGTCCCAAATTTTTTTGACAACAAAATTTTTTTTAACAAAATTTTATTAAAATTTTAAAACATATGCATTCGTTTGTCTCTTTTTTATATCGGGTTTTCATTGTGTTACTTTTTTTTAATTTGTATTTATTTCTATTTTTAATTAATTATTACTTTTTTGGGACATGTAGTTGGCCCACCAACTATAACGCTCGAAAAATCTTAAATCGCAGTTCGATAGAAAATTGTTTGTCTATGTTTGTCTTTTTTTTCGTTTGTATACGTTCCAAATTTTTTTGACAACAAAATTTTTTTTAACCAAATTTTATTAAAACTTTAAAACATATGCATTCGTTTGTCTATTTTTTATAATGATTTTTGATCGTAGTAATTTTTTTAATTTGTATTTATTTCTATTTTTAATTAATTATATATTAATTATATGGAGCATGTAGTTGGCCCACCAACTATAACGCTCGAAAAATCTAAAAACGCAGTTCGATAAAAAATCGCTTGTCTATGTTTGTCTTTTTTTTTCGTTTGTATACGTCCCAAATTTGTTTGACAACAAATTTTTTTTTAACCAAATTTTATTAAAATGTTTAAACATACGCATTCGTTTGTCTCTCTTTTATAATGATTTTCCATCGTGTTAGTTTTTTTAATTTGTATTTATTTCTATTTTTTAATTAATTATTACTTTTTTTGGGACATATAGTTGGCCCACCAACTATAACGCTCGAAAAATCTAAAAACGCAGTTCGATAGAAAATCGTTTGTCTATGTTTGTCTTTTTTTTTTTCGTTTGCATACGTCCCAAATTTTTTTGACAAAAAAAATTTTTTTAACCAAATTTTATTAAAATTTTGAAACATATGCATTCGTTAGTCTCTTTTTTATAATGATTTTCCATCGTGTTAGTTTTTTAATTTGTATTTATTTCTTTTTTTAATTAATTATTACTTTTTTTGGGACATATAGTTGGCCCACCAACTATAACGCTCGAAAAATCTAAAAACGCAGTTCGATAGAAAATCGTTTGTCTTTTTTTTTCCTTTGTATACGTCCCAAATTTTTTTGACAAAAAATTTTTTTTTAACCAAATTTTATTAAAATTTTTAAACATATGCATTCGTTTGTCTCTTTTTTATAATGATTTTTGACGGTATTAATTTTTTTAATTTGTATTTATTTCTATTTTTAATTAATTATACAAAACGCGAAAGTTTGAATTAAAAAAAATTACATTTATCGTAATTTAAGGTCCTCATACCACCATTTTTCATTTTGGTTTAAGTTACTGTTTTTTTTTTTTTTTATTGTACGCGCGCTCAAGGGGTTTTAATACCTTTTAAATGTTAGATTAAACACAGTGCGAGCGTTAGGAAAAAAGGAAGGATTTAAGAGGAGATACCGGTGCACATTGGTTCTGAACCTTTGAATATCGAAATCGAAGGGAAAAATAGAGCCGGGTAAAGCATTCCACATTCTTGTAGTGCGACTTAAGAAAGAATCTCTATACTTAACAGTAGTTCTGAACTTGGGCTCAAGGGTAAACTGATGTGCATTCCTAGAAGTACGAGTGTTATGATTATATATTTTTAGGGGAGAAATGAAACTGGCTATTTCAGTAGAACACTGTTTATAAAAATAGCGGTACAATAACGAAAGACATGAAACATTGCGGCGGTGTTCGAGGGTGGCAAATGCTTCCGTTACATTTCTAACTTTTCTTTACTAAAACAATTTATCAGCTATATTCTTCTTTTCACTCTTAAATGATAGGTATGAACTGAGGTATAAATTATAAAAAATGTTTTAATTATGTTTTATTTCTAGGTCTTGTGCGAATTGGAAATCGTGTTAAATTTTATCTGATGATATTTTTGGCACTAACCAGGTGCATTATACGTGGAATCTTCAAAATTATGTTTCGGTTGGAATTTGTTCGTAATTTAAATCCAATTCCCATAAGTTCATAGTATTAAAGAACACTTAAATACTATGAACTTATGGGAATTGGATTTAAATTACGAACAAATTCCAACCGAAACATAATTTTTTAAGATTCCACGTATAATGCACCTGGTTAGTGCCAAAAACATCATCAGATAAAATTTAACACGATTTTCAATTCGCACAAGACCTAAAAATAAAACATAATTAAAACATTTTTTATAATTTATACCTCAGTTCATACCTATCATTTAAGAGTGAAAAGAAGAATATAGCTGATAAATTGTTTTAGTAAAGAAAAGTTAGAAATGTAACGGAAGCATTTGCCACCCTCGAACACCGCCGCAATGTTTCATGTCTTTCGTTATTATACCGCTATTTTTATAAACAGTGTTCTACTGAAATAGCCAGTTACATTTCTCCCCTAAAAATATATAACTATAATACTCGTACTTCAAGGAATGCACATCAGCTTACCCTTGAGCCCAACTTAAGAACTACTGTTAAGTATAGAGATTCTTTCTTAAGTCGCACTACAAGAATGTGGAATGCTTTACCCGGCTCTGTTTTTCCCTTCGATTTCGATATTCAAAGGTTCAAAACCAATGTGCACCGGTATCTCCTCTTAAATCCTTCCTTTTTTCCTAACGCTCGCACTGTGTTTAATCTAACATTTAAAAGGTATTAAAACCCCTTGAGCGCGCGAAAGTTTGAATTAAAAAAAATTACATTTATCGTAATTTAAGGTCCTCATACCACCATTTTTCATTTTGGTTTAAGTTACTGTTTTTTTTTTTTTTTATTGTACGCGCGCTCAAGGGGTTTTAATATCTTTTAAATGTTAGATTAAACACAGTGCGAGCGTTAGGAAAAAAGGAAGGATTTAAGAGGAGATACCGGTGCACATTGGTTTTGAACCTTTGAATATCGAAATCGAAGGGAAAAATAGAGCCGGGTAAAGCATTCCACATTCTTGTAGTGCGACTTAAGAAAGAATCTCTATACTTAACAGTAGTTCTGAACTTGGGCTCAAGGGTAAACTGATGTGCATTCCTAGAAGTACGAGTGTTATGATTATATATTTTTAGGGGAGAAATGAAACTGGCTATTTCAGTAGAACACTGTTTATAAAAATAGCGGTACAATAACGAAAGACATGAAACATTGCGGCGGTGTTCGAGGGTGGCAAATGCTTCCGTTACATTTCTAACTTTTCTTTACTAAAACAATTTATCAGCTATATTCTTCTTTTCACTCTTAAATGATAGGTATGAACTGAGGTATAAATTATAAAAAATGTTTTAATTATGTTTTATTTCTAGGTCTTGTGCGAATTGGAAATCGTGTTAAATTTTATCTGATGATATTTTTGGCACTAACCAGGTGCATTATACGTGGAATCTTCAAAATTATGTTTCGGTTGGAATTTGTTCGTAATTTAAATCCAATTCCCATAAGTTCATAGTATTAAAGAACACTTAAATACTATGAACTTATGGGAATTGGATTTAAATTACGAACAAATTCCAACCGAAACATAATTTTGAAGATTCCACGTATAATGCACCTGGTTAGTGCCAAAAATATCATCAGATAAAATTTAACACGATTTCCAATTCGCACAAGACCTAGAAATAAAACATAATTAAAACATTTTTTATAATTTATACCTCAGTTCATACCTATCATTTAAGAGTGAAAAGAAGAATATAGCTGATAAATTGTTTTAGTAAAGAAAAGTTAGAAATGTAACGGAAGCATTTGCCACCCTCGAACACCGCCGCAATGTTTCATGTCTTTCGTTATTATACCGCTATTTTTATAAACAGTGTTCTACTGAAATAGCCAGTTACATTTCTCCCCTAAAAATATATAACTATAATACTCGTACTTCAAGGAATGCACATCAGCTTACCCTTGAGCCCAACTTAAGAACTACTGTTAAGTATAGAGATTCTTTCTTAAGTCGCACTACAAGAATGTGGAATGCTTTACCCGGCTCTGTTTTTCCCTTCGATTTCGATATTCAAAGGTTCAAAACCAATGTGCACCGGTATCTCCTCTTAAATCCTTCCTTTTTTCCTAACGCTCGCACTGTGTTTAATCTAACATTTAAAAGGTATTAAAACCCCTTGAGCGCGCTTACAATAAAAAAAAAACAGTAACTTAAACCAAAATGAAAAATGGTGGTATGAGGACCTTACGATAAATGTAATTTTTTTTAATTCAAACTTTCGCATTTTGTATAATTAATTAAAAATAGAAATAAATACAAATTAAAAAAATTAATACCGTCAAAAATCATTATAAAAAAGAGACAAACGAATGCATATGTTTAAAAATTTTAATAAAATTTGGTTAAAAAAAAATTTGTTGTCAAAAAAATTTGGGACGTATACAAACGAAAAAAAAAAAGACAAACATAGACAAACGATTTTTTATCGAACTGCGTTTTTAGATTTTTCGAGCGTTATAGTTGGTGGGCCTACTACATGCTCCATATAATTAATATATAATTAATTAAAAATAGAAATAAATACAAATTAAAAAAATTACACGATAAAAAATCATTATATAAAATAGACAAACGAATGCATATGTTTTGAAATTTTAATAAAATTTGGTTAAAAAAAATGTTGTTGTCAAAAAAATTTGGGACGTATACAAACGAAAAAAAAAAAGACAAACATAGACAAACAATTTTCTATCGAACTGCGTTTTTAGATTTTTCGAGCGTTATAGTTGGTGGCCCAACTACATGTCCCAAAAAAGTAATAATTAATTAAAAATAGAAATAAATACAAATTAAAAAAAATAACACGATGAAAAATCATTATAAAAAAGAGACAAACGAATGCATATGTTTTAAAATTTTAATAAAATTTGGTTAAAAAAAATTTTTTTGTCAAAAAAATTTGGGACGTATACAAACGAAAAAAAAAGACAAACATAGACAAACGATTATCTATCGAACTGCATTTCCAGATTTTTCGAGCGTTATAGTTGGTGGGCCAAACTCCGAAAATTTTTTTGAAGTGGCTATATAAAAAAAACGGTGAGTGTACAAACGAATCTAAAACTTGTACAAACGTAGACAAGCGATGTACAAACGATTGCAATTAACAGTTTTGCTCAACTCAATAGTTGGTGGGCCAACTACATGCAAGCGATTACCTCAACTGACTTACAGAAAGTAAGCTGTATTAAAAATTAAAAAAATCTAATACTCGATTTAGTTTTTTCCTCAGACGTTGTTAGTACTCTGGTTCTAGAATCTAGTCCCGGAATTACTAATATAGATAGCTATCATCCTTCTTTGGAAAGTTTTGAAAGTTATGATCAAATATCAAACTATAACAAATTTCATTTTACAAATCAATATTTTCTTAACCTATTATTAACCGAGTTTTGTTGGCACGAGAAATTAGCAGATATGACACAATGGTCTGATGTGCCCAGAGGTGATAATACACTAATTGTGTATTTATTAGGATCAGAGGTAAGAAACAGGTCTATGGTGTTGGCGGATTGACCTGCAACGTCCGGTATTCGCGTTGGCTCGTCAACAAGCTGAGTTAGTTGGTTTAACTCAGCGAAGATCTCAACATACCCTCCTTCGGGTGTTGCCTGGCCTGAAAAGCGAAGCCAACTAGAATTGTGTTCATTGAAATCGCCCGCAATGACGATTTCAGTGTGAGGATAATGGGCAACAATTCTTTGGATGGAGTCGGACAGAGCATCAAATTCGTTAAAAGTAAAATTTCTGTCCAGATTTGGGCTTCCATAAATAAAACAGGAATGGATGATGTGCTTTTTGACCGAAAATTTGAACCACATGAAGTTAAAATTCAAAACAATTTGCCACTATACTCTGTTGTCAGTACAGGGAAGATAGGACGTTCGTATCTCTGTCTGCTTGCATATACCCATTTCAAGTAAAAGCTCTCATAGGGTTTCCGTACTTTGCATTATATCTCACCTTAATTAATTCTGTGCTCAAAAGCTTGAAAACAGAAAGCTATTTTATAAAAAAGTATTGCTTTCAATAGGTAAGGTAACTCTTTTGGAATATATATTTTTTTTAGCTCACACAGCCAGAGCCAGAGTAGAAACAATTATATTTATATGATCAGTGTGCTTTGGGCATGCAATAAGGACGGTCATGGTGGAGTGTACGATATTTAGCAGGGCATTACAACAACAATTCCTGTATGTTGTTCAGTGGTGTAGAATCTTTTTTATTGGCAGTTTTCTTAATTCAGTGTCGTGAAAGTATACACACGTGCCACTGCTTGGAAAAATCCCGCCCATAAGCCATGTACTGACAATTTTTGTTGAACAGAGTTTAGTGTTATGCATGCCTGAGTGACAACTTGAATTGAACTGCCCCTGGTTAACTTGATAAAACATACTGTCTATCTAACGTCATAACCTACTTGATCAATGCAAGCACTATGCAGGAGCAATACCATGCATAATGCTTGCAATGATCTATACTCTGTTCAACAAAAAATGTCAGTACAGGGGTTATGGGCGAGATTTTTTCAAAACAGTGGCGTCCGTGTATACCCTTCCGACACTGAATTGAGAAAACTGCCAACAAAAAAGATTCTAACCCACTTAACAACGTACAGGAATTGTTGTCGTAATGTCCTGCAAAATATCGTTCACTACACCATGACCGTCCTCATTGCATACCAAAAGCACACCGATCATATGATCGTTTCTACTCTGGCTGTGTGAGCTAAAAAAAATATATATTCCGACAGAGTTACCTTACCCATTGAAGGCAATACAAAAGAGCTTTTTCAGTGGTTTTTATACAATGGCTTTCTGTTTTCAAGCTTCTGAGAACAGAATTAATTGAGGTACGGAAACCCTGTGAGGGCTTTTACTTGAAATAGATTTACGTATTGGTTTTACGGTTTGACATTAAAAAAAACTAAATAGTTTTTTTTTCTTTATTTCTTTTTTATTTTTATTTTGTTTTTTTTTTTTGTTTAAACATTTATTTTTATTATTTATAAACTTATTACATTTATTTATTACCAACTAAAGGCCGCTGTCCTAGCAAGGCTGCACCTTTTATTTGTTATGACGAATTAGAACTGATTTTGTAATAATAACCGGTGATTTTTTAGCTGGTTTGTTTTGGCAACACTGGTTTTGACAGCTGACGTGTGTTTAGTACCTTGTGTCACTGTCAAACAGCTTCAGTTTGGTTTGCAATTTAACCATGGATCGTCTAACAAATGAACAACGCTTGCAAATTATTGAATTTTACTACCAAAATTCGTGCTCGGTTCGAAATGTTCATCGCGCGCTGCTTCCATTTTATGGTCGGCATTCTCGACCTTCTGAGCAGTCTATTCGGAAGATTGTGACCAAATTTCGCACCAAATTTACTTTGTGGGACATTAAACCACCAACACGTTTACGTACTGTGCGTAGTGAAGAAAATATTGCGGCCGTATCAGCTATTGTGACAGAAGACCGCGAAATGTCGATTCGGCGCCGTTCCCAGCAGTTAGGCCTTTGTTACAGCACCACGTGGAAAATTTTCCGGAAGGATTTGGGCGTAAAGCCTTTTAAGATACAGCTGGTGCAAGAACTAAAGCCAGCCGACCTACCACAACGCCGAATTTTTGGTGAATGGGCTCTTGAAAAGCTGGCCGAGGATCCGCTTTTTTATCGAAAAATTGTGTTCAGCGATGAGGCTCATTTTTGGTTGAATGGGTACGTAAATAAGCAAAATTGCCGCATTTGGAGTGAAGATCAGCCAGAAGCATTGCAACAGCTACCAATGCATCCCGAAAAAGCCACTGTTTGGTGCGGTTTATGGGCCGGCGGCATTATTGGGCCATATTTCTTCAAAGATGCTGCGAATCGCAGCGTTACTGTCAATGGTGAACGCTACCGAGCGATGATAACAAACTTTTTTTTGCCCGAAATAGACTTGCATGATATGTGGTTTCAACAAGACGGTGCCACATGCCACACAGCACGCGAAACAATGGCGCAATTGCGAGGCGAGTTTGGTGAACAGTTAATTTCACGTTTCGGGCCGGTCAATTGGCCGCCTAGATCGTGCGATTTGACACCATTAGACTATTTTTTGTGGGGGTATGTCAAGGCTAATGTCTAAAGGGACAAGCCCGCTTCGATTGACGCACTGGAAGCCAACATCCATGCATTCATTCGTGAGATACCGGCCGATATGTGTGAAAGAGTATGCCAAAATTGGACTCAGCGGATGGGCTACCTGAGACGCAGCCGCGGTCAACATTTGCATGAAATTATCTTTAAACATTAAATTGCAAGGTTCAAACTATCGATTCAAATAAATATTTCATTCATTTTTTCGAAATTTTTGTGTTTTTTTTTTTTTAAAGTTCTAAACCTCTTAAAAATTCACCCATTATAATCTTAAGTGGTGAACTATTCCACATAAAGGTAAAATAACGTGAAGTGCTTCCCGTGGGAAAGGAATGCACTTTGTTTATGAAATATTCATATTTCATTTGAATAAAATGAAATATGAGTATTTTATTTTTCATTTGTTGGCGTTAGGGGAAAAGGGGTGTTTCCGTTTGTGGATGAGTTTTGCTTGGTTCAAATGCCGTTAGGCGTAGGGGCGTGGTGAAGGGTAGCGGGTTTGTGGTTGTTGGTGGAGACTCAGACGTAACTCCTCCCCTCTTAAGATTCTGCTCCGGAGAATCAACTTTTTTATAATTTTCTTGTAGAGTTTTACAATTTTTTTCTTGTATGTTTTTGATTGAAAAAATAATTTTTTTATGTTTTCTTACAATATTTACAAATATTAAAATTACAAACAATGATAGGATAATTGTTGCTGAACCAATTACATATTGTACATTTTTATGAATTTTAAGTAGTTTAATTGGTGTAGGTAGGTAGGTAGAGATGGCGGTCATAAGCATCCTTGCTCGATGACCCAATTAACGCTGTAATGCGCCGTTTTGATACCAAAACTCGTTTGACCTGTGGGTTAAAAGAATCTTTTTAAAGAAAAAGAGGGTATTTGGTGATAGATCTCCCAACGGATCATCGCCTACGCCCGAGTTCAGCTGCAGTATGCTACGCTAAGCAATTTGCTGATTTGCCCGGGACGCATACGATCTGATCCCTTAGGGTGATCATCTAGTCGCACACTCGGATATGGTAATCTCTGTACACCTCCGTCTGTTTGCACAACATGACTTGTGGTTACCAGAGAAAGTACCACCCGCCTGTATGACCAGACGCTTTTATTGGATTTAGACATGAGATGAAACTTATTTAGGATTTGGACATAGGAAAAACACCCGATAGTACCAAAGTTCGCAACTAAAAACCATCTACACTGTGCCAACTAGGCAACTTGTTGACTGGTATTGAAACGAAGGTTGGCACAACCGTGTGATCCTCCGGTCCTCGTGCACCATGAGCCACTTTCAAAAACCAGTAGTCTGCTAGCTCACAGTCATAGGAGTTTGGGGAAGAAAATGGTGCAAAAGGAAACCGAAGTTAATTCTAGATCCATTGAAACATTCCTGAACTTGAAAATAGGAAAACACTCAAAAGGGTTGAAGTCCGCAACTAAGACCCATCTACACTGTGCCACCTAGGCACTTGTTGGCTGGTATTGAAGCGGAGATCGGCCCAATTGTGCGATCGTCCGGTCCTCGTGCACCATGAGCCACCTTTAAAAACCGTTAGTCTGCTAGCTCGCAGTCATAGGAGTTTGGGGAAGAAGACGGTGCAAGAGGAACCGAAGTAAATCCTAGATCCATTTCGTCGCGTTGAGGAAAGAAGTCAAATCTTTAATCTTCGTTCCGGAGAGTTCGTTAAGGTCGTTAAAAAAGGGCTTCCCAAAAGATTGTTGCCTCATTCTGGCCAAAGCGGGACATTTACAGAGGAAATGAAAGACTTTTTCCTTTTACTGCTGGTCCCCACAACTACGACAGTAAGTATTGTAGGGGATGCCAAGCTTCGCCGCATGTTCTCCTATTGGCCAGTGTCCAGTGCATGTTGCAACAATCCTTGCTATGTCTCGCCTGGGTCTGCACATTAGGTTAATAGTTGGGGATTTACTATAGGTAGGCCAGAGTTTTCTAGCAATAATGCAGTTAGTTAAACTAGTCCACCTACGATTAGATTCTGAGAGAAAAATTGAGAATATATTGCCCTTCATAACTCCGAGAGGAATACTGACTCTTTCCGCAAGTGAGTTATGAAGGGCTGAACCTTGCCTGGCCAGCTCGTCAGCATACTCATTTCCCTCGATGCCACTGTGACCCGGAACCCAGATAAGAGTGACCCTGAGGTTAGTGTTCAGACTCAGAAGCTCTTCCTGCATTGTCGTACTAATTTTGAGGATGATGTAGCCGAATTAATGGCTTTGACAGCCGCTTGACTGTCTGAGAAAATAGCTGTATTTCGGTTCTGGTTTGGATTTTGTTTAAGTAGCTTGCATGCTTCCCTGATCGCCAGTACTTCAGCCTGAAAGACACTAGCAAAGTCAGGTAGCCGAAAAGACCTGGATACATTTAGGGACTCTGAGAAAATACCCGCACCAACACCGCACTCCATCTTTGACCCATCAGTAAAGATAGTTGTGTCAAAGTCTTTCGTCACGACGTCATCATTCCAATCCTTTCTGGATGGGAATATAACTTTAAAATCTTTATCGAGGCTCATTGAAGGGGTGCAGTAATCAGTGGGGGTCGAAAACATTTCCGTTGGAATTAAACCCGTGATGTTGCTGTGCCCGTAGGGTTTGGCAAACCAGGAGTTCGATTCTTTAAGTCTTATCGCGCTGCAAGATACTAGGTATTTAATGTGTAAATCTAGTGGTAAAAGGTGTAGAAAAACTCCTAAATCATCTGTTGGACAAGATCGAATAGCCCCTGTGGTGCCAATGCTAGCTGTTCTTTGAACCTTCCTAAGTTTGTTTATATTATACAAATTTTTTAATGCTGGCCACCACACAATTGAACCATACGTGAGAATAGGTCGCACAACGGCTGTGTATGTCCATAAAATCATTTTTGACTGGAGGCCCCACCTCTTACCAAAAGTTTTGCTACAGGCATAGAAAGCTATACAGGCCTTCTTAACCCGTTCTTCAATGTTTAATTTCCAGTTTAATTTAGGGTCGAGAATTACACCCAGATATTTTGCACTGGAGGAGAGCGAAAGTGTTTGTCCGTTGAGTCGAGGTAGATTGAAGGGGTCTATCTTTCTTTTGGTTATAAAAAGTATAAGTTCAGTTTTGCAGTTACTAACCTTCCTTAAAGCCACCTCCGTGATCTCACTTATCACAGGGGTAAACTTACCCGATACTAGTAGTACCAAATCATCGGCATACGCGACCGCCTTCACTCCACCCCTCTCTAATTTAGCGAGAATTTTATTCATGACTAAAAGCCAAAGAAGAGGAGACAGAACACCACCCTGGGGTGTTCCTCTACTGACGTATTTGATTGAAATTGTATTTCCTAACGAAAATTGAATCCTTCTATCCCTGAGCATGGAAACTATCCACTCCCGGATGTAGAATTCTACACCAAAGTCAATAAGGGCTTCTAGAATGGACTCAGTTAGGACGTTGTTGAAAGCCCCTTCTACATCTAAGAAGGTGGCGAGTGTATATTCTTTGAAGTTAATATTTTTCTCAATTGTACGAACTACCTCGTGAAGGGCCGTCTCCGTGGACTTACCCTTTAGGTATGCGTGTTGAGAGTTTTCAAGAGGGCATCCAACTAGGATGTCCCTAATGTGTTTGTCTAGGATGCGCTCCATCGTTTTAAGCACGAAAGAGGTCAGACTAATTGGTCGAAAATCCTTCGCGGATTCATGGCCCCTTCTACCGACCTTCGGGATAAAAACTACTCTGACATGTCTCCATGTCTCGGGTACATGGTTGAGATAGAGGCAACCTTTGAAAATTATTTCCAGCCAAGGAACAACCACATCTTGCAGTTTTTGTAGCATAAAAGGCAGTATGCCATCCAGGCCTGGAGATTTATATGGAGAGAAGGAATTAATTGCTCAGGCAATATTTTCTCTTGTTATGACGGTATTGATATGCTCTACATGAGCTAACGGTGTGATTTGAGTTTCAAGTGGTTCCGGTTTACTGTTTTCACACCCCGGAAAGTGCGTCGTCATCAGAAGTTCCATGGATTCAGCTGGAGAGACTGCCCACTCCTCATCGTTCTTTTTCAAAAAAGACGGATTGTAATGCTCTTTTGACAGAACTCTATCAAGTCTTGCGGAGTCTTTGATGTTTTCTATTGACTCGCAGTACTCCCTCCAGCCTTGTTTCTTGGCTGATGCGACAGCTCGCTTGTATACTCTAAGGCTATCTTTATATGGTTGATAAAATTTGTTTTTGTGGCAGATGTTGAAAATTTTCCTTGTCGATTTCCTGAGTTCAGACAGATTTTCATTCCACCATGGAGGGAGAGTTTTTCGGCTATATTTAACTGGGCAAGAGATCTTGAACGCCGTGTTCATAGATTCTTCAAAGGTTTTCACCTTTGACTCTAGATCTGTAACCGATTCTGGACTCAGATTGGTTATATTGCGCAGTTTAGAAATAAAAATTTTACTGAACTTCTTCCAGTCAATTCGTTTAGGATTTCTATAAGGAGGAGGGTGATCCGAAAACGAATTCAGAAGAGATACCCTCCAGTTTTCCACTAATAGATTAAAGTTATTGTTGACAATAGTAACATCGAGCACATCCTCCCAACCTTCAAAATTTTCAGAGCTTGGAAAAACGAAAGTGGGAGTATTACCTCTGTTACAAACAGTTAAATTATTATCGATGACAAAATTAAAAAGAGACTCACCTCGTTCGTTTATCTCGGAACTTCCCCAAAGGGTGTGTCTTGCGTTTGCATCACATCCAATCAGGAGGTTTGTTTTTTGCGCTTTAGCCTCGGCTATGAGTTCGCACACTTCTTCTGGTGGTGACTGCTGGTCATGCCCGAAGTAAGCAGATGCCAAGATTAAGCCGTCTGCATTTTTTACTTCCAACCTGACGACTGTCGGATCAGGAGTGCTAAGATTAGGACACAGAAAAGCTTTTAAGTGTTTTTTAGCTAAAATACAAGTTCTAGGCTTACCATCGTTTGTGTTTGCGATCTTGTAGATCAGGTCGTATTGTTTATCTTGGAGGCCTCTCACTCTAGAGCGATTGAGTGCTTCAGGTTTATCTGAATGACTTTTAGCAGCGCGTTTTTTAATTTTCTTTCGATTCTGCAAAGCCAGGGCCCGGCGACTCGCTAGGGACCTCGACTCCATCAGTGACATCGTCTAGCTCAACGTTGTCACCAACTTTGCCGGGGTCTGCTCCCTGGTTCTGCAGAATCTTAATTTTTGCACATCTTATGCCAAAACGCAGCTTGAATTCGGCCTTCTCGAGAGCCCCAATGCTTTCCTCGCTGATCATCAGAAGGTAGGATACACTGTTCCTTTGCGGCTCCTCCGCCTTAATGCCTGTCCAGTCGTGCATCGGAATCAGTGGATTTAACCTCTGAAGACCACGGATCAGATCCTGTCCGCTTGGCTTAATGCTCATGAGGGGCAACCAGATGCGAGCCTTAGGTCGTTAAGGGATGTCCCTAGCTGGGATGAGCTTGAGCTTCAAGCCCTCCCAGTCATTGCTAATCTTAGCGATGCAGGTCCTAAGGAACTCCCTAGAGAACACGTTTGCGCACCTGATTACCCTGTACCCCCTGAGCACCTCGTCAGAGTCAAAACTAGGGTAAGGGCCCTCGATCGCCGAAATGGTATACGAAAACACCATCTCTGAGAGCTTGGCCTCGATGGAGTTCCACACAATAAGCAGATAAGCTACTTGGAGGTCGTCTCTGACAACCTCACTTAGAGTACGCGGTTGCGCTGCTCCGGAAAATGGCGCTTTGGTAGACCCTTTCGTACCATCAAGCTTGCTTTTTTTCATAGGC
This sequence comes from Melangyna quadrimaculata, assembly GCA_949320155.1. Classification (NCBI taxonomy): domain Eukaryota; kingdom Metazoa; phylum Arthropoda; class Insecta; order Diptera; family Syrphidae; genus Melangyna; species Melangyna quadrimaculata. Next base: position 254,019,153 of record OX439483.1, on the reverse strand, counting down.
TGGCTGGTCTCTTCACGAGACCTATTGCGCTTGGCGGTGTTTTTGCCTTTAGTACCCAGAAGACAGTTGTGCTCTTCAACGATCTTCTGGCACGTAATTTTGTCAGCGAGGTCCTTCTCAAGAATAATTCCAGCCTCCTCATTCTTGGCAATTTTGTCAAGAATAAAGGTGGCCTTCTTGAACTCCAACCTGCGAAGAACACCCGCTGATTGCTTTTTACCCCGGGCAGCACCGCTATGGCTGGCGTTGCTGCCTGAGGGTACGTTGGGTTTGGTCGGTCGAATCACAGGCGTACTGTGGCTGGTACTGCCTGTGCTTCCAGTTTCTGTAGGTTGCCTACAATGGTCTCCTGACTGGAGGCCAAAAGTTCATCCTCTGTGTCGGCGGATGGTAAAACGTCTGTCATGTCTAAATCGTCCATAGTGAGAAAATGAAAATGGTGTAAGATTAACAATTTTTTCTAGAGCAACTTCTTCAAAATTGAATGCTTTAGTAAAATTAAGGTTTTAAAATTCTTCATAATAAAATCTTTCTATAAATATCTCATTTTTATTAGATATTGATTCGTTAAATATGTGAATAGTACAATTATTAATAATTATTAGATAATTTCCTTCTAGTTTAAAATCTCTGTCATCACATCCATTTACAATTTTATCAGTTTTAATGTTCTTACATATTATAGTGCTTTCATCTAGTTTTTTAATTTCTGTTAGCTGATTTTCTTTGAGAGTACAATTTTTATTTGTGATACAGTTATTTACAGGTTTTAATTCGTTTTTATACTGAACATCTTTTAAATAATGGTACATTTTTCTATTTATTTCTATAAAAAAATATTCTTCAAAAACAGGTTCAAGATTGAATTTATTTGGGATAGGGGTTATAAACTTTAAATCTACTTGTTCGTAACTATCTAGTATTTTAATTGCGAGAATTAATGTTTTTGTTTTGTATTTAAGTGCTCCTACTTTCATATTTTTAAGTTTCAAGAAGTCTATTTTCATGTTTATAATTTCTGTTGTTGACAGTAGGCTAGGATGTATTAATCCATGTTTGGCTAAAGAAATGTTGTCTATAATTTTATTAATTTTTTCTTCTAACATGTTTAATCTAAGTATTTGGTCTAATTTAATTTGTTTTAACATATATCGTTTTTCGTTCTCTGTTAATTCTGCAAAAGCTTTTGTTAATTCTAATCTATCAGCCTCTATAGTGTTTTTAAGATGAGTTATGCTTTCATTTGAGTTATTGTTAATTTGTATTTGTTTGTTTACTGTGTTAACTATGATTTCGCTATTTGTTTCTACTACACTAAGGTGTTCTGTTATTTCTTTTCTGTCTTCGTCGTCCATCGTACCAAAAACATGGTCCAACCATGTTAATTAAACCTCTCTTCTGCATTTCTAGTGGTTCTATCGTTGTTAACTTAGCTCTTAATGTTTCTATTTGTTTCCTAATTAATGGGTCGTTATTAATTCGTAAATTTTGGACATTACTTTCTATTGCATCTATAGTTAGTCTTATATCTTGGGTATTGATGATATGAATTATTGTTTAAGTACTGTTGATTATTTCCATTTGTCCCATGTTCATAATAGAATATCCATTATGAGTTGTCAATCTATTCATTGTTAGAGTTGCTACTATTGGTGTTACTTGTGTTGTCAGTATAAAAAGTAAGATAGTCGTTGTCATCTGCAAGTAAACATGTACATTTTTTTTTTTCTTTTTTTATTGGATATTCGTTTTCGAGTTTTTGTATATGTCAAATTTCATTGTTATTAGTATTGAAAAACAAAGGAAATTTATATATATCTGAAAGGAAAATATTTTAAGCATTTTGTTCAAACTTGTAGTTTCTTTTAAGTTGTGTTTTATAGTATTTTCTTCCTCTTTCATCTATTACATGGTCACTGTCTAAAATTGTGGGGTTAGATTTTATATGGTTTGGTTTAAGTTTATTGTGAGTTCTAGTTTTTAGATAGGAATGTTAACTTTGCGTAAGGTCTATATCGGTTTTGTTTTTGTTGCGTTTGTTTATGTATCGTTTCTTATTTTTATTAATTGTTTCTATTATTTTAGGGTATTCCTGATTTGTTATTGTTCCGTTTTGTAAATTCAATAGGTCTTCTTTTTGTCGAAGAGTGAATTGTTTTTTTATAGATCGTAACAGCTTTAAAGACTTTGTTTCGTAAAGTGTCATGATTTTCATTATCAGCGTTAAATGTTCGTATGTGCTCGTTACGAGTCGAATGGAATCTTTCGATGTCCAAATTTCCTGTTTTATGGTATGGTGTCGTTATATGTAATTCAACATTGTTTTCTTTGAGATATTCTTTGATTACTATTGATGAAAAACCTGTTTCACCATCAGTAACTATTCTGTCTGGGATACCATTATTTGCAAATCTGTATTTTAAGGTGTCTAATAATTTTGGCCATGTTCTATGTTTAATTTCATTAACTGTGACAAATTTCGAAAATTTGTCTATCATGATAACAAACATTAAATTGATGTTGGCATACCAAATATCAATATGTATAATCTGATTTAGTTTAATTGGGGTTTCAGTTAATTTTAAAGGTGTTTTGTAAGGATTCCTTTCGTATTTTGCCTTGTTACAAACTTCGCAATTATTAATAAATTCTTGAATATTGTCTTTGAGTTTTGGGCAGTAATAGACATCTTTTATTTCTGAATAAGTTTTATTAATGCCTCTATGGTTAAGTAAATTATGGGTTTGAGAAATTACTAAGAGTTTTTTTTCTGTATCTTCTAAGTCACCTAAGAATTTGCTACATTTAATAACTTTAAGCAATTTATTATTACTAAAATATTTCAGATATGTATCTTGGAATTGTGCAAAAATATGGTCATCAGTCATCTTCATAATGTCTAAAATAAGGTTTTCTTTATAATCCTTTAATTCGATAACAATTCTTTTTTTATGAAATGGGGATATATTTTATGGTTATTTAAGTTATTTGATTTGTGTAAAATAATTTGTGTTTTGTAGATATTGACAGGTGTTTCTACAATTGGGATGTGGTTGCTACTATCTTCATTTGCGCTGTGAATAGTGGCAACTACTGATTGATTGTCTAAATTTTCATCATGGATATCATTGAGGTGTGTCACATCTTCATTGTGGTAGACCTCTATTCTTGATAATCCGTCGGCGACCTGGTTGTCCTTTACTTTGACGTATTCAATGTCAAAGTTGAACTCTTCCAGTTAACCCTTTCACCTTTGCAGTTTAGCGTTTGGTTCTTTAAGCAATGTAAGCCAAACTAAGGGTCGGTGGTCAGTTCTGACCAAAAATTTTCTTCCATATAGGTAAGGTCTAAAATATTTTGTCGCCCACACTATAGCTACTAACTCTTTTTCGATGGTAGAGTATTTTGTTTCGTGGTCATTTAGCGTGCGGCTGGCAAAACAAACAGGGTGATTTTCTTGCGAGAGGACAGCACCAATTGCGTAATTTGATGCGTCCGTAGTTAGTGTAAATTTTTTCTCAAAGTCTGGATATTTAAGGATTGGATCAGATGTAATCAAAGTTTTCAAATTTTCAAAACTTTTGATATAATCTGGATTTTTTGTTTCTATTTTCGCTCCTTTTTTTAGGAAAACGGTCATAGGTTTGGCTACTTTACCATAATCTCTAATGAATTTACGGTAGTAATTTGTTTTGGTGAGGTAGGTAATTTGAAATTTTGTATAGCTGAAATTTTGTTGGGGTTGGGTTTAATACCCTCTGTTGTGACAATATGCCCAAGGAATGGCATACGAACAAACTCGTAATGGCCATTTGCAGTTGAGAACGCTGTCTTTTTTACATCTTCATCCGCTATATCGATTTGATGAAAGCCTTTGGCCAAATCGAGTGTTGTGAAGTACATCGACTTACCCAATTTGTCGAATATATCGTCTATATTCGGGATTGGAAATTTATCGTCTATTAAAACTTCGTTCAATTTACGATAGTCGATGACGATTCTCCACTTCTGTTTCCCAGAGTATGGAGCAGAGTACGGAGATTTGCTGGGGCGAATGATTTCTTGCTCAAGCATTTATTTTATCTGTCTAGAAACCTCTGATTTATGTACTTCGCGGTATCTATAACTTTTCGTATAAATGGGGATGTCATTTACCGTTTTTATGTTATGCTTAATCGCATTGGTAAATGTTAAATCAGTCCCTTCCTGATAGAAAATACTTGGGTATTGGGAAACTAATTTTACTACTTCTTTTTTTTCTTCACTGTTTAGGTGGTTTGTCCTTAATTGATCTGTAATAGGATCATTGGACATTTCATTGTAATACATTTCTAATGCCGGAACCATTTTTCCATACTCTTTATCAGTAATATCGATTGTATTTATAGCTGGTGTCACCATTTCTTCTTCATAATTAAAATAAATTGGAATTTTAGAATCCTGACTAATTAATAATTTTTTATCAAAGTCTATGATTGCTTTTATTGGAAATAATATGTTGATCCCAACTAACCCGTCATAGATGTTATAGAACTTATGTTCAAGGAATTCGGCAGTTTTATTGGGCATGCCAAATTCCTCAAATAGTAGAATTTTCACTTTGGAAGACGCATATATTGGTGCGTTTCCCACAGTTTTAATTTCCATTGGATTTTTTAATGTTGTTTGCCATTTCGGGTGGCATAACTCTGGATTGAGGATACTAATCTCTGAACCTGTATCGATGAGTATTCTTAACTTATATTTGTTTTTTTGTTTTTACTACTATATAGGGAAGTCTGCTTTTAGGCCTTCTTCCCGAGAATCCGCTACATCATCGAGTGTGTTGACCTCTCTCTGATATGACGCAGATAGTGTATCAATAGGTTCCTGACTATTGTTATCATAATTATTTCTATGTATACCTGAGTTGTTTCGATTGTTCCTATATGTTCCTGAATTGTTGTTATTACTACTCGTATATTGTCCTGAGTTTGTATTATTTGTAGATTGTCTTGAGTTATTATTTCTATATTGTCCTGAGTTTGAATTATTTGTAGATTGTCTTGAATTATTATTTCTATATTGTTTTGAGTTTGAATTTGTGTTGTTGTTACTATTAGATGGTTTACTTTGGAAGTTTAGTCTTCCTTGTCTGTTTATATCTGAATCGTAGTAAAATGTTTTTAGATTGCCCTAATCTTGACCTATAAACGTGTATATTTTGTTCCTAATTTCTGTTAAGTCATGCATTGCTGTCAGTAAATAGGCTAATGCTCCTGAAACTATTTCTTTTATTTTCATTACTAACATTCCATAAAAAATATCTTTTATTGACTTGCTGTTATCAGTAAATGCGGCATACTCCGCTATGTCTTCTACAATGTTTTTAATCTTCCGATCTAATTCATGTATTGACCTTACCCTTAATAATCCTATTTCTTAAGTGAGCGTTAGTTCATCTTTTGATGATATAAAATGTCTTTTTAGTTTTTGTAGACATTGGTCCCAGTCTGTTGGTTGATCGACTTGCGGATAGTTCTTTGCTGCTCCATTTATTTTTATGTTATAGATGACCTCGTATACTTGTTGCTTGTCCTGTGGTCTTGTGTAGCTTTCCAGGATTTTATGTACAGATGATGAAAACGACGGTAATGTTCCTGGTTTTCCCTCAAATGCATGGAGATAACGGACCTCTTTTTCAATTTTAGCTCCTACGCTAACTTCTTGGTTATTGTTTACTAAAAATTCCTTTTTGTATTAATTTTTAAATATTTTTAAAACTTGATGTGGATTTTGATGTAGTTAAGAATCGCACTTTTTCGCACTCTTCAATTATTTTTTTCTGAATCGCACTTGTTCGCACTGTTCAGTTATCTTTTCTTTTGAATCGCACTTGTTCGCACTGTTCAGTTATTTTTTTTTTTTTTTTTGAATCGCACTTATTCGCACTGGTGAAAGAGATTATTTTCTGAATCGTACTTGTTCGCACTGTTCAGTTCAGTTCTTTTGAATCGCACTTATTCGCACTGTTCAAAGAGATTTGTATCCTTATTCTGATTTTTTAAGACATTACTCCTTGATCGAAGTGTTTAAGTTCACACGAGTTAAAGAATTAAAATTCAACGCGGTTTTTATTATTTTCGCTAATAATCAACGCGTACTCGTGAACTGCCGACTGCGCCATTTACGTATTGGTTTTACGGTTTGACATTAAAAAAAAACTAAATAGTTTTTTTTTTTCTTTATTTCTTTTTAATTTTAATTTTTTTTTTTGTTTAAACATTTATTTTTATTATTTATAAACTTATTACATTTATTTATTACCAACTATAGGCCGCTGTCCAAGCGAGGGTGCACCTTTTAGTTGTAATGACGAATTAGAACTGATTTTGTAATAATATAATCTTAAGTGGTGAACTATTCCACATAAAGGTAAAATAACGTGAAGTGCTTTCCGTAGGAAATGAATGCACTTTGTTTATGAAATATTCATATTTCATTTGAATAAAATGAAATATGAGTATTTTATTTTTCATTTGTTGGCGTTAGGAGAAAAGGGGTGTTCCGTTTGTGGATGAGTTTTGCTTTGCAAGCAAAAATGGTGGGAAACCGTTATGGCTTGGTTCAAATGCCGTTAGGGGAAGGGGCGTGGTGAAGGGTAGCGGGTTTGTGGTTGTTGGTGGGGACTCAGACGTAACTATAGGTATATGCAAGCCAATGCGACCAGACAGAGATACAAACGTCCTATCTTCCCTTTGCTAACAATTTTTGTTGAACAGAGTATAGTCAGCTTGACTGCGAAGATGATGTGGGGAGTAAGAGCAAGGAATACCACTCGCACTGCTTTTTTTCTATTCTGTTGTATCTTTTTTTATATCGATGCGATGGACTGAGCTGAGCTTGTCTGTTGATGCACAAACACAGACACTGAAAACTGTTTTTTTTTTTTAGCACGACACGATAAGAGGTTATTTATTTTTTTTCTATTTTTGATGATTAGATTTTTTTTATTCCACAAGCACAAGCACTGCTAGTGTGGTAGTTGGATGGGGATTCCTTCTTCGAAACGACCCAAATAGGAGCAGAGTATGGAGATTTGCTGGGGCGAATGATTCTTTGCTCAAGCATTTCTTTTATCTGTCTAGAAACCTCTGATTTATGTACTTCGGGGTATCTATAACATTTCGTATAAATGGGGATGTCATTTACCGTTTTTATGTTATGCTTAATCGCATTGGTAAATGTTAAATCAGTCCCTTCCTGATAGAAAATTCTTGGGTATTGGGAAACTAATTTTACTACTTCTTTTTTTTCTTCACTGTTTAGGTGGTTTGTCCTTAATTGATCTGTTATAGGATCATTGGACATTTCATTGTAATACATTTCTAATGCCGGAACCATTTTTCCATACTCTTTATCAGTAATATCGATTGTATTTATATCTGGTGTTACCATTTCTTCTTCATAATTAAAATAAATTGGAATTTTAGAATCCTGACTAATTAATAATTTTTTATCAAAGTCTATGATTGCTTTTATTGAAAATAATATGTTGTTCCCAACTAACCCGTCATAGATGTTATAGTACTTATGTTCAAGGAATTCGGCAGTTTTATTGGGCATGCCAAATTCCTCAAATAGTGAAATTTTCACTTTGGAAGACGCATATATTGGTGCGTTTCCCGCAGTTTTAATTTCCATTGGATTTTTTAATGTTGTTTGCCATTTCGGGTGGCATAACTCTGGGTTGAGGATACTAATCTCTGAACCTGTATCGATGAGTATTCTTAACTTATATTTGTTTTTTGTTTTTACTACTATATAGGGAAGTCTGCTTTTAGGCCTTCTTCCCGAAAATCCGCTACATCATCGAGTGTGTTGACCTCTCTCTGATATGACGCAGATAGTGTATCAATAGGTTCCTGACTATTGTTATCATAATTATTTCTATGTATACCTGAGTTGTTTCGATTTTTTTTTTTTTTTTTTTTTTTTAAATTAAGGGGTTCTTACTTACTTACTTACTTTACTTTTGATGGCGCTCACAGCCCAGGATGGGCTTCGGCCTCAACTAACAAGCCCCTCCAGCCAGCTCTGTCCCTAGCTAGCCGCTTCCAGTTGCGCACACCGAGTGCTTTGATGTCGTCATTCACTTGATTGCGCCACCTGTTACGGGTTCTTCCTCTGCTGCGTACCCCATCGGGGTTGGATTCGAAGACTCGTCGGGCAGGTGCGTTGCTGTCCATACGCTCCACGTGCCCCACCCATCTAAGCCGCTGTATTTTCAGCTTTTTGACCAGGTCAACGTCGCTGTATAGCCCGTATAGCTCGTCGTTGAATCTTCTCCTCCATACTCCTTCGATACACACCGGACCGAAAATCACACGAAGAATCTTCCTCTCAAAGCACCCTACCAGATTTTTATCCGAATCTTTCAGTGTCCATGCTTCTTACCCATAAAGCAGGACCGGGATGATTAGGGTTTTGTATAAAGTCTCCTTGGTTCTCTGAGAGAGGGTCTTACTACTTAAATGCCTTCTTAGACCGAAGAAACAGCGGTTGGCAAGAGTAATTCTTCGCTTGATCTCTGCACTGATGTCATTCTGCGATGTAATAGTGGAGCCCAGGTAGACAAAGTCCTTGACAACTTCGAAGTTATATCTGTCCATCGTGATATTTTGCCCGAGTCGACGATGTTGAGATTCCTCTCTCGATGACAGCATATACTTCGTCTTGTCCTCATTAACCGCCAATCCCATTCTAGCCGCCTCCATTCAATGCTCGCAAATGCCCCTGCCACAGCTCGCTTCGTTCTGCCGACAATGTCTATGTCATCCGCATATGCAAGCAATTGAACGGACTTTTGATAGATTGTACCGCTGGTGTTGACATGTGCGTTGCGTACAATGGCTTCAAGAACGATGTTGAATAGGTTGCATGATAACGCGTCGCCTTGCCTCAATCCTTTCTCAACATCAAAGGAATCGGTGGTGTTCTTACCAATTTTGACGGAGCAGCGAGATTTCTCCATCGTCATCCTGCACAAGCGGACGAGTTTGGCAGGGATGCCGAGACTCGACATGGCTCTGTATAATTCGTCCCTTTTCACGCTATCATACGCGACTTTAAAATCGATAAAAAGGTGGTGTGTATCGATCTGGAATTCCCGGGATTTTTCTAAAATCTGTCGGAGTGTGAACATTTGATCGACGGTTGACTTGCCTGGCCTAAAACCGCACTGATAAGGGCCGATCAGATCGTTGACAAAAGGTTTTAAGCGGTCACACAGGATGGCCGACAAGATTTTATAAGCGACGTTTAGGAGACTAATTCCTCTGTAGTTGGTACATTTCAGAACATCTCCCTTTTTATGGATGGGGCATACTATACCGAGGTTCCATTCATCGGGCATACTTTCCTCCGACCAAATTTTGCAGATGAGCTGGTGTATGCTCCTAGCCAATTCATCTCCCGCTGATTTAAATAGTTCGGCTTGTAAGCCATCCGCACCTGCAGCCTTGTACGACTTAAGTTTGGATATCGCCAGCCGAACTTCGGTTAGGTCGGGTGGACGGAACTCTTGGCCATCATCGTCCAAGTTGAATGGAGCGTTCTGCCTATTAGCGGCATCTTGGCTGTCTTCGCCATTAAGCAGTCTAGAGAAGTGTTCTTTCCAGATCCTCAGCACTGACTGTGTGTCTACTACCATATTCCCACTCTCATCTCGGCAGGCTTCCGTTCTAGCCTTGAATCCTTGGGTGGATCGCTTCACCCTCTGATAAAATTTTCGAACATCTCCCCTACCGCTACAACCCTCAATAGACTCTACCGCCCGCTTCTCGTGCTCTCTCTTTTTCCTCCTGAGAAGTCGGCGTTCCTCTTTTCGTTTCAGCCCGTAGAGCTCCCGGGCCACTCTCTCAGCAGCTCTTGTTCGAGTCTGCAGCATTGCCTGGTAGGCCTCGTCCTTAGCTGCATGCGCTAGCCGGCACTCCTCATCGAACCAGGGGTTTCGTTGTATTCGCCTAGTGAAACCCAGCACATCAGAGGCGGCACTTCTAATGGCTTGTTGACAGTGTTCCCACTGGTCCTCTGCACTTGATGCTGGTAGCGGACCTCCTGAGAGATTAAGAGTTACGTGGTCTGCAAAAGTTCTGGCAGTCTCTTGCGATTTAAGCTTCTCGACATCGAATCTTTTCACAGCATCTGCTCTGCGTTGTCGCGTCATGGATATCCGCATACGTAGTCTAGCTACCACCAGGTAGTGATCCGAGTCAATGTTGGCCCCTCGGAACGTTCGGACGTCCAAGATACTGGAAGCATGTCTCGCGTCTATCGCAACGTGGTCGATTTGGTTGACGGTTACTTGATCACGCGACCGCCAAGTCCCCTGGTGTATATTGAGGTGTGGGAAGTAGGTGCTTGAGATGATGACATTTCGCCCCGCCGCAAAGTCTGCCAGCCTGTGTCCGTTGCCGGAAGTTTCGTCGTGTAGGCTGTGTCCTCCGACTATCGAACCAAAGATGCCCTCCTTTCCGAATCTTGCGTTGAAGTCACCAATAATGATCTTCACGTCGTACTTCGGGCACATATCATACGTTGTCTCCAAGAGATCGTAGAATGCTTCTTTGGTTGAGTCTTCTCTCCTTTCATGGGGGGCGTGAACACAAATCAGCGAAATGTTCTTAAATTTGCCTTTGATGCGGATTGTGACCAGGCGCTCGCTTACACTTCGGAAGCCCAAGACTTCTTGCCTAAGTCTTCCCCTTATCACAAAACCACAACCCAAGAGCCGCTGACCCGGTTCCTTCAAGCACCCGCCGTAGTAGATGTCACACGTTTTCAGTCTCCGTACGCCCTCTCCATCCCATCGCACTTCCTGGATGGCTGTTACGTCAGCCTTTAGCCTGTCCAGGTTCTCCACTAATTGTTCGGCTGCACGTGTTCTGTATAAGGACAGGACGTTCCACGTGCAGATCCGAAATTCATTGTCCTTGTTTCGTTTGCTGGGGTCGTCAACTTTAAAATCATCCATATCCGAGGCTTGTTGTTGTTTCGGAACAACTTTTTTTTACGTGGTAGGGAAGTTACCCCGACGCACAACCCCCGACCCGGAGGACCAGACCCTTCGTATAACTCCAAGGGTAGGGAGCCGGATAAACCGCTCCTTATAGGCCTGAGCTACAAATATGTCGTAGTAGCCCATATAAGGTGTTCACTAAGTAGTTCAACCTAACTGGAACTGTAGACGCCACCGTTGATTCCATCTAGAGAATTCGTCCGCTGCCGCCTCGATGAAAGGAGAAGTGCCTTAGTGGGAACACTCCTCCCCCCCCTCTCTCGTTGGCTGTCCCCAACAGCTTTCCACGGGGATTTAAACCCCGTCTCCAGCTGAGGTACTAGACACCCGATGTTCACCACGTGGAGGTGAGAGTAGGAGTTGGTAGACAGAGGTGGATTTTGAGAAAAACCTGTGGACGCTTGTGTCCTCTTGAATGCACATAACTACCCTTTTGAACATCAGGGGTTCTTACTACCCTTTAATTGTTTAAACACAGTGCGAGCGTTAGGAAAATAGGAAAGGATTTAAGAGGAGATGCCGGTGCACATTGGTTTTGAACCTTTGAATATCAAAATGGCAGGGAAAAATAGTGCCGGGTAAAGCATTCCACATTCTTGTAGTGCGACTAAAGAAAGAATCTCTATACTTAACAGTACGTCCGAAGTTGGGTTTAAGGGTAAACTGATGTGCATTCCTAGAAATACGAGTATTACGGTTGAATTGTTTTAGGGGAGGAATGCAACTGGCTATTTCGCTAGAGCACTGGTTATGAAAATAACGATAAAATAACGAAAGACATGAAACATTGGGTCGGTGTTCAAAACGTGCAAATGCTTCTGTTATATTTCTATCACCTATCATTTTCATAGCTCTTCTTTGAATTCTATCCAATAGACTCAGGTGAGTTATTGGAGCACCTGCCCAAACATGAGAATTGTACTCGAGTTTTGGTCGAATAAAGGCTTTATAGATAACAGCCAGATCCGAAGGGGTGAAAAATTTTTTGCATCGCCGAAGAAAACCTAAACATTTAGCAGCATTTTTGGCAACATCAAATATGTGATCGTTCCACAGAAGGTGGTCTCTGATACACATACCGAGGACTGAAAGCTTTTCGGTTTCCTCAATGCACGAACCACTCATGGTAGTGGCATGAGGGGTGGGTTTCGTTTTGACGACACTAGACAGCATTGAGTTTTTGAAGCGTTAAATTCTACGCGATTTTTGATTCCCCATTGGACAATGCTGTCAAGATCAGAATTTAATGAGCTTATCATACGCTGCCGTTCAAGTTCCACATCCGAAGGACATGGATGAGAATCTGTAAACGAATATGAGAAGCTGAGGGTACTGTCGTCAGCGAAACAGTTTAATGGATTAGAAGTTTCAGACAAAAGATCATTTATAAAAATAAGGAAGAGAGTCGGAGACAAAACGGAGCCCTGTGGCACACCAGCATTTATTTTGTGGATTTCAGACTTGAAACCGTCTAATACAACTTGTATTGATCGGTCCGAAAGGTAATTTCTAATCCAACGAAGAAGAGATTCATCGAAAGCAAATGCGCGCATTTTCGATAAGAGAGCTTGATGCCAAACTCTATCAAACGCTTTTGAAATATCAAGTGCAATAATCTTACTTTCTCCAAAACGATGTAAAGATTTGTTCCACTGTTCGGTGAGATATACCATCAGATCACCAGTGGACCTTTTGCTACGAAAGCCGTACTGCCGGTCATTAAGAAGCCTTCGTTCTTCGAGATATTTCTTGAGCTGAAAATTGATCAGCGTTTCCATGACCTTGGAAAGAAGGGACGTAAGTGCAATCGGACGATAGTTTGAGGGTGAAGAAGATACGCCTTTTTTAGGGACAGGCTGGACAAATGCTGTTTTCCATCCACTCGGAAAGAGACCAGTAGAGTAGGACAGATGGAAAAGCTTACGCAGTGGTTTTGCCAGCGTTGAAGAACACCTCTTCAGAACAATGGGAGAGATACTATCCGGGCCAGCGGATTTGTGAATGTCGAGATCTTCGATTGTTCCTATATGTTCCTGAATTGTTGTTATTACTACTCGTATATTATCCTGAGTTTGTATTATTTGTAGATTGTCTTGAGTTATTATTTCTATATTGTCCTGAGTTTGAATTATTTGTAGATTGTCTTGAATTATTATTTCTATATTGTTTTGAGTTTGAATTTGTGTTGTTGTTACTATTAGATGGTTTACTTTGGAAGTTTAGTCTTCCTTGTCTGTTTATATCTGAATCGTAGTAAAATGTTTTTAGATTGCCCTGATCTTGACCTATAAACGTGTATATTTTGTTCCTAATTTCTGTTTAGTCATGCATTGCTGTCAGTGAATAGGCTAATGCTCCTGAAACTATTTCTTTTATTTTCATTACCAACATTCCATAAAAAATATCTTTTATTGACTTGCTGTTATCAGTAAATGCGGCATACTCCGCTATGTCTTCTACAATGTTTTAAATCTTCCGATCTAATTCATGTATTGACCTTACCCTCAATAATCCTATTTCTTAAGTGAGCGTTAGTTCATCTTTTGATGATATAAAATGTCTTTTTAGTTTTTGTAGACATTGGTCCCAGTCTGTTGGTTGATCGACTTGCGGATAGTTCTTTGCTGCTCCATTTATTTTTATGTTATAGATGACCTCGTATACTTGTTGCTTGTCCTGTGGTCTTGTGTAGCTTTCCAGGATTTTATGTACAGATGATGAAAACGCCGGTAATGTTCCTGGTTTTCCCTCAAATGCATGGAGATAACGGACCTCTTTTTCAATTTTAGCTCTTACGCTAACTTCTTGGTTATTGTTTACTAAAAGTTGCGTTATCACCGCAAGGCACTGTTCAACTGTGTTTTGATTTTGAGCCATTCTGATTGCTCTTTGCTCATCAAAATGTTTATTCCTTTTTGTATTAATTTTTAAATATTTTTAAAACTTGATGTGGATTTTGATGTAGTTAAGAATCGCACTTTTTCGCACTCTTCAATTATTTTTTTCTGAATCGCACTTGTTCGCACTGTTCAGTTATCTTTTCTTTTGAATCGCACTTGTTCGCACTGTTCAGTTATTTTTTTTTTTTTTTTTTTTTTTGAATCGCACTTATTCGCACTGGTGAAAGAGATTATTTTCTGAATCGTAGTTGTTCGCACTGTTCAGTTCAGTTCTTTTGAATCGCACTTATTCGCACTGTTCAAAGAGATTTGTATCCTTATTCTGATTTTTTAAGACATTACTCCTTGATCGAAGTGTTTAAGTTCATACGAGTTAAAGAATTAAAATTCAACACGGTTTTTATTATTTTCGCTAATAATCAACGCGTACTCGTGAACTGCCGACTGCGCCATTTACGTATTGGTTTTACGGTTTGACATTAAAAAAAAAACTAAATAGTTTTTTTTTTTCTTTATTTCTTTTTTATTTTAATTTTTTTTTGTTTAAACATTTATTTTTATTATTTATAAACTTATTACATTTATTTATTACCAACTAAAGGCCGCTGTCCAAGCGAGGGTGCACCTTTTAGTTGTAATGACGAATTAGAACTGATTTTGTAATAATATAATCTTAAGTGGTGAACTATTCCACATAAAGGTAAAATAACGTGAAGTGCTTCCCGTGGGAAAGGAATGCACTCTGTTTATGAAATATTCATATTTCATTTGAATAAAATGAAATATGAGTATTTTATTTTTCATTTGTTGGCGTTAGGGGAAAAGGGGTGTTTCCGTTTGTGGATGAGTTTTGCTTTGCAAGCAAAAATGGTGGGAAACCTCTATGGCTTGGTTCAAATGCCGTTAGGGGAAGGGGCGTGGTGAAGGGTAGCGGGTTTGTGGTTGTTGGTGGAGACTCAGACGTAACTATAGGTATATGCAAGCCAATGCGACCAGACAGAGATACAAACGTCCTATCTTCCCTTTCCTAACAATTTTTGTTGAACAGAGTATAGTCAGCTTGACTGCGAAGATGATGTGGGGAGGAAGAGCAAGGAATACCACTCGCACTGCTTTTTTTCTATTCTGTTGTATCTTTTTTTATATCGATGCGATGGACTGAGCTGAGCTTTTCTGTTGATGCACAAACACAGACACTGAAAACTGTTTTTTTTTTTTTTAGCACGACACGATAAGAGGTTATTTATTTTTTTTCTATTTTTGATGATTAGATTTTTTTTATTCCACAAGCACAAGCACTGCTAGTGTGGTAGTTGGATATGGATTTTAATTTTTTTTTGTTTCCTTTTGTTTATTTTAATGATATTATGATTTTCTTAGGTAGGTTCATAAATTGAGTTGCAATTAACACTGACCTATAGACCACAGAATAATAAAAACAGAGATGGACGTTAACATGGCACTATGACTTCCAACTAGAACCATCACAAACGCGTGTGCAGCCGAAGTGAGGCGAATCGGAACTGTGCGATCGGATATGAATGAGCAACAGTGGCGGATCCAGGGGGGTGGCTATAGGGGCTAAAGCCCCCCCCCATAGCCGATTGCTAAAATAATTTGAAATATAGAAAGCAAAACATTGCAACGTGTTAAGTTTTATATTCGTCTAAAATATTGTTAAGATGAGAATTTTGATGGACAAAATAACGTGGTTGGGGCTGAACAATTTACATGTTCTGCAACTTTTTTTCTTATCCCTAAGGTTAGGGCTAAAGCCTGAAGTGAATTGAAAAAAAAACAATTGGGGGCTATGAATAATGGACATGTTTCATGCAACGACAATTTTCCCTTAAAACAAAACTCAGAAAATTGGAAAAAAAAAACAACTTGGGACTAATAAGGTCTGAGAATATTGGACAATAAACGTAGTCAGGGTTAACAACTAACTCCCTAAAAACTAACCTTATTCCAGAGAGCTTTTGGGGCTTAAGTCTAAGGATTTTCAAAGTCCGAAGTTGGGGTAAAGGCTTGAAGGTATAATTTAAAAAAAACGTGGTCATTTACATGTCAAAAAACAACTGTTTACACTAAAAACTTAGCTAATTTAACGAAAGAAACGCAATTGAGGCTAAAACAATAAGAGAACACCGGGGTGTAAAGCTTAGTGTAAATGTTTTTATACAACAGGAATTGTTTCTTACGGCCTTGGCTGTGCTAAGAGCATTTTGGGGCTTAGTTTATTAAATTTCAAAGGTCCAAGGGAAAACATACAAAACATTTGTGGGCTAAGCATTTCAATACAAATTCTTTAGTCGAGGAGCCAAATTCCAAAAGCGTGAGAAACTCTGTGAACTCAGAAAAATTTTGCAGGTGGACATGAATATTTACAATCTCTAAAGACTCTTGAGTGACTTACAAATTTATGGACACATTTTTTGTAGGTGCAGTGTAAACGAAAATTCATTGACACTAACACTAACAGAATTGGGCCGTGCAGCTTATTTTTTAGAGCAGCTGTTTCTTATGCCCGACTAAAAGTCTTGAAATTTTGATATTTTATTTTTCGATCCACAAAATATTATTTTCGTGCTTTCCAGTGACAACTTGAAGAAAACAGGTAGGTTCGTTGATTTGGCTAATAAAAGAAAATGAGATTTGAGCTTTTGCCAGTAAGACCACCTAAATATCATTTTTCTTAACTAGCATTACAAACAGTTTTCAAATTTTGTTAGAAAGGTGAAGTTCAAAGCATACCTTCAGCTAATTTGAACAAACACTTGCATAATGTACATATGTAGGTGGGCACTTGATACCTAATCAATTATTAAGCAATATACCTATAAATAAACGAATTTGTTCGTGTGGTTTGAGGCTGTAATGTGGCTAGAACTTAAAGTTATAAAATTATTTATACTACCATGTTTTGCTGAGCCTTAAAATTGGCTTTTAAAAATAATTCCCATGCTTAACACACCAATCCTAAATTCTTGTTATTGTACTTTATTTTGAAAAAATTTTAAAGCGCGTTAGGAGCGGATATAAAGGCATACAAAACACGGCTATTATTAAAGCAAAAGTGATGTCAAAATTCGTTTTCTGTGATATAACTTCATATGTAGGTACAAACTGGATTTCCAAACTCCAAGCCCCCCCCCCCCCCACAGCCAAATCCTATATCCGCTACTGATGAGCAACGATTTCTAAGAAATCTCAAAAGAGATATAATACTTAATTGTAGGAATAACGTCATATGCTTTGCGGTTTGATATAAAATTTATTTAATTAAAAACATTTATTTATTTTGTTTTCTTTGATTAATTTATTCTTGTTTTTTTTATTCTTTCCAATTAAAGGCCGCTGTCCTAAGCGAGGCTGCACCTTTTGGTTGGAATGATGAATTAGAACTAAACTATTAAATAATCTTAAACTTTAACTACACTTCATGTTGATGAGAAAATGTGCCGCGTTTACAAAATATAAATTTGTTATTGAAATATTCATATTTCATTTCATTGTTTATATGCATAAAGTTGGAAGGGAAAAGGGGTGTATCCATTCTGGATTGGTTTTGCTGTGTTAGCAAAAATTTCGTGGGAATCCGTAAGGAATTTATAAATGTGCCGTTAGGCAAAGGGGAGTGTCCGGGGTGACGGGATTGGGGTATAGAGTGAAGTCTCTGACGCAACTCCTCCCCCCTTAAGATTCTTCTCCGGAGAATCAATATTTTGAATATCAACTTTAATATTAGTTTTATCTTTAGAGTTTGTATTAAATATTAAAATTAAAGCAATTAAAATTGAAATTATTAACAAAGATAGTCCAAAACTTATAGACATGTACGTTTATTTTTAGTTTTAATTTCTTCGATAAGTTAAGGATTTTCTAAATGTTTTGTTTGTAGGTCTTCTGTAGAATATTTCGTTACAATATTTTTTATAGATATGTTTTTAAAACTTTGTATTATAAAATTGTCGTAATATGCTAAATTCTCATATTTAATATTATTGATTTCAACTTTACAATTCTCGAATCTTATCAAGTTATTTCCTATTATATTTATACTATCGTTATGACAATTATGTAATATTTGTGTATATGGTTTAATTTTTTGTTATGACAATGTTTTTTTTTAATTTGTTTTATTTCTATTTTCTATAAAATTACATTCGGGATTATCTTTAGGTATATTGCTAAGACAACCGTCTTTTATTGGGTTTGAATCCCTTAATTTTATTGTTCCATTTACATATTCGTAATTTTCAAATTCGTCAGTTATTATTTCTCTATGGTTCTATTAAGACTTTCTAAAATTTAAATTTCGAATAATTTCGAATTAACAATACAAATTTTATTTGATTTTCATGTTTAATAACTGTACTTTTTATTTTGGATATTTAATTGAATGATATATTAAAATGTTTAATTTCTTTTAGTGAAAGTACATCATGTCCTAGAACTCAGTGGCGATTTCTGGTCAATTCTGGGTTGTCTACAAAATATACTTTAATCAAAGCTAAAAAACAAAAAAAAAAATTATTTTTGTTATGTTAAAAGTTTTTTTTTTAATTAATTCCGTCACAGAAAACGAAATCTTGTTTTTAGTAATTAAACGCATAAGTAGTAGTATAGGTACGAGGTATAGATATAAATTAAACTGTTTTTTTTTTAGCTATTCAAGTAGATTTAAAATTGGTAAGAGCATTGTTTTTTGAAAACAAAAATGGGCTTGATAACCTGCGTAAAATTTTGAAAAAAAAAAAAAAAAATTGTTTAAAATAACATTTTATCAAAAACTGTTCTTTAAAAAAAAACTGTTTACTTAAGAGAAAAAAAAAAAAAAGATTTTTGGCTTGAAAATAGAAACAAAAAAACATTATAAGCAAAACGGGTTTTTTGAATAATTAGTTAGCTATTATAAGTGTTTTTTTAGAAAATCGAACCGCATGCCTAAAGGAGGGGTATAGACCCCCCTCACCTTAATGTTTTTTTTTCATTGATTAGAGCCACAACCTACATCCTCTAGCCTTTTGTCACACCTAAAGTGAATCACCCTGTATAGAACAAATACAATATAATTATAATTATAAAAAGAAAAAAAAGTCTTCAAATAAAAATTTTAGTAAATTAAATTAAATGCTTGTATTTGACCCTTCTACAAAAATCCTTTGTTAGTTTTCGGCGCCCAAGTTATCTTACTTTCCCCTATTTTAATTATAAACTAAACATAACTTAAACTAAACTAAACATAATTTTGTTAAGGTATTTGATTTCATAATCCTTATTTTGTATATAGTTTTTTTTTTATTTTTCAACTGCTTGCATTAAGTAGGCCTAATCTCTTTTAACTTCCGTTGATACTCGTGTCGCTGTAAGACAAGTTGCTGTGTTATTATTAAACATAACCAAGTAACGATTTTTTTTTGCATTTCTAACATCAAATAATTAAAGTAGGTAAGTGCCGATATGACTTGCAATCGCAATTGCTGTCGTACTCGGTGAAAATGGACCCCATCGCGTGCGGCATCTGGGGGGGGGGGGAGAGAGGCGTTCGCTTTTTTTTTTTAAACATTTCGATGAACTCAATACTTGGTGTTTTTAAATGTTGAACGTTAAGAAAAATGATTTTCCCTAATAATATTTGTATCATTTACATTTTGATTTCAAGATCAGTTTTTTTTAGCTCTGTATAGCCTTAAGACATACATTTATATTTCACACCTTTTTCCAATCAATAAAGAATAAATAAACGTAATTTTATAGCCCTTTACCTTAATAATTACAAACTCATATTTTGATATTTTTCAGAATGGAGAAACTATGGATCGTGAATGCAACGAAAGGTGCACGTGCAATCGAGGCGATTGGATCTGTAAGCCTAGATGCTCTGGAATGTCGTTCAGACGTGGGCGCGTATTCGATAAATCCAATTGCCATGAGGCTCCATTTGAAGATGATGAATGCTGTGCAATACTGGAATGTACTGAAATAACAACCATTGTACCATCACCAACTAATGGTAATAATAATTTTAAATACGTGTTAGACGGAGTCTCCTAGATTCAAAGGCAACGTAGTCAACTTTTTCTAGTTTTGACATATTAAATTAGAGACCTTGGAGAATGTAGAAATCAATTGGTTTTTTTGTTTCTCCTTAGATCTTCAACTTTATTGCATATCATTTTCCTTTGGCAGTCGAAACGTGTTTGAAATATTGAACAATGCATTTTGGAATAGTGTTGTTTTGAAACTCAGTGAATGGAATAGATGCATTTTGAAATTTTCTTTTCGGAACAGTTTGTTTTTGAAAAAAAAACATACAATTTGGTTAAATTTTTGTATTAGATGTCATATACATATATTTTTAATAAATATTTAAATCGAATTAAGTACAAAACTAACAAAACATATAAAATGAAGAAAATTCAAATATTATTATAATATTTAAAAAAAAGTTGAAATATCTTAGTATAGTAGGTAACTATATACATATACATATGTATATATACAAAAAAAAAAAAAAAAAAATCGGGTGGCACAACGGCTCATGCAGAACCAGGGCCTAGTGACTAACAACTCGCAACCATTCCTGTGTGCGCCTGTCGACAGGAATCGACGGGACCTACAATTTTATGCCGAATCCGAACGGCTAGACGAGAAGCACTTATTTGTCAATTCCTCGCAAGAGGCAGTAGCCCTGAAAAAAAATTTGTATTGCTTATGCATCGTTGGGTATATGTTACATAGATAAAATTATTTTACTTTTGCTCAAAAAAAGATACAATCACTGTATTAAATTCAATTATTTGTGGGTGATATTGAAATTTATTTTATTATAAATATAAATTAATTTATTATTTAAACGTTTAATATAAAAAAAACTTTAACACATGAAACTGAACACATGAAATTACAAACTTAAATATAAAATAAGAAAGACTACTGCTACGTTCGACTTCTGGATATGGATTGATTTGCTATTTGTTGGCCGGAGTATATCTTCTTTTCGTTCTGTGATGTGGATGGGGGTTGATTGAAAAACTGGAACCGACGCACATGTTTTAATGGCATTCCGATGCTCAAGTGGTCACCGTCATATGAACATCGCTTGGTGATAAACAATAATGCTTATGACTTCCAGATGTGGTCCAGAATATGATGCACGTATGTCAGCATTGTTTCAAGTGGAGTGAAGTGTTAACTTTCCCCATGGTTAAGAAAAGATTGTCCCAATTTTCAAGGGTGTACGCGTCTAATTATTTCTGTAACTTGAAGTTCAATTAATTCTTCTCCGGATAGTGGTGGGATCCTGAGTATTCTTTTTCTGTAGCAATGAACTGAAAATATAATCATTATTGCTATTAAAAGTAATAGTCCTATTATTGAAATAGTTGAACTGTTTGATATCTCAGTATGGATTTGGTCCATCAAATTAATGTTGTCCAGTTGTAGTTCTTTGTTTATTGTCTCCAAGTATTCATCTATATCGTAAACGTCTGTGTTGAACGTTTTTAAGAAGTTAAGTAATTTCTTGGACTGGTTTTCGTATATGATGCCATCTATCGTGGTGGTGTTTTCGAATGTGACAAGAAAGGTTCCACTTATCGTTTGGTTGTCCACAGTACGTTTTCCTGATAGCAATATGATATCGTATTTAATTAATTCTAGTTTTACTTTTTTTTCTCTTAACTTAGTACATTTTGTTTTCCTATCATTAAGTAAGTTAGATAAACAAGTTTTTGTTGGTTTAAATTTACAATATTTATACTTTTTTTCAAATTTACATTTTTCAATATTTGTATATGAATTTTGGCATTTTGCTATTTCCTTGTCAATTATCAGTTTACCGTCATGTTGGCTAATAGCTCTTTTTTCATATAATTTACATTTAGTTAAAAACAAGGGATATTTAATCATGATTGCAATAATATCGTTATTTTGTACAATGGTAAATTTTGAGTTGTCTATTAGTTCGGTGATGGTTAATTGTGTTTTTTTTTTCTTTAAAATATCAATAATTTCTCTGTGGTTTAAATGGCTGGTTTTGAGATCCCAAGTTTAGACAATATTAATGTCGTTAAAATGTTTTGTAACTCTATAATAAGTAATTTGCTTTTTTCTGAAATTAAGTGATCATATACATTGTTTTTTAATGTATTTATTACATTAAAGATCTTAGAATTAGTTATGAATTGCTTATTGTTATTAATTATTAGGTCATTTATTCTGTTTTCGATTATCACTTTGTCGTCATGATCCGGAGATCCAGCAATCCATTTCCAGATGGTGCCTATAGTTTCTATAGCCCTTTAGGATCTGGTTGACGTAAGTTGATCAAGCAAAGTTTGAATAATGTTGAGGTTGTTGTCATGTTTTGTGTTTCTTTCCTTAGTGGAAATGTGATTTTTATTAAGTTGTTGTCGATTGGAATCGACGAAATGTTGAATGTACGTTAAATTTGTAATGCGTATTACAGTTGAAGTATTCTCATAGAGGGATGCATCTCCTACCTCTATTAAAACGTAGCTGTCCCAAGTGTAGTCTATTAGGTCTGCTTTTGTTGCAGCGAAAAATAGCAATGTGAAGATGATGTCCATGATCTGAAATTTAAGATTTCAAGTTATCTTTATGGGCTAATTTTCCATTTGATAGTTTGAATTTTGCACCTAAGTCGGCGATTACTTTTACGGGTTTGTATTTTGGTTGCTGTTTTCCCCAATGAGCGCCAGTGGTTTTCTTATAGACTATGGTGTTTGGTTCTATTTCTTTTGTTTTCCTACCTTTGTTATGGGTTTCTAACATTTTATCTTGAGCTAAAGCAAGTTTCAGTGGGACTTCGTCGTGTGAGGTTTTGTTATACAGGGTGTCCCTTAATTCGTCAAGAGTATTTTAGGGTATGACTCTGGGGTATATTCTAAGAAAAAAATTGTTCTACAGTAAGGGCCTATCTCCAATTTTGATATCATTTGTCGGGAATTTAAGAAAAGTCTTACTTTGGGGTACCCTGATCCATGTTACTGGTAATTGCGCCGTAAGTACTTATGATAGAAGGCCTTAGAAGAAATATCAGCCTTTGTAATTGCGTTTAAATAAATTTGATACCTTGTCTCAGTCTTAAAATATTCTTAGCCTGTTCCATTTTTCCTGCCAATGCTAATTTTTTGACTTTGGGGTGCTTTAATAATTTTTTTGAATGTATGTAAGAATAGTTAAAATTAAATTCAGCTACAAGTTTGCCCAAAAACCCATAGATTTTATGATAATTTGGAAAAATTATTATCAGTTCTCTTCTGTTCTTCATTGGCTTCGCACGCATTGATTGTCTTGCTTAATAATGAGTGCATTGTGCCAAAAGTGCCTTTGTGATTTTGCCGCAGGCGATGCCGTATCATGTGGTATCTGTCGGGCTAGCTATCACTTAAAATGTTTTGATAAACTCAAGTGCTAATATTGTCTATATGTGTGACAAGTGTAAGAGTTTTGCAATGTTTGATTTAAAAAAAAAAAAAAAAAAATTTGCCAGTCTCAAAGAATCCATAGTGAAAGTGAACTAAATCATTTTGAGTTGTTAAATTGTGACAGTAAGAAGAAAGGAAAATTACCTGTACAAGTTCAAAACAAAGGTTGCTTAAATGTTAGTGGAGAAGTTAGAGGTAAAACAAAAAATCAAGAAATTCAAAAGTCCATTGAATTAAAGCGAAAGTTACAGAAAGGAAATTTGATAAGTTCTTCTCCTTCTTTAAATCGCCTTTCTTTGAATTTTTAAATTGTCTCCATCCCCTTCTTTCTCAAATAAATTAAAAGCTGACAAAAATGCAAAGTTATCAGCACATTCAAAAAGCTCTTCGGGTGGCTTACAATTAGCAATACCATTGCATTCCCACTCGTCTCAGAATCTACCGATACTGACTCAGTGTGATGTAAATGCACAGAACAACAATAACGCTGATGAAGGCTTTGGAGCTACGGCTGCACACATACCTGAGGTTGTTGATTCTCTTAAATCATCTCATTACATAGACGATGCTCCCAAGATTATTAATAAGAACTCTCTCTCCGTTTCTCCCACCACTCCAAACACTGGGAATGTTGAAATTGGTTATGTGGCCGCGCTCCCCGTTAATAATGTCATCTAAGATCATGCTGATGATATGATTACTTATGTGGCTGATACTGTTTGTGGTGAAAAATCTACCAAAAATGACAATTTGGTTAAACATGTTGCTGATTCTGATAGTGTTGAAAAGTCTACCAACAATGACAATTTGGTTAAACAAGTTGCTGATTTTGATGTTGGAGAACATTCTACCAACAATGGTCCTATAATTCCTATATCAGAGGAAAATATGCCTATGTCAGTTGATAAAAATAGGATTGCGGAAAATAAACAAATTTCAATAGATGATAATCACCAGGATGTGGCTCCTTTAGTTAAATTTGGTATAAGTTCAAATGATATGGGACTTAAGGTGTATAATCAACTGAAATGGTTCCATTTATCGAGCTTCCAGTGTAGCACAACCCCAGATTCAATAACTGCCTATATCGCAGCGAGCACTAAACTAAACCCATCGTTATTTCAATGTAACAAACTAGTGGCAAAACAAATGAGAGACTCTGAATCGGAGCTGAAATATATAAACTTTAAACTTGGTTGTCCCCTTGAACTAGTTTAAACTATCTTTAGTTCCAATTTTTGGCCTGGTGGAGTTCAAATTTGTACTTTTGACTTTAAACCAAAAAATGATTTATAGCTGAATGATGTTGATGATTTAGCATCTGCCGATGTGAATGTCCATGGAAATGATGTTGTCAGTTGTGCCACTGCGTCTGCCGGAAGTTTTGCCGCTGTTGGTGGGGTTGTTGCCTCTGCCGATATTATTGATGTATATCCTGTTGATGCTGTTGTTGCCTTTGTTGCTCCTGCTATAAAACCTGTTGTTGTCGCTGCCGTTATTATCGATGTTGATCCTGTTGATGCTGTTGATGCTATTGTTGCCGTTGTTGCTCCTGCTATAAATCCTGCAAACGTTCTTAATACTAATAATATTTTTATTTACTATGAAAATGTTGGTGGTATTCGAACGAAATTAGGTAATTTGTACGTATATTTTTTATCTAAAGATTATGATATAATAGTTCTTAATGAAACTTGGCTTAATGTAAATCATCTTACTTCTGAATTATTTATTTGTAATCAGTATGTAGTTTTCCGTAAAGATAGGTGTCCATTATTAAGTGGTTTAGATAGAGGAGGAGGTGTCATTATCGCAGTTAAAAAAAGATTTGTTTGTAATCAGTTGGAATTAATTTCTGATAAAAATCCATCAGATTTCGATGTTGAACAGTTGATAGTTAAAATTAATTTGTATAGAAACTCAAACTTATTTGTAAGTGTAAGTTATATTCGACCAGGAAGTTCATTAGAATTGTAAAATGTGCATTCGTTTAATTGCCAATCAGTTCTTAATAGCTTAAGCTCAATTGATCATGTTATCATCGTAGGAGATTTAAATCTTGGTGATATAAGCTGGGAATCAGATCTGGAGGATAATTATTTAGTGCCATTTAATGTTAAAACTGACATAGAAGCGTCAGTCATTCATTTCTATAGTCAATATAATCTCATACAAGTTAAAAAATTTCAAAATAGTCTAAATCGTATTCTTGACTTAATTTTTACGGATAAAGAACTTGAAGCTTATATTGAAAAGACTGATTTTCCTGCTGTAAAAAATACTTTCCATCATGTATGCATTACTGTTGTGTGTAATTTTTTAACTTATATTAAAGATACAAATGAAACACCAGAGTTTTATTTTGATTACAAAAGTGCAAATTTTAACGCAACTAATAGCTTTTTGTGTTCAATACCATGGGATCAAACTTTGATTAATTTAAATCTTGATCAAGCCTTTGAAAAATTTGTAATGTATCTAGATGAATGTTTTGAGATGCTTAGAAGGTTATTAAATTAAAAAAATAGAAAGAATAAAGCGTACAAAGTTCACACACGATACAGGGATAATGTTGTTCTTAAGCAGGAATACATTCAGTCACATCTTGAATTTGACTGTCTTAATAGATTTTTGTTTAATAATTTTATTCTCTCTGTTGAATCGAAAATTAAAACAAATAGTAAACACTGCTAGAAATTTATTAATACCAAAAGAAAATCTACAGGTCTTCCAAACTGCGTGCAGTATTCCGATAACGTTTCTAGTGATATAAATGTAATATGCGATTTTTTTGCCGATTATTTTAAATCTATTTTTCTACCTTCTTCTTCCTGTGAACCACCTGTTTTTTACCTTCTAATGTCATTAATGTAGGAAGTATGCAATTAAGTGTGTCCGAGGTTTTTGAAGCTAGGTAGTCATATTGGTCCCTTGCTATTTATTCTTTTCATAAATGACATTCCACTTATCTTCAAATATTCTAATAACCTTATGTATGCCGATGATGTCAAAATTATCCGGACCATAAAATCTTTTACAGACTGCCTTTTGCTTCAAGAAGATATTCAAAAATTAGCTGATTAGTGTGACTCTAACCAACTGTTTTTAAATGTTGCTAAATGTCAGAGTTTTACGTGCCACAGAAAAAAGTCACCTTTTACCTTTGATTATAAAATTAATAATATAATCTTAGAGAGGGTTGCAGCAAAAAAGGACTTAGGCATTATCATAAATTATAAGCTTTCGTTTACTAAGCACATCGATTACATAGTGAATAAAGCTAACGGGATGTTAGGGTTTATTAGAAGAAATTCTAAGGATTTTTCTGACCCGCATGCCCTTATCTCACTTGTCAGGTCGGTACTGGAACAACACTCACACTCTCTTAGAATTGAAAATGTCCAGAGGAAGTTCACTAGGTTTGCTTTTCATAAATTAAACTAGAATATTGAGGTTCCCTCTTATTCAACTAGATGCTTTCTCTTTGATATTCAAAGGCTTGAGCTTAGAAGAAAATATTTTTCAATAATGTTTATGAAAGATGTAATTAATAACCGCATCAAATGTTCCTTTTTATTAGAACGTATTGATTTTTATTTTCCATCAAGGAACCTCCGTGCCAATTTTCATTTACAAGAGACATTCTATAGAAGAAATTATCGTTTAAATGAACCATTTACTCGTTGTATAAGAAAAACGAACTCTGTAATTGAAGTTGTTGATATATTGTCTAACGATTCTAGGGATATTTTCAAAAAAAAAAATAATGCTTAATTTGCTATCGTTAAACATTATGTAATTTAACTTAATTTTATTTATTTTTGTACATATTATTTACTATTATACTTTTATTATTATTATATTATTAATTTGTTATCTAAATTATTATCTATTCTAATAGTAGTATGTAAGAGTGTGCCTACTCTGTTTGATGAAATAAACAAAAACGGCGGCAGGTAAAATTTAAAAAAAAATTTGTTTAGCTTTAAGCTCGAAAAGCTATGAATAAAAATTATTTGTGTGGTTTTAGATAATTGTTTAAGTATGTTTTTTACTAAAACAGTTATAACGGGTGCATTTTGACATTCCTTGGTCTGAAAAAAAACTGATTTTAGAAGCCCCTTAAGTTGAATTCTACAAACTATCTGCAGTTGTTGCAAAATGATTTATCAAAACTATTGAAGGACATTCCATAGGTTCAACTAGCTTCATCTTATTCCTAACTTGATGGTGCCTCAGCCCACTTTGCTCGAAAGTTTAAAAATTGACAAAATGAAGAGTAAGCGGTAATCGTTAGAAAGGAAAACGTTAGAACAGTTCAATGGTCTGCAAGATCACCTGACCCTACAATATTGGATGTTTTTGAATGTAGAAGAATGAAATAAATCTTTTATTCAACCAAAATAGCAACTTAAAGTGAATAAGAAAAGCGCATACTCAAAGCGTCCTCAGAAGTGAGGCAGTAGCTAAAATCATTAATATCAATATCAGTGAAATACGAAAACGGGCTCTAGCATGCATACAAATTCAAAGAGGACTCATTTGAACACCGGCTATAACTGTTTTAGTTCACACATAAAGTAAAAATTATTGATAACCACACATATCATTTTTTATTCATAGCTTTTCGAGCTTAAAGCTAAAAAACATTTTTTTATTAAATTTTACCTGCCGCTGTTATTCCAAATTATCATAAAATCTATGGGTTTCTCGGCAAACTTTTTTGTGACTTTTATTTTTAGTATTGTTACATACATTCAAAAAATTATTAAAATATCATGTTGATTACGCATTTTTTGGAGAAAATTGACCTCAAAGTCAAAAAATTAGCATGGTCAGGATAAATGAAACAGACTAAAAACTGAATATCTTAAGACTGAGACAAGGTATCAAATTTATTAAAACGCAGTTACAAAGGTTGGTATTTCTTCTAAAAATTAAGGCCTAAACCAAGTTTCCATCATAAGTACTGACGGCGCAATTACATGGATGAGTGTAACCCAAAGTAAGACTTTTCTTAAATTCCCGATAAATGATATCAAAATTGTAGATAGGCCCTTACTGTAGAACAATTTTTTTCTTAGAATATACCCCAGAATCGTACCCAAAAATACTCTTGACGAATAAAGGGACACCCTGCATAAAACTTCGAAAGGTATCTTCTGAGTTGAGGAGTGAATTGTTTTATTGTACTCCTTGGCTGCACGTATGAATATTTCATGAGTGTCTAATAATTTATATTCGTATTTCAGACATCTTGCTATCTATTGGAGCGTACTGTGTGCTCTTTCTACCTGTCCGTTGCTAATACTATGATTAGTGGGTGTATAATAAATATTAATGTTAAATCTTTCCAATAGGGATTTGAAAAGTGTTGATTTGAATGTAGACGGACGGTCACAAGTGACATTTTTGCAATTAGGAACCCCAAATTCATAAATGTAAAAATACTGTAGAATTTTTTGAAAAATTGTACTATTTCTGTATATTTTTCAAAACAGTTGATGTTATCGGTAAAAGGTAACAACAATAATTTTAAAAAAGCAGAAAAATCTTCAAACGGACGATATTTGTCTTCAGAAATGATAAGTAAACTTTGCAGTGTTACCGAACTTTTACATTTATGAATTCGACCGAAATGATTGCAATATCTCTAGAACTTTATTGTGCATGTTCTGTTTGTCTTCAATTATTTGTATTACTAAGTATTTAGAGTAGTCGTAAATGCATGTTAAGATTTTAATTTATTCTGCGAACATAATGTCTATGTGTATGCTCTCTCCCTCTCTTAAAGGAATTGGTGCCTCACCAATTGGATATTTATTTGGGTCTCTATCGTATTTCATAGATTTGCATGTTTTGCAGTAGCGAATGTATTTTTTTATACTCCACGCGCGAGTTACACAAATGCAAGTCAGCAAACTTGACGACGGAACAATTGTGTTGCTTCGCAACCCATAAAGTAATGCAACACCACTTTCCGGTGACGATGGGAAAATGTCTATATCTGAAGGCCATCGGAAAGTGGATGCATTGACCTATTGTGTATTGTTAGATTTATTTAATTATTAATGGATAATAATAAAACTACCGGCAGTCGCAATCGACCCGGGAAACAGAGACAATCGTTTATTTTTACTACTGACACTACAATCATATATAACTGGCGCAGTCGCGAAACGAACTTGAGAAATATAAAAAGTGAAAAAAAAAAAAAAAAACCCAACTAAAAATCAGTTCGGAAAAAAAAAAACTTTTCTTTCTCTCATATATTTGGTTGTTTACCATCCTCAACCCCTCCACCACCCTGATACAGTAGGGACTTTAAACCATCTCCACCCGGTTATAAAAATAATAAAATAAAGGTGTTGTTTGCCATCCACAACCCCACCTCCACTCAAATAAACTAAACAAAAACTATAATTTAGACTAAAAATCAGTTGCAATTATAAAAAACCTAGTGATTTGTGTGGACTTTTCATCAAAATTGATAGAAAAAAGCGAGATCAACAATTCGATACCAATCGCGGTATTAACTTCGCCAATTTAGCAACGGAGCAACTTTTACAAAGTGTCGTCGATGCACTTAATATTTTAACTAATGTGCAGCAACAACAACAGCAGCTTGCCCACCAGCAGCAGCAGCAGCTTCAACAGAGAGCACCAGCAGCAGCAGCCGCACCAACGATATCGCTTTATAAGAGCATAGCTCATATAAAAGAGTTTGGAGGAGCGAGAAGCGAACTCACACAATTCCTCACCTGTGTTGACGCTCATCTGGCAGACACCCCGCAAGATCGAAGAGAAGTGGTATACAAGGCGATCTATAACATAAAGGTTGTAGGTGAAGCCAAACGCCTTTTATATTTAAATTCGTTGACATCGTGGGAGGACACTAAAAACAAGCTTATTCAACACTTCCGCCCAATAATCGACGTTAACGGCATTTGGATTAAAATAAATAATTTAAAGGTAAATAATATTTTAGATTTATGCAATAAAATAGAATTAATTTTGAAAGAGTGTCACGAATATGCACTCTATGAAAGTAATAAAAACGAAATTATTAGTTCTGCCAAGCAGCTCTTAATAGCAAAAATAAAAGAGCTTACTGTAGGTCAGTTATCTAGGGAGATAAGAAACAATTTCGACCTTAATTATATTTTAAGCATTTTAAGAACTTACATTCCAGATAGTGAATGGAATCTAAAAAAAAAATAATAGTAAAACTAATTTTGTCACTAGCCAGAATAGGTTAGGGACGAATTCAAATCAGAATAAATGGCAGAATAATTCAGGTCAGGTTGACAATAATAGACAACAGGACAGGTCGGGACAAGTTAGGCTATCTTCAAATAATAGATCGGGTCAGACTAGGTATACGAACAACAGATCTGGACAAGTCAGTCAACAAGTGTTCAATCCATCAGGTCAGGCTAGAAATAGTAGTCAAAACCAACAGCCGATGGATGTGGCTAATTTAACGAGTTGTAATGAGCCTAGTGGTTCGAAGATAGTTAGTTCGGAAGAGAATAATAATATAGAGCCAATTGCGGATTTTCGGAACTAAGCCTCGGACACAAATTATTTTGCAACTTTTCGATAGGTAATAAGAAATATAAGGCTTTGATAGACACAGGATCTACAGTCAGCCTAATTAATTCATCCAGGGTTGATTGTAGTCAGTTTCCTGTATTTGAAGAAAAATCAGTTTTTCTAAATACAATCAATAAGAAAACAAAAGAATTTATACAAATTATTATTACAGACGTACCAAAAGAATTCAGAATGGAAAGTCATAGCAAGTTAAAATGGCATAAAATGAATTTAAACAATAAAGACTATGACCTTCTCGTTGGTATGGACATAATTAGAAAAAAATGTAAATAAAATTGATATGAAAAGGAAAATTATAGAATTAGTCAATACGGTAAAAATAAATTTATATTCCGAGGAAACATCCGAAATTAATAACTATGAACTTTCCAGTGAAACGGCAGACAATGTAGATCTTTTACATTTAAACTCACAGGAAAAAGACGAAGTTATTAAAATTCTAAATCAGTTTCAAAATTTGATTTATAAAGAGGGTGACCCACTAACAAATACGGACACTATTATGCACGAAATAAGAACAAAAACGGATCAGCAATTTAATTCCAGACTTTAAAGATTGCCTCCAAAACATGAAGAGGAAGTTCGGAGACAAGTTTCAGATTTGGAAAAACAAGGTATTGTTAGAAAATCTAATAGTAGATACTCTTCTCCCATTGTAGTAGTCCCGAAAAAGATTGGAAGATCAGGTGAGCAGAAGTTCAGACTTTGTGTGGATTATAGGAAAATAAATGAAATCACTTTTGATGACAAGTACCCTCTGCCTAATATAGATAGTATATTAGACAAGTTAGGGAGAGCCCAGTATTTCACGACATTGGATTTAGCTAAAGGCTACTACCAAATAAAAATGCGCCCCGAGGATATTCATAAAACTGCATTTGTTACTCCAAATGGTTTATTTGAGTTTACTCGGATGCCTTTTGGCCTCAAGAACGCCCCAGCGACGTTCCAAAGGCTCATGAATGAAATACTAAGGGAACACATAAATAAGATTTGTGTAGTCTATCTTGACGATATTCTTATATTTTCCACTAGTCTAGAAGAACATCTCATTGCCATTTCCACAATCTTTAGTACACTTGCCAAACATAACCTTAAGGTCCAGTTTGACAAATGCACCTTCCTTCAAAAAGATACGGAATTTTTAGGGCATATTTTGACTGAAGAAGGTATGAAACCTAATCCAGAAAAAGTCAAATGTATTTTGAATTACAAATTGCCATCGTCAGAGAAAGAACTGAAATCTTTTCTGGGTATAACAGGATTTTATCGAAAATTCGTAAAAAATTACTCGAAGATTGCGTATCCGATGATTAAATATTTAAAAAAAAATTCAAAAAATTAATACAAGAGACCCAGAATACATACAAGCTTTCGAAACTTTGAAACGAAACATCACTGACTACCCTATACTTAGATTTCCTAATTTTCAAAAACCTTTTACTTTATTTACTGACGCTTCCAACTTCGCTATTGGTGCAGTGCTCACTCAAGAAGGGCAACCTGTTTGCTATGCTTCGAGATCTTTGAATGATCATGAAAAGAAATATTCACCCACTGACAAGGAATTTCTTGCTATTGTCTGGTCAGTGAAATATTTTCGACCCTACCTTTGGGGAAATAAATTTAAAATAGTCACAGACCATCAACCCATTAAGTATCTAAACAAAAAATACAACGGCAAAGAGTTTTCAGCTAGAAATCAGCGATGGTTACTCAAATTGTCCGAATTTAATTATGATATAGAATACTTAAGGGGTAAAGACAATAAAGTTGCAGATTTCTTGAGCCGCATCAAAGATGTTGACCAAATAGATGGTGATTCTGACTCAAATGTGGCAACTGTCCACTCAGCACCAGAGCAACAGTTGGATCATTTTCCAATAAAGGAAGAAATAGTCAATAAATATAAAACACAAATAATTTTATCTAATTTTGTTTCAATAGAAGTCGAATTGTGTCATGGTAGGAGAATCATCCATGTGGATATGAATAAAAATCAGTTATATTGGGAAGATCTCTTTAAACGAACTCTTATAAAAAGGAAAAGTAGGAATTTATACGGAGCTATCGTACCATGAGTATAACAAAATTCAACTGTGTTTAATAAAACTTTTTAAGGATAATAAAAACTTGACATTTGTTAAATGCACATTTAGAGCTC
This sequence comes from Melangyna quadrimaculata, assembly GCA_949320155.1. Classification (NCBI taxonomy): domain Eukaryota; kingdom Metazoa; phylum Arthropoda; class Insecta; order Diptera; family Syrphidae; genus Melangyna; species Melangyna quadrimaculata. The sequence goes on along the minus strand of OX439483.1, from coordinate 253,985,958 downwards.
TCGAAGTAAGAACTGAAGCAGACATTTTTAAACAAATTTCCTTATACCATGTCAAAGAGAGTAGTCATTCCGGAATTATTGAAACCTACAAAACTTTGAAAAATAAAGTTTACTTTCCAGGTCTAGTGAAGCAAATATCAAAGGTAATAGGAAGTTGTCAGACTTGCCAAGAAGGCAAATATGACAGAAAACCTATCAAACCTAAATTCAAGACTTCTGAAACACCTACAGAAGCTAATGAAATATTACATATGGATATATACCATTTTAATAAACTTTTTTATCTTACTTTCTTGGATAAACTTACCAAAAAAGCTTATATCTATAGCTTAATTAGTAAAAATTGGGTAAGCAAACTTGAATGTATTGAGGAACAATTTTCTAAGTTCGGAAACCCAAATAAAATTGTTTGCGATAATGAATTCAACTCAGAAAACATAAAAGAATTCTTCCGAGAAGAAGATATTCAAATTCACTTCACTAAGCCGAACTCTCATACAGGAAACTCTGATATTGAACGGTTTCATTCTACGCTACTTGAAATATTATTAACTATAAAAAATAGAGATTTAACTACTAACCAAAAACTTCACAAGGCAGTTAAAATATATAACAATATGTACCACTCCACTCTTGAAATGAGTCCAAATATGGCAGTGGAAACGGAATCTAAAATTTTAAAAGAAAAAGCCGATAAGCGTAAGAAACATATTTTAAATAAAAGAAATTTAGATAGGGAAGATTTTCATGAAGCTAGAAGTGAAGGATTTATTAGAAATTATAAGCATTTACGTCACAAAAATGAACCTTACTTCAGAAAAAATAAATTACGTAATGTTCATCCGACAACAGTTAAAAGACCTAATAAATTAGCAGGTTCTAGTCTGGCTCATGCTGTGGACAATTATGATGACAGCAACGGTAGCGGACCCAGCTCTTCTAGTCTCCCAAATACAAACTGACCAGGGATTTACAGTCATCAATAGAGGAACAGTTGAGCTGATTAACGAAACCCAGACGTTTGTTCACATTATAGATTCGGTTGAAATAATGACTGTAATTGAAGGACTCGAAATAAATTTGCAAAAATTGCACTTGGAAAATAACATTCCAATATCAACGGAGATTATCAACATCAAATCAAAAGTTAAGGCTCTAGTTTCCACCGTCCGACAAAAGAGAGGATTAGCTAATTTTATCGGAACAGGTTAGAAATGGTTATTCGGAACCATGGATGACAATGATAGGGAAGATATTTTAGATCATTTTAAAGTTGTTGATATTAATAACAGAAATGCCATTGAAAATTTAAATAAGCAAATAGATATCAACAGAAATATAATGAATAATATTAAAAATTTTAATGATGTAATTGTAGAAGATCGAAAACATATTTCGGAAATTTACAGTAACGTAGTAGATAGTCAACAAAATTTAACATTGAAACTTTTGAAAACAGACCAACTTTTAAAATTAAATATATTAGAAGATAAAGTTGATAATATTCTTGACAATATAGCATCTGCCAAACAGGGTATTTTACATCCTAGCATATTAACAGGAGCTGAAATAGTGGGTTCTGATTTAGATTTTTTCAAACTAAAACATTCCAAAATAGGAGCATTTAAACTTAACGACACTAAATTAATTTTAGCTATTAAGCTTCCGAAAAGTTACATCCAAACACAATTAAAAATGATTATACCGATGCCTAACAAAGATTTTAAAGAAATTGATTTATTACCTACAGAATTTATTGATCTAAATAAAATAAAATTTAATTATAATCCCACCAATATTTATATAAAAGACTTGAATAAAATGGATAATTGCTTAATTGATGGCTTATGTTATTTTAAAACAAACAACAAAACTGAAATTTTAAATATCGAAGAAAATTTTGTAATTTGTAAAAATCTGAAAGAAGAAATTGTAAAGAACGGTTGTGACGATAGAAATTTAATTTTAAGTGGAAATTTTATAATCAATATCAGTAATTGTACAATAAACATAAGAAATATTTCAATATCAAATTTTAATATAGAATTTGTTCATAAATTTTCCTACGAAGAAGATTAAAATGTAATTGTAAAAGAAAAATTAAATTTTGAAACAATATTAAAAATGTATCAAATCGAAAACCTTAACCACATAAATGAATTAAAGTACCATAAAAACAACAATTATATTATTAGTTCCGTCACAATCTTCATTGTTATCATAGCCATAATTATAGTTGGAGTTCTCATCTTCTTAATTCAAAGAAAGAACAAAAATGTAAAAATAATTATAAAAAACATAGAAACAAAATTCAATGAAAACAAAATTCAGGAGAATCTTGAATTAAAGGGGGGTGAAGTTACACAAATGCAAGTCAGAAAACTTGACGACGGAACAATTGTGTTGCTTCGCAACCCTTAAAGTAATGCACAACCACTTTCCGGTGACGATGGGAAAATGTCTATATCTGAAGGCCATCGGAAAGTGGATGCATTGACCTATTGTGTATTGTTAGATTTATTTAATTATTAATGGATAATAATAAAACTACCGGCAGTCGCAATCGACCCGGGAAACAGAGACAATCGTTTATTTTTACTACTGAAACTACAATCATATATAACTCGCGCAGAAGGGATTATGGCTACCCTTAAAATGTTATTAACACAGCACGAGCGATTAGGTAAGTAGGAGAGGATTTAGAAGGAGATACCGGTGCACATTGGTTTTGAACGTTTGCACATCGAAATGAGAGGGGAAAGTCGAGTCGGGTAAAGCATTCCACATTCGTATGGTGCGACTGAAGAAAGAATCTCTGTACATTACAGTACGTCCGAAGTTGGGCTCAAGGGTAAACTGATGGGCATTCCTAGAAGCACGAGTATTACGGTTGAATTTTTTAAGGGGAGGAATGCAACTGGCTATTTCAATAGAACACTGATTATAATAATACCGATAAAATAGAGAAAGACACGAAACATTACAGCGGTGTTCGAGAGATGTAATTGTTTCTGCTATAGATCTTTCACCTATCATTTTTAAAGCTCTCTTTTGTATTCTGTCCAACAAACTCGATTGAGTTTTTGGAGAATTATACTCAAGTTTTGGACGAATAAAGGGTTTGTAGATCACAGCCAGGTCAGAAGCGGAGAAAAACTTCTTGCATCTACGGAGAAAACCTAAACATTTAGCAGCGTTTTTGGCAACATCAAATATGTGGTCATTGCATTGTTCAAAATCGTCATTTCTTGTGGGCCAATAGTATTGATCTCTCATCTGTTTAATGTTCTCTTGGAGTCCTCTATGGACTTTGTTATGAGTTGTGATAACTATGTCAGTTTGCTCATCTTTGTTTGTTATGTCGTTAGCGAAGTATTTGGCTTGTACAAATTTGTTTGTGAAGTTATCTTTTAACATGTTCTTCAAGTCGTAAATAGTTTCTGAGGTTGCAAATACAGCAACTGAACCTGGTTTAAGGTATTCCTTTTAATAAGGTCATTTAAGCCATTATATTCAATTAAGTGTCTAGTTTTGTCCGAAAAAGGTGGTATAATGTCGTGTCTTAATTCCATCGCTTTATTGATGATTATTTGTTGGTTAAATTGGTTAACTGGCGTGTCTAGTATGTCAATTTGAAAGTTGTCGCTGCTTTGAGCAGAATGTTGTGTGGCCACTGATGCATCATCCTCAGTTATTTAGCTAAGGTTTTGTCTGGATAGGGCGTCAGCTACGACATTAGTAGGGCCTGGCTTATATACCTTTTTTGGTGAATATTCGTTAATAAAGGCTTGCCATCTTTTCATTTTGGCATTAGGGTTTTTTTTTGCGATATTTAGAATGTTAAAGGTTGGTGGTCCGTATGAACTTCTATATCTGTAACACCGTAAAGGTAGGTTCGTAGAGTTTTGAATGCATAAACTATTGCGTAAGGTTCCTTCTCATTAGCTGCGTATCCTCTTTCTGTTTTAATAAGAGTTTTTGAGATGAAAGTGATAGGTTTTTTATCTTGAGAGAGTACGGCGCCGATCGCGTCATCAGAAGCGTCTGTAGTGAGAATGAATTTCTTTGTATAGTCTGGTTGATTTAGTTCGACTTCTGACTTTAAGTGAGCTTTCAATGTGTTGAAAGCTTCGATTGCCTCTTTGTCTAATTTGATCTCTGTTTTCTTCGCTATATGGGTAGATACTTGGCCTTATTCGTTCTGTAAGAACTTAGTCAGTGGTTTCGCTATACTAGCGTAGTTTTTTACAAATTTCCTATAGTAACCGGCCATACCTGAAAAACTTCTTAGTTGTCGTAGGGTGGTTGGTGTTACGAACGCCCGTGTAAACTATGTAGTGTAAACGTGCTCTTGGTCTCTGTGAATGCTGCTCGTTTTTAATTTACGTTGAATGTGTTCTCTTCAATTGTCATTGAATGTGTTCAAGAAAATTCGAAATTATAAATCGCCGCCAAAACGATCGCATCATTTACCTTTTGATTCACTTGATTAATTTTCTGTATATATTTTATATTAATAACTTTCAATAAAGTTTTGTGCATTCAACAAACTCAACTCTTTCGAAGCTTGGAAACCCGGATCTCTGTCGAGGTAGAAATCGACGACATTTCTTTAAAAAATCTTGTGGTTTTTTTGTGCGATAAGTGGACGCCAATGTTTTGGCAGAATTAACTTTGGAAGCCAGTCATTCGTGGCAAAGAAACAAATTGATAGTTGGAAGCCAGTCATTCGTGGCAAACGTATCGATAGTTGGAAGCCAGTCATTCGTGGCAAACTTATCTATTGTTGGAAGCCAGTCATTTGTGGAAAATTAATTTATAATTGGAGGCCAGTCATTTGTGGCGAATTTCAATGCGGAAAGGAGCAAATAAAGGTCCTAAGGCAAGTGCCTTTGCGCTGTGCACAAATGAGGACACGGAAGAGATGGTCCAGTGCGACGAATGCGACGTCTGGTACTATTTCAGTTGTGCCAAAGTGGGTGCGGACATCAGCAGCAAGGATTGGGTGTGTGAGGGCTGCGTCGCGAAACAGGCTGAGGATATTGATGACGCTGAAGAAGTCAATCAAACAATATGCCAACAAACAGCGCCAGCCAAAAAGGTATGTAAATTTAAAGTTATTAAAAATAGTAGTGGTGGGCCATCTAGTTCGCGTCGAGCAGTCGACTTGGAGCTGATGCGATTAGAAGAAGAGAGAAAAGCAGAATTGAATTGTTTGAAAAAGAAATTCGAGTTACTGTCTATGCAGGATGATTGTGAAGAAATAGAAATAAATGAGGGGGTGGCAAATGATAGTGGCTTAGGTAAAGGACTGGGTGAGGATGTTGAAGGGAAAAAGGCACACAGCGGTAAGCAGGGTGTACAAAACCAAAATGTAAATGCTGCAGTTTCTAGTGGTTCGTTTTACGCACCGAGTCATGAGAACCTACGCGCTCATCAGATTGTCTCAAGAGAGCTTCCAATCTGCAGTGGCAAGCCAGAGGAATGGCCACTCTTTTTTAGTAGTTTTGAGACATCTACTCGGATTTGTGGTCTGAATAATGATGAAAATCTTCTTCGGCTAGAGCGTTCATTGAAGGGGAAGGCGTTTGAATATGTGAGTCATAGTCTCACCTTACCTGCATTAGTTCCTGAGATTATGTCAACCTTGCGCATGGCTTTCGGGCGACTGGAGTACATAATAAACAATCTCTTAGCAAAAATACGTTCTACAGCACCAGTAAATCCAAACAGGCTTGACTCTTTAATTAACTTTTCTCTTGAGGTTAAAGGCATTGTTGCAACCATGGAAGCGTCCAAGTTAGTTTCGTATTTAAATAATCCGCTGCTGTTGCAAGATATTATAGAGAAGCTTCCAGTTCCAAAGCGTATTGACTGGGATATGTATTCCGAAAATATTAATGAAGTTAATTTGAAAACTCTAAGCGACTGGCTTTTTAAATTTGCTGAGACAGCTAGTAGGGTGATGTCTACTCCCATAACAGGTAATTTCGTTTCAGAAAAGCGTAGGGTACATCGTCTTAACTTCCACGAAACCAGTTCTACGCCAAGTCAAGGTGACTCTTCATCGAGTTTTAGATGTTATGTATGCAATGCGCCGCATGGTATTATAAAGTGCGAACAATTAAGTATGCTGAATTATAAGGATAACTGGAGTGGTGCCAACACCAACAAACTCTGCCGCTCTTGTTTAAGACGTCATGATCCTAAATTTTGTCGGAACCGAAGGGAGTGCCAGTTTGATGGATGTCATGAAAAGCATAATCAGCTGTTACATAAAACAAATACAGCAGTTACTAGGGGAAGCACTGATTATGCGGGTGTAGTTGCCATCCATAATATGCAGACATCAAAGGTTTTGTATCGAATCGTAGCCATAACAATTTTTGGAAAGAACACCTCCGTAGATGTTTACGCATTTTTAGATGACGGTTCAGGCCCAACTTTTATCGAGAAAGATATTTTGTCAAAAATCGGCAGTCAGGGTATTACATCAGACTTATGTCACAGGTGGACAGACGGAACGGTACGCATCGAAACGAATTCACAACACCTTGATTTGCAGATTGCTCCAAAAGGAAGAACAACAATCGTTATTCACTACGGAATGTGCTACTACGGAACTTGACCTACCGTCTCAAACTCTTAAAATGTTGGAACTCACGGAGGAGTACAAACATTTGAAGGGGCTTCCAGTGGAATCTTATCAGAACGTAGTTCCAAAAGTTTTAATTGGTCTCAACAATAGAAGCTTGGCAATGCCCTTGAACCACCGAGAAGGGAAAATGCATGAACCAGCCGCTACAAAAACTCGCTTAGGGTGGACGATATATGGTGAACTCGGTGGAAGTCCAAATGTACATTCTACCGCTAAAGGCTATGTCAACATGCACCTGCATATCTGTGAATGTGACGATGACGCAGCATTGCAAAGACTTATGACGGAAAATATGAACATCGAAAACGAGGGCCTTGAATTGGTGTCACGAGACATTATGAACATGGATACGAACAACATGCTTCAAAATTGTATTAAACGTGAAGGTGACCGGTTCATAACGAAACTACTTTGGAAGTCCCAAAACATAACACTACCAAATAATGAAGCCATGGCCTACCGCAGACTATGTTGTTTTGAGAAAAGGCTTGAGAAGGATCCTGATTTCAAGCAACAAGTGAATATTTACATTAAAAATATGGAAAATAAGAATTATATACGAAAACTTCAAAGGAATGAGTTGAAAACTAACTACCCTCGTAAATGGCATCAACCGATATTTGCAGTCAGAAACCCAAACAAACCAAAGAAGATCAGAGTGGTATGGGACGCCTCAGCGGAGTGCAATGGCGTATCCTTAAATGGGTGCATTGAAAAGGGTCCAGTTCTTATGACTTCCTTGACAGATGTCCTATTTAACTTCAGAATTGGGAAAGTGGGAATTTGTGGTGACATTTGTGAAATGTTTCACAGAATAGCAGTCGATGAAAATGGTCAGCATTCTCAACGGTTTCTTTGGCGAGGTGGAGAAAACCATCGTCAACCAGATACATACATTTTAAAGGTTATGAGTTTCGGAGCGAGTTGCTCACCGTCAATGGCACAAAGTGTTAAGAATTCAAACGCTTTGGAATACAGTCAGCAATTCCCAAGAGCAGCAAAGTCGATGATATGCTTGACAGTGTCAACTCCGTCAAGGAAGCCATCGATCTCGCCAAGGAAGTCAGAGAAATTCATAAGCACGCCAACTTTCACATTCGGAACTGGATATCGAATTCAACGGAAGTCATTGACGCATTGGGAGAAGCCGGAACTGCATATAACTTTTGTCAAGCTGGAAAAACGGTAGAGCAGGTAATGGAGGTGGAGAAGATACTCGGAATGTGGTGGCAGACAAACAACGACACCTTTACATTCAACTTGAAGTTTAGAAAAGCAAGCGAAAAAGTTCTGCGTGGAGAAAAATTGCCAACCAAAAGACAGCTTTTAAGACTTCTAATGTCCATCTTTGATCCACTTGGAATCTTGATCTTTTTTACCGTCTACATGAAAACGTTGCTGCAGGACATCTGGCGAAGCGGAATCGGATGGGACGAAACTATCCCTCAAGAGTTTTCAAACGCTTGGAATAGATGGCTCTTGCAACTTCAAAGGATTGAAAGGGTTGAATTTCCCAGATGCTATTTTAATCGAGCAAGCAGTGATTCAAGTAAGGTGCACTTATACGTTTTCGTAGACGCAAGCGAGACGGCTTATGCGGCGGCGGTGGCATACTTCAGAATAGCCACGGAAGATGACACAGAGCTAGTACTTGTTTGCTCTAAAACTAAAGTGGCTCCTCTCCGACCTTTATCAACACTCCGAATGGAACTTTTGGCAGCCGTATTGGGATCTCGACTTGGGAATGGTGTAGCGAAAGCCCATGAATTAAAAATCGAATCGACGCATTATTGGTCTGATTCCAAAACTGTACTACTATGGCTACGAGCAGATCCCAAGGCCTACAAGAAAGTCGTCATGTTTCGTGTGGGAGAGATTCAAGAGACAACGGATGTCTCAAACTGGAAATATGTTCCATCTAAGCAAAATATAGCAGACTTGGCAACGAAATGGAGTCAGCAACCTGATTTTAATGCAAGTAGTGCCTGGTTTACTGGACCAACATTTTTAAATCAGTCACCAGATTTCTGGCCATCGAATCAATTACCACCAGCTAAAGGTAGCGATGCAGAACTATGACAAAACAATGAAATAAAACAACAACTAGTAGTGCAAATTTGTGAAGAAGATCCAATTGTCAACCATCGTCGCTTTTCTAAGTGGGAACGACTTTTCTCCTGTATGGCCTACGTGAATAGATTCATAAACCTCGTTTCTCGAAAGGTATTAACTGGAACATCAATCAAACATACTCGACTCAATGCTAATCTCGATGAAGTGCCTTACCTCACCAAAGACGAATTACTGTGGGGACAACAATTCCTTTACCGCCTTGCCCAGTCCCAAACATTTAGCTTAGAATATCGCCTTTTATCAAATAACCCTCATTTCATGTTACCAAAGTCAAGCTCTCTTCGTTCCATGTCCCCATTTATAGACGAATATAAGACAATCCGAATGCGAGGCTTAAAAAAAATGACTTTAGTAAGTAACACAAGTAAAAATCCGATCATTGTGCCTAAGACCCACTACATTACTGCACTGATAGTCGACTGGTATCACCGAAGATTCCAACATGCTGATCATGAAACAGTCATCAACGAAATATTTCAAACGTACCACATACCAGGTTTGCGAACGCTTTTCAGAACCATTCAAAGTCAGTGTCAAACGTGTAAGGTGCAAAGAGCCAGACCAAGCCCTCCAGAGATGGGATCCCTACCCGCAGCACGACTTTCCCCATATAATCGGCCATTTTCGTATGATGGTGTAGATTTCTTTGGTCCATTCTTCCTAACGGTTGGGAGGCGCACAGAAAAGAGATATGGTGTTGTATTCACATGCCTTACCTGTCGAGCAATACATGTTGTGGTGGCCCATAGCCTAACAATGAATTCATGTGTCATCGTCATTCGAAATTTCATCGCTCGCAGGGGCTACCCCATACGGTTCTTCAGCGATAATGGAACCAACTTAAATGCGGCCGAAAAGGAGCTGCGGGAGGCTTATGATCAAATCAACTTCAATGGCATTCAAGCTGAGTTCACCACCCCACACACAACATGGGAGTTCATACCACCAGGAAGTCCTCACATAGGAGGAGTTTGGGAACGTATGGTCCATTCTATCAAAACTTCATTGTACCAGATAATATCCCCTGACACAAGAATTACTGACGAGAAGCTAAACAACCTGCTTGTCGAAGTTGAAAGTATAGTGAACAGTCGACCACTTACTTACTTATCATTAGACACAGCAGAACAAGAAGCCCTCACACCCAATCACTTCTTGCTTGGCTCATCATCTGGAAATAAGCCCCCAGGCGTGTTCGAAGAAACAGATAAATATGTCAGATCATCTTGGCACCATTCCCAGTTACTTGCTGACAAGTTCTGGAAAAGATGGGTCGCAGAAGTCCTACCAACGTTGACCCGACGAACCAACTGGTTCGACAAGACCAAACCAATCGAGGAAGGAGATATTGTGATTATTATCGACCCTAGTCTACCTAGACATTGCTGGCCAAAGGGAGTAGTAATGAAAGCAGTATCAGCAAAAGATGGGCAAGTACGGAGTGCCATCGTACGAGCAGCATTTGGAGAGTACCACCGTCCGGCCGCAAAGATCGCAATTTGAGACGTACGAAGAGAAGACAATAAGGCGCTGGTGTAGCTGAATAAGTATTTACTCACTCCGATCGCCATACGGGGGGGAGAATGTTGACAACGCCCGTGTAAACTATGTAGTGTAAACGTGTTCTTGGTCTCTGTGAATGCTGCTCGTTTTAAATTGACGTTGAATGTGTTCTCTTCAATTGTCATTGAATGTGTTCATTGTTCAAGAAAATTCGAAATTATATAACGCCGCCGAAACGATCGCATCATTTACCTTTTGATTCACTTGAAGAAGAAGAAAAACCACGAGCAGAATTCACGGCAGACCAAGAGTAAGTAAAAATCAATTAATTTTCTGTATATATTTTATATTAATAACTTTCAATAAAGTTTTTTAAAGTTTTTTGCATTCAACAAACTCAACTCTTTCGATGCTTGGAAACCCGGATCTCTGTCGTCGTAGAAATCGACGACAGTTGGTATAGGGTATTCGTTTACTGTTCTGACTTTCTCAGGGTTTGTTGTTATAATGTTTTCCATTACTACATAGCCTAGGAAATCTCCCTTATCTCTATATAGAATAGATTTTTCGGTTGATATTTTCATATTAGCATCCTTTAATGTTTGGACTATCGTTTCTAGGTGATTGGTATGTGCATCTATTGTTTTGGAGAAGATTATAATATCATCCATATATACATGACAGAATTTGTCAATATATGGTCTAAGAATGTCGTCCATTGCTCTTTGGAATATTGAAGGGGCGTTCTTCAATCCGAAAGGCAGTCGGAGATATTCGAATTTTCCGTTATTGACGGAGAAGCCTGTTTTCTCACTATCAGATTCTTTTAACTTTATTTGATAAAAACCACTTTGTTAGATCAATTGTCGAGAAGTATTTGGTTTTTCCTAAATTACTTAATATAGTTTCGATAGTAGGCATTGGGTACTTGTCTGCTTTAGTGAACTCATTTATTTTCTTATAGTCGATAACCTTCCTAAGTATTGGACTTCCGTCCGGATTATGTCCTTTCTTTGGTACAATCCATACTGGTGAGTTGTATGGACTTTTAGAAGGTCTGATTATGCCTTCATTTATTTCCTTCTCTATTTCTTTATAAAGCCACTCATCTGTACTATGGGGTAAGGGGTATTGTTTCGTGTAAATCGGTTTGACGCAGATAGTATGTATGTCTGCAATGACATCCGTACGAAAGGGTTACGTTGTACAAATTCGTCCGTGGGTACTTTCTATTCTAGACAGCATGTCGATTTCTAGTTTATCTAAAGGGTGTGAAGCATCTTCACTAATATTATTTATTTCTTGTGGCTCGTTTTCGAAGTATAATCTTTCTACTTTATTTGCGTAAGAGAGGGTCTTGTTCTCAAAATTTATTTTGGCGTCGACAGATCTCAGGAGATTTGATCCTATTAAGCCGTCGAATTCCAGATTGGATAAGATATAAAAACGAGTTTGTGTATTAAAAATGAATGCCTCATAGCATTCAGTAATGGTTAGGTCACCGTTTACGGTTCGTACCCTTTTCTTAATGCCTAATGTTTTTTTGTGTTAAATACGCCATCGCGAAAGTAGTTGCTTGAAGCACCTGTGTCAATCAATTTGCGTATATTTTCGTTGTTTATTATTCTTCGTATGAAGGGTAGTCCAGATTTTCGTCTAAGAAAGTCTCTGGGTCTTGGTTAAGGCTATTAATCCTTTCTGTCTTTGTTGGAGGGATTTGAGTAGGTTGTTGGGTCCTCGGTTCTCTTTCGCGTTTAAATAAAGGACGTTGAGTGTTATTGTATTTATTGTTCATTGGTCGTTTGTATTGCCAATTTGCGTTGTTATTAGCTTGTTGGTATGTATTTTTGTATTGGTTTAACTGTTGTTGAGGAATTGGCCTATTAGCCGAGCTTCCAAGAGTCATAGGTTCGAAGAACTGTGGGAGTTGTCTGTAGTCATTACGTTGTGGTGTAGAGTTGCGATTTTTTATTGGTTGTTGTGTGTTGTTTCTTGGGAAACGTAAATGATTTTCATGTGAACTATGGCGTGGGCCTCTAGGCTCGGTTCGCTGTGCGTACTGAAAAGCGAACGTTGAGCGAACATGGTTGCTCTCCAACTCTTGGGCTAAAGCTAGAGCGTGTGGGAGGTCACGTGGTTTTTATTGCAAACAGTGTGTTCATTAGTTGGCCGTTTAGTCCACTTATAAATATGCTTAAGGCTTCTGCTCTGTTCGCGACATTCATTTGATGTAAAAGATCAGAATTACCATGTGTCATTATGACTTTGTTGGTCTATATGGTGAGCGATTTATTAACTTTCTCGTAGTATTGTAATGCTGAAAATGAACCTTGTCTGAGAACAGACATTTCTTGCCTTAACGTGCTGATCGATCTCTGATCAGCATACGTTAAGTCTAGGCGTGCGATTATCGCATCAAAGTTCAGCACTGTGCCGTGATTCGTTAAGACATGAGTGAAGCAAAATACTTTTTGTTACCGATTTTGTAAAGTTTAATTGATTTATGTGCTGACTCTCGCCAGCTTACATAAGATGTGGCTGTGCCGTCAAATTCCCTTAGAGATTTTATGATCTCCAGAGATTCATCACAAATAATGGAGGAATTTATTATTTGTGTGGTAAGTTCAGTTACGTCAGGTGTAATACCAAGGTCGTTAAGAAGTTTGCGGAGGTCGTGGATTTCCTCCGCATGCGTGCTACGTTGTTCGTTAAGAATTTGCTCGTATAGCTTATTATTTGAGGTGATTGCCTGAGTGATAAGATCATAAACTGTTTTTTGATCCATTTTTATATTTTTTGTACTTAAATAAAATAATAATATATTTTTTTTTTATAATAATCACATATTCTTCACATATTCCGTGAAGAACACCCCAGCAGAAAACTTTTATAATCAAATGGTATACTGATGGATCGAGAACGTATGGACTGGGGCGGGTGTATTTGGGCCAAGAACCAAACTATCTGTACCGATGGGACAGTCCACAACCATTTTCCAGGCGGGAGTTAACGCCATAGGTAAATGTGCAGAACGTAACCTTGAAAGAAACTGCCGAAATCGTTACATTTCCATCATGTCAGATAGCCCATGCTTAAGGCGTCAAGCTCCTATGTCATGAGCTAAAAACTGGTATGGAAATGCTTGCGGAGGTTAAATGAACTGGGCAAAAATAACAATGCTAACTCTATTGGGTACCGGGTCATCGGTATCGATGGTAAAGAGGAGGCAGACTCCCTAGCCAAAATAGGAGCAACGACCCCCTAACAGGGCCTGAGCCCTATTGCGGATTAGGTGGAAATGTGAACAAAAACAAGATTAAATTAGAAGAGGAGGTATAATGATCCAAAATTTGGATTGAACTCCCAAAACTGAGGCAGGCCAAACTTCTATTTGGGAACTACAACCAAGAACGCTACAAAGCCTTCATAAATCTCATCAGGCACAGCCTAAGAATAATAACCGGAAGTGACTCTGCAAAAATATCATATTCCTTCACGAATACCCCAGCAGACTAATTTTATTTTTACTTTATTGCAAGGTTCAATTTAGGGACTCAATAAAATGGATTCGCAGGGAGTATGGTTCTTACCTTTACAAAGAATGCTATGATGAATATGTTCCTTATAGTAAGGTTATTATAGCCAAAAGTAACAAACGTCCTAATTATAATCAAGATGTAATGCCAAGAGAGAACAAATTGAAACAACTTTCTGACAGAAAAAAATTAAAAATTTAAAAGAACAGATGAAATTCGATGAATTTCGTTCGTGTAGAACATCAATGGTTTTGTTTAAATGGAATTCCAGCAGATCCTGGAGAAGGGAAAGAGAAAAAACAAACAAAAGATTAATAATTTACAACATATCAAAAAGTCACTTAACACCTTCATAAAAATAAAATTAAATAAAATACAAAAAAGTTCCTAGATAAAGGTGTTAAATGCATAAAAGTGTAAATATCTCAACAACTATTTGCGTTAAATAAAAAAGATACCTAAAATTAAATTCTCCCGAGTTTAATTGACTTTAAATTATCCATACAGTATTTTTTTTATTTTCATAAAAAAGTTATAGGCAATAAACTTTAAATGCTTATAACTCAAATGTTTAAAAATGTCGTTAACGTCCTTCATTTTTGTATGTAATTTATCAGTAATTAAGTTTTGTATGTATTATTATTATAATTTTTTTTTTGTTTAGGACAATTTCTTTATTTTTTTTTTTTTTGTATTTGCGTTACTTTCTTTGTAAAGTATTATATATGTAAATGTATACTTTAAAAGGTTTTTGCGACCTATAGTGCAGATGTGTTTCGCTCTGACAACAACAATTGAGCTCTTCAGTAAGAATTGTTGTTGCCTTTCTTAGACACATGTTTTTAGTCGATGGCTACCGACGTATTTATAAAATAAGCTGCACTGATGTGCTGCAAATTATATAATTTCCAGGGGAATTTGGTTAAATTCTTGCACCCAGATAGTTGTTGTAATTGCCCGTGGTCTGGCATATTAATAAGAAGAAGATAAACAATAACAATAGAAAAATTGTTTTTGTTTTTTTTGTTAAGTGCACTTTTTAATATGAAATATTAATTTAAAAGGTTTTTGCGACCTATAGTGCAGATGTGTTTCGCTCTGACAACAACAATTGAGCTCTTCAGTAAGAATTGTTGTTGCCTTTCTTAGACACATGTTTTTAGTCGATGGCTACCGACGTATTTATAAAATAAGCTGCACTGATGTGCTGCAAATTATATAATTTCCAGGGGAATTTGGTTAAATTCTTGCACCCAGATAGTTGTTGTAATTGCCCGTGGTCTGGCATATTAATAAGAAGAAGATAAACAATAACAATAGAAAAATTGTTTTTGTTTTTTTGTTAAGTGCACTTTTTAATATGAAATATTAATTTAAAAGGTTTTTGCGACCTATAGTGCAGAATCAGATGTGTTTCGCTCTGACAACAACAATTGAGCTCTTCAGTAAGAATTGTTGTTGCCTTTCTTAGACACATGTTTTTAGTCGATGGCTACCGACGTATTTATAAAATAAGCTGCACTGATGTGCTGCAAATTATATAATTTCCAGGGGAATTTGGTTAAATTCTTGCACCCAGATAGTTGTTGTAATTGCCCGTGGTCTGGCATATTAATAAGAAGAAGATAAACAATAACAATAGAAAAATTGTTTTTTTTTTTTTTGTTAAGTGCACTTTTTAATACGAAATATTAATTTAAAAGGTTTTTGCGACCTATAGTGCAGATGTGTTTCGCTCTGACAACAACAATTGAGCTCTTCAGTAAGAATTGTTGTTGCCTTTCTTAGACACATGTTTTTAGTCGATGGCTACCGACGTATTTATAAAATAAGCTGCACTGATGTGCTGCAAATTATATAATTTCCAGGGGAATTTGGTTAAATTCTTGCACCCAGATAGTTGTTGTAATTGCCCGTGGTCTGGCATATTAATAAGAAGAAGATAAACAATAACAATAGAAAAATTGTTTTTGTTATTTTTGTTAAGTGCACTTTTTAATATGAAATATTAATTTAAAAGGTTTTTGCGACCTATAGTGCAGATGTGTTTCGCTCTGACAACAACAATTGAGCTCTTCAGTAAGAATTGTTGTTGCCTTTCTTAGACACATGTTTTTAGTCGATGGCTACCGACGTATTTATAAAATAAGCTGCACTGATGTGCTGCAAATTATATAATTTCCAGGGGAATTTGGTTAAATTCTTGCACCCAGATAGTTGTTGTAATTGCCCGTGGTCTGGCATATTAATAAGAAGAAGATAAACAATAACAATAGAAAAATTGTTTTTGTTTTTTTTTGTTAAGTGCACTTTTTAATATTGTTGTCAGAGCGAAACACATCTGCACTATAGGTCGCAAAAACCTTTTAAATTAATATTTCATATTAAAAAGTGCACTTAACAAAAAAAACAAAAACAATTTTTCTATTGTTATTGTTTATCTTCTTCTTATTAATATGCCAGACCACGGGCAATTACAGCAACTATCTGGGTGCAAGAATTTAACCAAATTCCCCTGGAAATTATATAATTTGCGGCACATCAGTGCAGCAAAAACAATTTTTCTATTGTTATTGTTTATCTTCTTCTTGTAAATGTATACCACTGCTATAGTGAAGTTACTTAATGGACGTTAGGAATTTCTTTAAAATATGATTCGGTTGGCCTAGAGCTTTCTGAGTTGGGACCAGTTCAAATCTATAAATATATTGTGGTGAATATGCCCAGTTATGTAAACAACCACACATTAGTACAACTTTCCGCGCCATCTTTGAGTGAAATAAATAATTAAATCCATCACGGTTGGTGTCCAGCTTCGTTCGTACTGGAATATTGACGAAACCTTTTTGGAAAGCACCTTCTAGTAGACCCTAGAAAATTCCAGAACCTTTATTTCGGGTATAAATACAGGCGCACCAGTCCGAAAGAGCAGTTTGATTTTGGAAGTGAATGAATAAATGTCAGTGTGAATAAAGAGTTGCATACTTGTGCTTGGTTATAATAAAAGTAACTGAAGAAAAAGTATTTGAAATAAAAAGCGTTTTATTTTGTGAATTAATTGCAGTTTCAGTTTGAATAAAGGAAATAAGTTTTATTTGCGAACCCTTAGTAAAATATTACATTGGTGTCAGAAAAAGTGGAATAAAACTTATTTAATCTGTGAATTCAGATAATTGATAGTGAAAAATTGATTAAGTGTGTAGATTAGTGAACAAATAAGAAGGGTGTTTGTGAAAAAAAAGACACACACAAATAAAAGAACAAAATAGAAAAAAAAAATGGGTAAAATTGTGAATGCATTGAATTGTGTTGAACTTAAAGCAGAACTAAACAGACGAGGTCTTCCTACTGCTGGAACGAAAAATGACCTCATTATCCGTCTGCATGAAGATTTAAGGCAACACGATGAAAATCCATACACGTTTCTATTTGAGATTGAGATGCAAGAGGAGCAAGTAAGTACAACCTTAGACATGACCAATATGATGGCTCAGCTGCTCGCCCAGTTTGAAGAACAACAAAAGAATCTTCTTGGGGAATTTGAAGAACAACGCAACGTGCAAAACAATTTACTGGAAAAAACAGAGAACAATCTTCTCGAACGATTTAAAGAACAGAAACACGTGCTCCAAGGTAAACTAGATGCCTTTGAGAACAAGTTTGTTGCCCTTGACGATCGTGTTGGAAAACAATTTTCGTCAGTGGAAGCAAAATTCGAGAAGGTCGAAGAAAGAATTCAGAGCATTACCGATGAGTTAGAAAAAGTTAGAAAAATGAAGGTTCGAGAAGGTAATGCCGATTTTCCAAAGAGAAAAGAAATGCATTCACCAACTTTTGATGGACAAACTTCTTGGTCGATCTACAAGAAGCAGTTTGAGGCAGCTGCTGCAACAAACGGCTGGGATGACGAAGACAAGTTTATTGCCCTGACGCTTGCCCTTAGAGGTTCTGCTGCTGAACTTTTGCAAACCATACCAGCAGGCCAGAACGGCAACTTCAGTGTTCTTGTTCAGGCCATTGACAAACGCTTCGGCGATAACCATATGCAAGAAGTCTTTCGCGTCCAGCTCAATACCAGAGTCCAGAAAAGAGGTGAAAGTCTGAAACAACTCCAAGCAGACATTGAAAGGTTGGCACACCTAGCATACCCGACTGCAGGGGATAAAATTACCAATCAGCTAGCAACGGAGGCTTTTGTCTATGCAGTTTCCGACATCAACCTACAGCGAGCAATTCGAACTGCTGGAAAACACACGCTTTCTAAAGCATTAGCGTTCGCTCTGACTATGGAAGCATCAGAACAGGCTTCCTTAGGAGTTCATCGGGTAAGAGAACTTGAAGTTGAGGAATGTTCTTGCCAGAGAGCTGAATTCCATAGAAGTCAGCGAGAAGGACCTGCTCGATGCTGGAATCGCAACAAAACCGGACATCTCCAGCGCCAGTGCAGATTGCCACCAAGAAGAGTCGCCTGTCAACATTGTGGAAATAGGAATTATACCCGCGAACAGGTAAGCAATAACATCATCGCTCCTGCTCGCCCTGGCTACAATTAACACCGCTGCCACAGCCTCCATTGTGCGGAGAGACTTGGTCAAGATGACGTGGCTTCATAACACCAATAGCTACCGTCTTAAAACTGCGACAGGTGAGGCAGCAAGAGTATATGAAGAAGTTCGTCTTAAAATCCTTTTGGCAGAATTAGAGTTATCGCATCTATTTTAGGTAGCAGATATATGTGATGAGTGCATAATTGGAATCGACTTCATGAAAGAGCACGGAGTGATTCTGGATATCGGTAAGCAAGTGTTGAAGCACCAAAATGTAGATATTCCTATGGTTTATGGCAACGAAAACTCATCAACTCTAAGAACTGTCATCAAAGAAGACATATGCTTGCCTGCCTCTTCAGAAGTGTTTGTTTGAACGAAAATAGAGGGCGATCTAGGTAGCCATCGATACCTCATGGTGGAACCAGAGTCTGAGCAATCTTCCCAAAACATCATCTTAGGGAAGACTCTTGTGGAACCAAAGAACAACATGGCACCCGTACGGATTCTGAACATCAAACCGTACGAGGTCAAGCTCATGAAAGGAGAAGTAATTGGAAAATGCGAATCTGTGACCGCAATTACTAAAATAACAGAAATGAACGCAGAAGAACCAATGGACCCCGGAAAATTCAGCTCCATGAAAGCCGAAATTCTCAAGCTATCCAATCTAAGTCAACATCAGCTTAGTGTTGCTGGAAGCCTTCTTCATGAATACGCTGATATATTTTCTTCACCGAGTGGGCAGTTTGGTCGAACACAACTGGTTCAGCATCGAATCGACACAGGTGACGCTAGACCGATTCGACAGCCACCAAGACGTCTCCCATTAGCCAAACAAGCCGAAGTTGAAGAGATGATATCGACAATGAAGAAAGATGGGCTAATCGAAAATTCCTAAAGCCCTTGGGCATCACCAGTAGTTCTTGTCAAAAAGAAGGATGGAAGCACCCGGTTTTGTGTGGACTACCGTAGGCTGAACGATGTGATAAAGAAAGACAGCTACCCTTTGCCCAGAATCAGCGATACATTGGATGCAATGGAAGGAGCTCAATGGTTTTCGACGCTGGACTTAAAGAGTGGCTACTGGCAGGTAGAAATCCATCCAGAAGATCGCGAGAAGACAGCTTTCTCTACAGGAAATGGTCTGTGGCAGTTTAAAGTTATGCCATTTGGACTTTGCAACGCTCCGGCAACATTTGAGCGTCTAATGGAGTGTGTCCTACAAGGACTTACCTGGAAATCATGCCTTGTGTATTTGGACGATGTCATCGTTTATGGGAAAACTTTTGATGAACATTGTAAGAACCTTAAGGCCGTATTTCAGAGGCTTCGAGAAGCACACTTAAAATTAAATCCAGAGAAATGTGCGCTTTTCAAGACCGAAGTTCAATACCTGGGACATATCATCTCATCCCAAGGAATAAAGACTGATTCGGAAAAAGTTGACACTGTGAAGAACTGGCCAACACCACAGGATAAACACCAACTCCGTAGCTTTCTTGGTCTAGCCACATATTATCGGCGCTTTGTGAAGGACTTTGCTGGAATCGCTACGAGCTTGCATCAACTAACTGAAAAGAGGAAGCCGTTCAAATGGTCAGGTGAGTGCGAGAAAAGTTTTCAGGAACTCAAGCTACGTTTGTGTAATGCTCCTGTGCCGACCTATCCGACTCCTGGAAAACCTTTCATTATCGATGCCGATGCGAGTAACGTCGGAATTGGAGCTTTGCTGTCGCTAGTCCATAAAGGAGAAGAAAAAGTCGTCGTCTACTACAGTAAGGTGCTCTCGAGGCCAGAGCGCAATTATTGCGTCACCAGAAGGGAACTTCTAGCTTTGATTTTGGCAACAAAGCACTACCATAACATCTACCAATACATCTATGTTCCTCCTCCGAATAGACCATGGTGCGCTTAATTGACTTCTGAACTTCAAAAATCCAGAAGGTCAAGTAGCAAGATGGATCGAGAGACTGCAAACATACGACTACGAAATTCAACATCGAAGAGGAAAGCTGCACTCAAACGCAGATGCATTGTCTCGACGACCGTGTAAACAGGACTGTAAGCATTGCACGCGTCAAGAAGAAAAGGAAGCGGTTGCCATCCAACGAATAAGAGCCGATCCCATTTACGGTTGGAGCAATGAAGAACTGAGGACTGCCCAACAAGAAGACTCGGATATAGAAGCCATTCTTGCATGGAAGGAACACGGAGAAAAACCAGAATGGGGTGAGATCTGCGATAGAAGTCCAGCTCTCAAAGCATATTGGGCACAGTGGGACTCACTTCATATGCAAGAAGGAGTACTAAGGCGCAAATGGGAATCTGCAAATGGCAAGTCTTATCTGATGCAGTTAATAGTGCCTAGGTCAAAGGTTAATGACGTTCTTCGAGAGATGCATGATGGAGCATCTGGAGGTCATTTGGGAGTCAATAAAACGCTGGAGAAGATACGACAACGGTTCTACTGGCTACATGCAAGAGATGATGTCGAAAAGTGGTGCCGAAAATGTGATACTTGTGCTGCTACCAAGGGACCAGGTAGAAAGCTTCAAAGTAAAATGCAACAGTACAATGTGGGCACACCTTTCGAAAGAATAGCAGTAGATGTCGCAGGTCCATTTCCGGAGACCAACAGCGGAAACCGATACATCCTTGCAGTCATGGATTACTTCAGCAAGTGGCCTGAGGCATTTGCCATACCAAATCAAGAAACTAAAACAGTTGTTGATCAGATTATCGTCAATCGGGTGAGCAGGTTCGGCGTACCTTTGGAACCGCATTCTGACGAAGGAAGGAACTTCGAATCTAACATCTTTCAGGAGGTTTGCTATTTCCTTGGCATCAAGAAGACGAGGACAACACCGCTTCATCCACAATCTGATGGGATGGTAGAACGATTCAACAGGACTCTTAAAGAACATCTGTCCAAGGTTCTAGGTGACTACCAACGAGACTGGGACCGCCATATTCCATTGTTCTTGATGGCCTATCGCAGTGCGGTTCATAGTTCAACAGGACATACACCATCGGAGATCCTGTTTGGCACAACAATACGGCTGCCCAGTGAAGTCAAATTTGGATGCCATACCATGGAACCAGAAAGGTCAGATGAATATGTGGATAACTTCAAAGAAAGACTCATTGACATTCATCAACGGACAAGGAAAAACATAAAAACCGCTAGTGATAGGATGAAAACACGTTACGACGCCCTGCAACAACGATGGGATTCCAAGAAGGAGACCTGGTGTGGTTTTACAATCCTCACTGACAAAAGGGACTGTCACCAAAACTACAACAAAACTGGGAAGGCCCATATACTGTTGTGAAGCGAATCAATGCTGTGGTTTATCGCATTCAGAGAGGAGTAAGGGGTAAGCTTAAAGTAGTACACTGCGACCGTTTACATCGTTATAACGGTGGGAATAATGGATTTAATCGGGACGATCAATCCTAAGAGGGGAGCAATGTGGTGAATATGTCCAGTTATGTAAACAACCACACATTAGTACAACTTTCCGCGCCATCTTTGAGTGAAATAAATAATTAAATCCATCACGGTTGGTGTTCAGCCTCGATCGTACTGGAATATTGACGAAACCTTTTTGAAAGCCTGTATAAATACAGGCGCACCAGTCCGAAAGAGCAGTTTGATTTTGGAAGTGAATGAATAAATGTCAGTGTGAATAAAGGGTTGCATACTTGTGCTTGGCTATAATAAAAGTAACTGAAGAAAATGTATTTAAAATAAAAAGCGTTTTATTTTGTGAATTAATTGCAGTTTCAGTTTGAATAAAGGAAATAAGTTTTCTTTGCGAACCCTTAGTAAGATATTACAATATATTATACTTATATTACTATTATTGTTATTATTGTACTATTCGTACTAGAATGTCAGCTTATTAGACTTGCCCATTCTTTATTCCGTCAATTTCATTGAATTTTTGAACAACAACAACAACTTAAAGGCGCTACCACCAGTAACGGATCTAGGATTTGGCTGTGGGGGGGGCTTCCAGTTTGGAGATCCATTTTGAGACCTTAAGTAATAAAATTTGCTTGTCCGAAGATAAATTTTATAATTTATAACAAATAATAGATATCAGTTTAGGTTTAATGCAAGACTGTACTCAACTTTAGTCGAACTAAACTTCACGACAACGCAGCAAAACATTATTTTTTATGAAATTTAAGGAGCTATATCGCACTCAGCGGCAGCTGAACTTCATACAAATTCATACGAAATCGTGTGAAGTGTAGTTCCGATGCAGTGCAGTTGCGGCGAGTGCGGCCTAACCTTTAAGGCTCAAGTATTTTTTTTCCTTTTCCTTTTCCTTTAATGATATCCATTTTTTGTATGCCTTTATATCCGCTCCTGTTGCGCTTCAAAATGTTTTCAATACAAAGTACAATAACAATTATTCATAATTGCTGTAGCGGAGATAGAAGCAAATTCAAAAGCGCACAATAATTTTTAGCCATATATGCTTGAACCACGCGTACAAATTCGTTTATTTATATTATTTAAAAATTGATTAGGTACCTACATTATGTAGTTATATTTTTAAATTAGCTGTGGGTATGTTTTGAACTTCCCATTTTTGACAAGATTTGAAAACTGTTTTTAATTGGCTAGTTCAGAAAAATTATATTTAAGTGTTCGTACTGGCAAAAGCTCATATATGTGCTTTGACACGGTATTAGTCCTCTAAGATCTCATTTTTCCTGAATTATCCAAATCAAAGAGAAACTATTTTGTTCAAAATGACACTTAACGATATAAGACAAAGCTGCTCTAAGAAATAAGCCGCGGCCCAATTCTGCCAGCGTGAATGAGTTTTCGTGTATACGCTGCATACGCTTTATAGGTATTCATGCTTAAAAAATATGTCGACAAATTTGCACGTCACTCTAGAGTCTAGAGGGATTGCAAATATTCATTTGCTTTTGCATGATTTTCTGAGCGCGCACAGAGAAAACTCACGCTTTTGGAATTTGGCTCCTTGACTAGAGAATTTCTATGTTTTGTATGTACAATTGCCTTGAACCTTTCAAATTTTGAAAACGTAGCCCCAACATTTTCTAAGCCCAGCCAAGGCTGTAAGAAACAATTCCTGTTGTATTAAACATACACTAAACTTGACATCCGTTGTTCTCCAATGGTTTAAGACACAAATGCGTTTCTTTCGGTAAATTAGCTTTGTTTTTAGTTTATACAGTTG
This sequence comes from Melangyna quadrimaculata, assembly GCA_949320155.1. Taxonomy (NCBI): domain Eukaryota; kingdom Metazoa; phylum Arthropoda; class Insecta; order Diptera; family Syrphidae; genus Melangyna; species Melangyna quadrimaculata. The sequence goes on along the minus strand of OX439483.1, from coordinate 253,962,353 downwards.
GGGCATTTGACACGTTAATGTAAAGCCTCGACCATTTGTATCTCTTTTTACTTATCTATTCAAGCCTTAGCCCCAACTTCGGACTTTGACAGTCCCTATACTTGAGCTCCCAAAACTCTCTGAAACAAGGTTAGTTTTTAGGAAGTAAGTTGCTTAACCCTGGCTAGGTTTTTTGTCCAATATTCTCAGACCTTATTGCGCCAAAGCTGTTTTTTTTTGTTCCAATTTTCTGGGTTTAATTTTTAGGGAAAGATTGTCGTTGCATTAAAAATATCCATATTCATAGCCCCCAACTAAGTTTTTGTCCAATTCGCTTCAGGCTTTAGCCCCAATCTTAGGACATAGAAAAAAAATTACATAACATGTATGCAAATAGTTCAGCCCTAACCACGTTATTTTGTCCATCAAATTTTATAGCTTAACAATATTTTAGACGGAATATAAAATTCTACACGTTGTAATGTATTGCTTTCTATATTTCAAATTATTTTATGATTCGGCTGTGGGGGGGGTTTAGCCCCTATAGCCACCCCCCTGGATCCGCTACTGGCTACCACCAATTGTTTGGCTGGAGATATAGCTATTTCGTGCTTTGCCACTTTTGCACTCATCAGTCTCCTTTTTGTGGTGCTGAGCTTTAATCCAATTTTATTTGAAAAACTTTTTATGCACACCATAGGATTCGAACCCACGCATATCAGATTTGCTCAGTCTTAGCAGTCGTGTGCACTACGCACTCCACCGCTTTAGACCACTGACGGCACAGGTTGAGATGGGTTATTTGTTTATCAAATACATTTGGAGCATCAGCATTTTTATAAGCGCCTTAAAGTATGCTGTCTTGTTCCGCTTCCATTTTTCTCCATACCTTATTTCGATAGACTACAATTCGCAGTACGTATCAAAGGGGGAGAGGTTTGAAGATCGGTAACGAACCAGACTATTAAGTTATTATTGTTATTATTGTACTATTCGTACTAGAATGTCAGCTTATTAGGCTTGACCATTCTTTATTCCGCCATATTACTAGTATTTTTCCTAAGAAGTATCAGCTGTCGAGGGTTGTTTAAATGTACGCTTTCTTTTTATTTTATTTTTATGTGATTTTCTGTTTTGTGGTGTAATGACTACAACTTTTTTATCTGATCCAGCCTTTAATTTCTTAACTCTAAGGGTTAGTTTGTTACGTCTATTGTTAAATTCAAAAATAGTATCATTTTCCTGAAAATTAGGCGTGTATTCTCTATTTGTATTTAATTTGTTTCTTATTGATTTGTTATGTAGCTCTATTTTGTTTTTAATTTGTTCAAAAAGACTTGTTTGAAAATAACGTTATTTATTTAATTTGTCATGTTTTGATTCATAATTAATATTCTTAATAAACTTAGGTGTTCTACCTGTAAATAGTTCTATGGGTGTTTAGTTAGTAACAGAGTGAATACTGTTGTTGTAGGTTATGAGGGCTTCGTTAAGTATGGGCGAGTTCGTAATCGCAGAAATCTGCGATAGATCTACCGCATGTCTGCTTAGCTTCTGCGACTTGATTTTATTTTTCTTCTGCCCGCAGAAAGTAAGCAGGCGGCAGTGTTTGAAAAAAATTGTATTCGTAAACATCGCAGCGCAGAAAATTATTTGTAAAAATCGCGATTATTAAACAAAAAAAAATTTTTTTGAGATTAAATTTTCGCGCGGTAAAAGGTGATTTTAGGGCTTTTGGTGAAATTTGGAAAAAAAATATGCTATGATAGACAAATATCTTGATGATTTATATATATGTATGTACTTCAAAGCCATTTCATATACAGGGTGGGCCAAATAGAAGTTTCTTTTTAAAAATGCAATAAAATTGTTGTTGGCATACCATCGGTCCTTTACGGTTTCCAACAACAACAAAAAAAAGTTCATAGGGGTCGAATTGCAGCTCCGAGTCGGCCAATTGACATCGCAAAGACAGCTGATAACACGATTTTGAAATTTGAGGCGATCGATTGTGGTATGGGCTGTGTGGCACACCATCCTGCATGAACAAGAGGTTGTCGAAATCCATGTCTTTAATTATAGTAAAAAAAACGTTGGTAAACATGGTTTTTTAACGACCATTGTTGACCGAAACGTTGTTCCCAGCATCATTTTCGAAGAAAAATTGGTTCAATGATGACCCACCCACTACCTTTGTAAATGTTTTCCTGTTTTAATTTCAATTTTTTTTTTTCTGCAGAATGTTTTTTTTTTCTGCACAAACTGCCCGACGCCGACTTGATTTCAGCGTACTTTTGATGTTTACGAACGTAATTTGTTTTGCAGGCCTACCGAAGTCAGATTTCAATTTTTGTTTACGAACACAATTTTTGCAGATATAATCTAGTCAGCCGATTACGAATTCGCCCTATGTCTTTCGATATTTGTTTCTTATCTTTATCATAAATAATTCGATAGATTTCCATTAAGGTGGAATGAAATCTTTCCACTGGTGAATTTCCTGTGGAGTTTTGAAGTGTTGTTATATGTAGCTTTGGTCACAAAATTCTTTAAGTAATTTGAGTTGAATTCTGATCCAGGGTCACAAACTATTTTTTGCGGAGAACCGTGATGACTGAAAAATTCTGATTGAATTATATTGATGCTGTTACGAGCTGTTAAAAGAAATGCGGATGCAAATTTAGAGAACCTATCCACTACCGTCAAAATCTGTTGGTTATGTATTGCGTATACATCGTTGTGTAAGATATTTAAAGGAAGGCTATGTGTTTCAGTGACTTCATATTTAACTTTTGGTTGATGTTTCTCATATTTCAGTAACTGGCAAGTTTCACAATTATTTATAAATTTTGTTATTTTAGTTTTCATATTAGGAAAATAGTAAGTTTGGCGGAGGTTTTAAAATGTCTCATTAATTCCTCTGTGGTTGGATTTTGAATGGTATTCATTTATTGTTTCGTCTTGTTCATCCTTGTTAACTATGTCATTTAACAATTCATTGCAGTGGATAAGTATAAATACTTTATGATTAGAAAACAGTTTTGAAAAAACGATTTGGACTATCCTAAAAGTGTCATCATCAGTATATAAAGCCATAAGTTTCTTAGGAGTCATGTTGTTTTTTAAAATTGATGTTATTAATTGTTCATTGTATAAACCTGGTTGTCTAAAGACTCTTCGACGCTTAGTCTGGAATAATATCTAGTAAGTCATATTCGGTATCGTTTAAGAACAAGTTGATCAGTGAATTCATTCAAGGGACGTTCTGAAATTGCTATTTCATCATCTAAATTTTCAAGGGCAGAATGAGCTGTTGATATTTTAGAACTTGTTTCTACATCGGCTACATTATTTTGTAAGGATTCATTAGCATTAAATTCAATGCGACTTAAAGCGTCAACATTGGTATTTAACTTACCTTTCTTGTAGTGAACTTGATACTCAAATTCCTCAAGTTTAAGTCGCCATCTTATCAATTTCGAGTTGGTTTCTTTTAAAGAAAACAGCCAAGTCAGTGGCTTATGGTCTGTTACTATATGAAACTTACGTCCGTACAGATATGGGCGGAAATGTTTGGTGGCCCAAACAATTGCTAGTAGCTCTTTTTCCACTGTACTGTAGTTGATTTCTGAATCTGATAGTGTGCGTGAAGCATAAGATATCGGCTTGTCAGAACCTATTGGGCCCTGACTTAGGACTGCACCTAAAGCAAAGTTGCTAGCATCAGTTGTCAGATTAAAAGGTTTTGAAAAATCTGGATATTGCAAAATTGGTTCCATACTAAGAATATCTTTGCAATGCTCAAAACAATTACAGTAACGTTCGTCTAATAATATATTCTTTCCTTTTTTTTAAGCATTCTGTCAATGGTTTTGTTAGTTTAGCAAAATCCTGAATAAATTTCCTATAGTACCCTGACAAGCCAAGGAAGGACTTGATTTGCTTTTGTGTGCGAGGAATGGGAAATTTTTGTATTGATTCTATTTTGTCAGGGTTTGGTTTTAAACCCTGAGGTGTAACAATATGGCCAAGAAAGGCTACTTCCTTCCTCAAGAACTCAGATTTATTGAGCTAAACTTTAAGGTCAGCTTGTTGTAACCTGGAGAAAACTTTTTTAAGGTTTTCTAAATGCTCCTGTCAATAATAATATCGTCCATATAAATAAGACAAATTCTTCCATGCATGTCTCTCAAAACATTATCCATGACTCTTTGAAAAGTACATGGGACATTTTTAAGCCCGAATGGCATTCTAATAAACTCATAATGGCCATTATTCACTGTGAAAGCAGTTTTATTTATGTTTCTACGGTCTATTTCCAGAAGCTAAGTCGAGAGTCGAAAAATACATACTCCTTTCTAATTTATCCAAAATGTCTGCTATGTTGGGAAGTGGATATCGATCGCCAACTGTTTCTTCATTAAGCTTATGATAATCCACTACCAGACGCCACTTTTGTTTGTCGGATGCATCCATCTTTTTTGGAACAATCCGTATTGTACTGCTCCATGGGGAGTAGCTCGGTCTTATGATTCCTTGTCTAAGAAGTTCTCGTATTTGGTTATGAATCTCTTCCTTGTGGATTACCGGATATCTGTATGACTTCTTATAAATGGGAATCTTATCATTTGTTCTAATGCGGTGTTTGATTGCATTCGTGAACGACAATGCATTGCCTTCTTTGAAAAATATGTCGTCATACTGTATGCAGAGTTTAAAAGTTGTTCTTTTTCCTCTACATTCATGTGGTCTGTGCGCAATAAATTCGTAATGTCGTTAGTTGAAACTTGTCCAGTTTGAATTGAATTACATTTAATATTGATATTATTTACTTCGTGAAAATTTGTAAAAAGTTCAACCTTTAAAGGTTGTTCTTTTTTGTTTGTCGTTTGACAAGTTGATCACTTCTACGCGGCTATACCAGTTGATGAATCTTAAAATGCCTTCAGATATTTTTAAGAATTGATCATTGTAGGTTTATATACATATCTCCGTTTTCTTTATCTACAGGTTAACTAGCTATAATTTTAGAATTTGGTGGTATATTGAAAATTTTTGAAGTATAGTTGGGTTTAAACTGTAGTGTGGTATAACAGAGGTTTTTGTTTCGAAAAGTGTATCCTTTAGTTTCACTTTAGCTTTTAAATCATCTCCAATCCTATTAAACCATCAAAATAGGAATGAAATTTAAAAACTATGAACTTGAATGTCTCGTCTGTATTTAATTCCTTAAATGCGGGGAGTGTTGCTTGTTTATTTAGTTCGTGTTTGTTAAATAAAGTGGTGATCAAAATAGGTTTAATTAGTTCATGTGTGTCGGGGTTTGTAGAGGCTGGGTTAATAAATTTTATTGAAGCACCTGTGTCTATAGAAACTTAAGTGGCCTTCCTGAATTAGACATGATTGAAATATAAGGCAATGAATTTGTGCACTCCTTATCTTTATTCATGTCAATAAATCCTACTTGTTTTCCGAGGCAATAAACCGAAAATTTGTGTCATCTATTTCGTGATTTCTTTCGTCGTCATAGTTATAATATCCTTCAGATATACCTTTTTGTTCCAAAGGAGTATATTAGTCTAGTTCTGGATCATAGTATGGTTCGGGGTTAAAGTCTACAAAATAAGCTGAGCTTGTTTCTATTGATGGATTGTTATGGTATGTGGGATCTTGTTCTATATTATGTACTTCTTCAGTTGGATAGTAAGGGTTGTAGTTGTTGTCTGTCGTCCTATTGTTGTTCGTATTGGGTGGGTTTCTGAAATTTGATTGCTGAGTTCTACTATTTCGAGTTGTAGCGCTGGCTATATCCGTTGGAGTTGGATAATTTAGGGGAATTTGACTCGATTTTGTAGGTGTGGGTACTGCTCTGTTTTGGGTTTGATATGGAATGACCTGGTTATTGGACGAAATAGGTTGAGAAGAATTTATAAGTCTGTTTGGAAAAACATTTTGATAATGATACGGAGTGAAGTGGTTATTAAACGTATTAGGCTGAGAAGAACTATTTGTTGGTCTAGTTGTTGCGAAACTTTGATTTTGGTGTGGATACAAATTATTACGGGTGGAATAATGTAAGTAGAAGGGTTTTCAGAAAAGGTATTGTTATTATGAGGAATCGGTTGTATGTTTTGTCTAGGAACAATTGTGTTAGCCCTTTGGCCAAAGGATATATTACCTTGACTAAATGTAATCGGATTTTGATTTGTAGTTGTTGAATAATTAGGCTTATTTTACTTGGTAGTAACATTTGGAACGATGTATTTCATGTAATAAATGTTTTGCCCTCTAAGGCAGAAACTTAAAGATTCTTGGAGGGTGGTGGGTCTCATAGCTCTAACAGTTGAACCTAAGGGTTCTCTTAGGCCAATGAGAAATGTGTTTAGACACATCACTGAATAAAGTCCGCCTTTGGCTGAAACTACATTAATGTTTACTTCATGAATATGAACATGGTTATTAAGCGTTGACAAAATTTCTATAATTTTTGAGTAAAATACTTCAATGGTATCATTTAATTGTCTTATATAGGTCTCTACTAAGAGGCGTTTCACTTCTCTTATCAGAGTAATGCAAAATCGGATTAGCTTTAATTTGAGGCCACTCTAAGGGTGTACCAAACATGTTTAATACTTCATTTGCTTCACCAGTAATCTTGTTGCTTATTGCTCACATTATTATTCGAGCATATGTTGTGTTGTTAATATTTCTCATAATGCTTAATATTTCTTCAACATTATTCAAAAAATCGTAGAGTAGTCTACGATTACCATTAAATTGAGGATGATCCTTAACGGCATCCGGAATTTTGAAAGTATGAAAGATATTATTAATTTCACTATTGTTCGAAGCATTACTTAAAGTGTATGTCCCATTTCCTACGTTGTTATTTGTGTTAGTATTGTCTGTTAAGATACCTGAATTATTGTTTGAATTTTGAGATTCATTAATTGAACTATTGCCGTTAACTATACTATTTAATAGCGAACTATCTAGACCAACGCCAGAAGATCCAAGAGGGAAAGCAGTATTAACTGGACTATTATTCACAATTATTTGTGAAAAGTTGTCCTCGTCTTCTCCACTATTACATTCTGGGATACAATAAGGTCTATATATATTTGAACTCTTTTTGCAATAATTATTTTTTGTTGACTTATATCCACTCATATGTATGAAAAAAAAAAATAAATATAATAATATGATAATATAGGTGTTAATTAATAAGGTTTAATCAAATAATAATAAATAATAATAATATACATATGCATGTATGAATATAAAATATAAAAAAAATAAATAAATCAGGTGGCACAACGGCTCATGAAGAACCAGGGCCTAGTGACTAACATCTCGCAACCATTCCTGTGTGCGCCTTTCGACAGGAATGAAAGGGACCTACAATTTTATGCCGAATCCGAACGGCTAGACGAGAAGCACTTATTCGTGACAAGTGATACTCTTGGAGGATTTGTCAATTCCTCGCAAGAGGCAGTAGCCCTGAAAAAAAACTTTGTAGTTTTTAGGTGGACGAGGCTGGGAAGCGATCCCAGACCTCCAGCGTGACAGTCGAACACACTAACCATTACGCTACGGGCTACTACAATTTACAATATAAAATATAAATGTATAGGTAATTCTAAGGTGGCTGGTAAATTAATAGTTGAGTTTTTAAATAACATTAATAACAGTAAAAACAGTAAATTCACATCACATAGCCATCGAACACATTATTTTTTTTTTGTTTTACTTTAATATTTAATTTTAAGTTGAATTAACTTGTAATTTTTAATAATCTGCCGAAAGTTCATTCAAAGCCAATGAATAAAAATTATCCACTCGAGGTGTGCCTTGTTCCTCTATTTTGCAAAGATTCACTTACACCAATATGATCTTGATGTGAAGCTCACGTGATTAGGTACAGTCAACTACTTTGAAAAGTTAAGCTTGTGCAATTTTCATTTGCACTATCAATATTCCTTTGATATACAAAACTCACAAACTAATATTGAATTCAACATTCGTGAACTTCGAAAAATTAGCAAAAACCGACTGTGCCAGTTATGGATTCTTTTAACGGAGAAAAAAACATTTAAAGTTTTCTTGTAACTATAATCTTTTTATTATAATCTATATTATACTTTATACATATGTTTACAATTAACGTGATGGTCTTCGACTGAATTAGTCATCAACTGCTTTCTCGGTAAGAGCGGAGTCAAATATAATAATACTGGTTTTGTTTAATATACAATACAGGTTTTTGTGATAATTAACATTGTGATGATGATGATTATTATTATAACTCTATTTCGTGACGTGGATTGTTGTGGACTTGTGGGTACATTGGGTATGTCGTGTATTGTACTCGTGTAGGTTGAGCCAAAATTATAGGACATTCATACCGGAAGAGGGGTCTATATACCCCCGTCAAGTTGGGAGGGGCAATTATCTAAAAAAATGACTTAAGGTGGAAAAAAAACTATTGAAAAACAATGGTAACACCCACAATATTCTTCTATAGCTTATCTTGAACCCAGAAACCCATTCTTGAATTTTCTTTTAAATAAAGCTATCGAAGCTTTTTGAGAAAATATTTTCCAAACTCAACATTCTGAAAAAGAATTTTCTACTATTTACTTAATAAAAAAAGGATCCTTGGAGCAAATTTCTTTTTCAATATTTTGAGTTTGGAAATTAATTTCTCATAAACAATCTATTAAAATAATTTTATTTAAGAAAAAAATTCAAGAATGGGTTTATGGGTTCAAGGTAAGCTATAGGAGAATGTTGTGGGTGTTTCCATTGTTTTTCAATAGTGTTGTTTCTACCTTAAATCATGTTTTTAGAAAATTGTCCCTCCCATCTTAACGGGGCTATATAGACCCCATTTCCGGTATAAATGTCTCATTATTTTAGATCAACCTTCACGCTCCAGCGCTTTGATGCATTTATTTCAACATCTTTTTTATTTCCCATTATACTGTTTGATAATACTACTTGTTATATATTTTTTTTTATCGCAAAAATTTTAAATGCTGTATTTTGGAAACCATTCGGTCTACAGAGATGATTTTGGGCTCAAACTGGAGAAAAGTAGGTTACTTTGAAATTGTAGAACAATGTTTTTATTTAAAATTACTTCGTTAGGACTAAAATCGCCAATAACTGAAAAAAGGGCGAAAAAATCGCGCCTCTTTTTGATTTTTGACCATGGAGCGGTCGCCGCTCGTTGTCGAAAACTTCCAGGTGATTTACTAGGCCAATGTCTTGAGCAACTCAGCAAAAAATCAGAAATGCCAGATTTGACGCAAACGGTGCCTTCCATACAAACGACAAGGTTAATGGACTACTATAAAATTGTTGTTATTTTATATCTCTTTTTCGAAAAAAAACTAAGAATAAATAATAATAGTAAAAAAAAAATGAGTAGTAATAGCATTGTATATACAGGGTGTCCCGTAAGTAATGGATAACCCTGAAATGCCGCATAGTAGACTTTATGACCGTCCTGAAAACTGATAAAAAAAAGTTCTATCCCAACCACAAGAAAAGTTATATGCATTTTTTTGTTCAGTGCATTATTTTTTTCTTACTTTACATTTTTGAATACCACGACTACAAGTGAATGAGTTCCATCATTTTTTTTTGCAGGAATATTTTACATTACTTGTGCCAACACATAAGTAGAAGAAAATTATTATAACTGTTGGACTTCTTAGAGAAAAAAATTATTTAACATTGAATTTCAATGCAAAATGTGAAAACAAATAATTTTTGAAAAAGTTATATCATAGCTGGTATAAAAAAAATGCATGAATACCTGAGTGGCCAACTATTTTAAAAATATGCGCGTTAAATGCAGATTTCAAAATGGTATCACTTATTATTATATCTAGAGTCAATAGCAAGTTATTGGTAAAAATCTGCAATACTAGAGTAAATTTAGCAAAAACAAAAGTTTTCAAAATTAGTACAGTAAACGTGAAAATAATACCAAGCGTTGAACATAGCAGATTTTTGATTTATTGACTATTTCTACGATGTTGTCCTAACGATAAATCCAAGCTTTCAACGTCTAGGGCCGAATGCATTATTGATAAAAATGTCAAAAAAGTGCAAAAAACGGTTACATTTTCGAGCTTGTTTTGAATTTTACCTGTTCTATTGGGCTTTAACAAACCCATCAAATATTTTGTTGGTTGCTATTTTTTATTTGTTATTTTCTCCAAACAAAAAGTCTTCTGATTCAATTTTAATTGTGTTTTTTGAATAGTAAATTGTAAGATCCTGAGAAAGTGAGAACGCATAAAATCGTAAGTTTTTAAAATTTTGAATTAAAGTTTTTGTAATTTGATCTTAATTCATAAGATTAAGACCACGACGAACACTTATTTATATCGTTTTTATTGTTCATTCTTCAGAAAAATTAACGGTCTAAATAGCTGTTTTCCTGAACCTGCTTTTTGATAATTAAGACGTTTGATTGAACTTTTTCGATGCCACGTATTCTGTATTCTGCACAAGAATATGCAAACATGCATTTCATTTATGGAGAGTGCAGAGGCAACGCAAACGAAGCTGCGACTCTATATAGGGAAAGGTACCCTAACACACGTCACCCGGATTATCGAGTGTTTATTAGAGCCCATAGCTGTTTCTCGGAAGGAAGGCTGCCTCAACGGCGTATACAGGGGGGGGGGTCACGGGGTCATGTCCCCCCCCGAGAACTCAAGATTATTTTGTTGATCTGAAATAATTATTTAGTAACCACATAGAAAAAATAATGAAAGTTGGTTACTTAGAAAGCTAGTAGGATTTTTGATTGTTAATTTAGAATTCAATAGAGAATTTGAATGTTGGTAACTTCAATTCAATAAGAAATTTAACACAACAACAAACTTCTCATATGATAATACATTCAAAACTTAAAATATATGCATAGGCTAGTTTCCGTTTTTAGATGACAGCCAAAACCTGTTAAACCAAACAGAAATCAAAGTGCAGAGTTGTTACCAAATTTTCACTCAGTAAAGTAAAAACTAATAGGATTTTCAAAAAAAGAACATTTTTTTTCTGAAAATAAAATCTTTAAACACATTATAGAACACATAAAGAAATTGTTTTGTTTGATTTCTGTATGACAAATTATTTTTAAAAGCAAAAAAGTGATAACTTTCGATTTATAGTTATTCTAACCAAAAAATATTAATGTTAACGATAAAAGACATAAATATATAAAACTATGATGAAAACCTATTACGAAAGGATTTTGTTTGCACTTATTCAATATTTACGATCGAACAATATTGTTATTGATTTGGATGTGGATTACTTTTACAAAGTAACCTATATGAATCCCATAACGCAAAAGCCAATAGCTATGGTAAAGGAGATTTTTTGGAACTCCTTGCGGTGAACCGTTTGACCAGTCGGATGGAATTATTGACGAAAAGCGACTAGGCTCGTAGAATTTAACAATTTTTTCCATTATTTTTATCAGAAAGGCTTACTGGTAAGAAAGATTAGGTATATTTGATGTACATATTTATTTTGGAAGGTGCCTTTCACTTTTCTATCGGTGGCAGTCTTAGTGACAAACATTTTTTCCAAATCAGAGGCATATCGAAATCACTCGTGAACTTTGTTCACACTATTCTTGAAACGCAACGAAAAAGAATCTTTGTATTCAATTATAATACGAATATGTAATGTATTTTCATCAGCGGGAGATAAATTGGCTAGGAGCATACACCAGCTCATCTGCAAAATTTGGTCGCAGGAAAGTATGCCCGATGAATGGAACCTCGGTATAGTGTGCCCCATCCATAAAAAGGGAGATGTTCTGAAATGTACCAACTACAGAGGAATTAGTCTCCTAAACGTCGCTTATAAAATCTTGTCGGCCATCCTATGTGACCACTTAAAACCTTATTTCAACGATCTGATCGGCCCCTATCAGTGCGGTTTTAGGCCAGGCAAGTCAACCGTCGATCAAATGTTCACACTCCGACAGATTTTAGAAAAATCCCGGGAATTCCAGATCGATACACACCACCTGTATCAAGGGACGAATTATACAAAACCATGTCGAGTCTCGGCATCCCTGCCAAACTCGTCCGCCTGTGCAGGATGACGATGGAGAAATCTCGCTGCTCCCTCAAAATTGGTAAGAAGACCACCGATTCCTTTGATGTTCAGAAAGGATTGAGGCAATGCGACGCGTTATGATGCAACCTATTCAACATCGTTCTTGAAGCCATTGTACGCAACGCACATATCAACACCAGCGGTACAATCTATCAAAAGTTCGTTCAATTGCTTGCATATGCGAATGACATAGACATTGTCGGCAGAACGAAGCGAACTGTGGAGGCGGCTAGAATGGGATTGGCGGTTAATGAGGACAAGGCGAAGTATATGCTGTCATCGAGAGAGGAATCTCAACATCGTCAACTCGGGCAAAATATCACGATGGACAGATATAACTTCGAAGTTGTCAAGGACTTTGTCTACCTGGGCTCCACTATTACATCGCAGAATGACATCAGTGCAAAGATCAAGCGAAGAATTACTCTTGCCAACCGCTGTTTCTTCGGTCTAAGAAGGCATTCAAGTAGTAAGGCCCTTTCTCAGACAACCAAGGAGACTTTATACAAAACCCTAATCATCCCGGTCCTGCTTTATGGGTCAGAAGCATGGACACTGAAAGATTCGGATAAAAATCTGCTAGGGTGCTTTGAGAGGAAGATTCTTCGTGTGATTTTCGGTCCGGTGTGTATCGAAGGAGTATGGAGGAGAAGATTCAACGACGAGCTATACGGGCTATACAGCGACGTTGACCTGGTCAAAAAGCTGAAAATACAGCGGCTGAGATGGCTGGGGCACGTGGAGCGTGGGGCACGTGGGGCGTATGGACAGCAACGCACCTGCCCGACGAGTCTTCGAATCCAACCCCGATAGGGTACGCAGCAGAGGAAGAACCCGTAACAGGTGAATGACGACATCAAAGCACTCGGTGTGCGCAACTGGAAGCGGCTAGCTAGGGACAGAGCTGGCTGGAGGGGCTTGTTAGTTGAGGCCGAAGCCCATACTGGGCTGTGAGCGCCATCAAAAGTAAAGTAAGTAAGTAATGTATTTTAGTTATTCTACTATTGTAAAAAGAGCAATTTGCACAAGTGGACATTTTTGAAAATCAGAGCTATTGTTTTCATTTTCAGTAGTGAATATTTATATCTATTTACTAAAATTAAGAAACAGAAAACAGTGCACAGTACCTATGATATTTTACTAATTTTTCCTGCAACTTCAATTCGCTGAAATAAAAACTTTGATAGGATTAAAATAAATTCTGAATAAAATTCAAAACAAATGATCAAGCGAATCCAAAAAATTTTTTTCCTCAGTATTTTCACAGCTAGCTTAACTGATTGTCTTTGGTCAGGCAACTGGAGATTGCTGTATGCTGTTGCTGAGGCCCTCCGAAATAAAAAATGTAACAGTCAGGAATAAAAACGAATAGCGTGTTCACTGGTCCAGCTAATGAAGGTTCTTTCGACTCAGTTGTTTATTTTAATTTTCTTTGGAACCGAAAATGAGGTAATTTTGCAAATACCAAAAAAGTGTTTTCGTCTTAAATTTGTTAATTTTTTTGTAAAGGTAGGTAGCTCATTTAATTTTGAATAGGCTTTGGCAGTTCGAAATATATATTTTCAACGAAATTGCCTAAATTGGCTTAGTGAAAATGTAGTTTTCGATGACTTTGGCGCATAAATCAGGCTGAATTTGACCGATGGCATCGATTATGTTGTCTTTGAGGGTCGCATAGACTGCGACTTAAAACAGCCCCACAAGAAAAAGTCCAAAGGGGTCAAATCACACGATCTTGGTGGCCAATTCACGTTGCCTCGGCGCGAGATAACCACACCATGAAACCGTTCGTGCAGAATATCGATTGTGTATTAAGCTGTGTGGCACGTAGCGTCATCCTGTTGAAACCATATATCTTCAGTGTCCTTTTAATCCAATTTAGGCCACAAGAAGTTGGTGATCATCGACCTTTAGCGATCGCCGTTGACGGTGATGGCCTGGCCAGCATCATTTTCGAAGAAATACGGACCGATGACGCCTCCAGGCATCCAACCCAAAATCCACACAAAACAGTTACTTCATTTGGATGCATTGGCACCTCGTAAATCTCGCGTTGATTAGTGTCGTCCCAAGTCCGGCAATTTGGCTTACTCACGTACCCATTCATCCAAAGACGGGCCTCATCGCTAAAGATGATTTTTCGACCAAAATTGGGATAAACTTCTAACTGCTCTAAAACATCATTTGCACGTGTTGCTCGATGCTGTAACTCACCATGATGATTTGTCTGTAGTGAATGATTAAAAGACGATATTTTGACCGAAAGTAAAAGAAACAATATGGCCGCCACGAGCTGCCAAAATCAATCCGTCCCTATTGGAAAACCCTTTAGTATAGTTAATTATGATTTTTTCGCTTTTATTTTATATAGCTACGCACAGTAAAATATAAAAAAAAAAAAAATATAAGGCACTTGACTTTTAACAAATATTAGTTTGTGTTATTTTTTTTTGCATGACCCCCCCAAGAACTAAAGCTGTATACGCCTCTGGGCTGCCTGGTAGTGGTGTTGGTGGTGCTGGCGTGGGATGACACCCTCGAGGAGATACCGAATACTTAGTGCTTGCGGAACTTGACCGAGATACCTACAGTATCAATCCGAGCAATAGCACGACGCACTGGGATCGGAAAGACGACTGCGCATAATGTGCTAAGTAAATATAAATATCATCCCTTTCACCTAACACGGGTGCAAACTCTCCAGCCGCAAGATTTTGAAACGAGAATGAGTTTTTGTCGACAAATGATAATGAAAATTGAAGAAGATCCGCAGTTTTTTGACAAAATTCTTTGGAGCGATGAGTCGACATTTAAAAGAGATGGCTACACTAATCTCCATAATCTCCACCTCTGGGCACTACAAAACCCAAACATCATGAGGGAAGACAGGTCCCAGTACCAATTCAAAATAAACTATTGGACTGGGTTTCTCAATGGGAAAATAATTGGACGCTTTGAGTTGCCGGGGATTTTAACTGGCCAAGGTTATTTGGAGTTCCTCCAAAATGATCTCCCAACCTTGCTGGAAGAAGTGCCTCAAGAACTAAAGGACTCCCGTTGGCTTCAAAATGATGGTTGTCCAGCACACTATGCTGTGCCTGTGCGGGCATATTTAAATGCCAGATATCCAGGCAGATGGATAGGTCGTCTGGGACCAATTTTATGGCCACCCCGTTCACCAGACCTAAATCCACTTGATTTTTTTTTATTGGGGATGCAATCGTATACAGCAAGCCGATCAGGTCTTTAGAGGAGCCCTTGTATATAAAAACTATAGTACTATTATGGAAACGATTTTTCTGTTACTGGGAGTGTTCTCGTGAGGGCGCAAACATCGTGCCACGTTGGTTTGGAGAGATGTGAATGATGATAGGAAGAGGAATAAAAGCTGGTAGTAAGAAGGAGAGTAGTATATTTTGTTGATTCTGACAGTTGCTGACAACAATTACCTGGTGTGAGTGAGATAGTTTTTCGTCATGGCAACGAAGGGGATTATTCGCAAAAAATGAAAAAAAAAATGTTCTCGTTGTCATGGTGCATTGTACAACAGTATCGCTTTTTGTTTGAATTTGAATTTGCGAACAGATTTTTTTGTTGTTTTCTATCAAAGTCTATGAAAGTACACAATATACATACATATGTCTATAGATAGGTTAATTATAATTTGATTTGCTTCGAATTTGTTGAAAATTTTCAATTTCAGCTGAAAATCATATTATCAAGACTACACCGTTGCTAATTTTCACAATTCTTAGGCAAACATAGTCTTACAACGATGCTATATTTCTTTATGAGGCATTCAAGAACAAACATTTTTTTTGGAAAAAAAAATCCAGAAACATTTTTTTGAGGTTTATTTTTTTGGAAAAAAAAAAACTAGAAAAAAACACTTTAAAAATAATTTTTGTACAGGTAAATTTATCAAAAGTTTGATTACTTTAAATGTAAAAAAATTGATAAAAACAAAGAATTTGTTTTAGCTACCTTTCAAAAAAATACTTTTACAGGAAAACAAATTTTGATAAAATTAAAAAAAAAAAGTATTTTACATTTAAAAAGCTCTTGATAAATTTAAGAAAAAATAGGTTTAACTTTAAAAAATATACTTTTAAAAGTAAAGAAATTTTGATAAAATTTAAAAAAGAATAACTTTACCTTAGAAAAAACTTTAAGGTAAATAAAATTCGAAAATATTCAAAAAAAAAAACAATTTAAATAAAAATTTTGGGAAAATTTAAAAAAATAAATATTTTTTTACCTTTAAAAAATACCTACTTAAGATAAAAATGAAAAAAAAACTATTTTACTTAAAAAAAAATATTTTTAAGAGTAGAGAAATTTAAAAAATAAATTAATAAATAAAAATGGAAAAAATTAAAAAAAAGTATTTAATTATAAAAAATTAAATCTCATTACTTTTAAAAAATACTTAAGATAAAACAAATTGAAAACAAATTTAAACAATCTATTTTACCTTTAAAAAAAAGTATTTTTAAGAGTAGAGACATTTTGGCGAAATTTAAAAAATAAATATCTTTTTATCTTTAAAAGAAAATAAGATAAAACCAATTGAAAAAATTAAAAAAAAAATATTTTATCTATAAAAAAAAAATGTTTTTAAAAGAGAAATTTTAGTAAAATTTAAAAAATAAATATCTTTTGTCTATTTAAGATAAGCATACTTTGTTAATTTTTTAGTAAATTTTAATTTTACTTCTTAACGTTATTATTTTTTTAACTTTGTTAAATTTTTACTTAACAAAATTCAAATTTCGTTTATCAAAATTGCATTAAGTAATTTTAATAAATTCGCATTCAAACTAAAGAAATTTTACTTTACGAAGTATTTTTTTTAATTCACGTAAAAAAATTCAATTTAGCTCACCTAGTTTAAAAATGCTTATTCAAATTTTCAAAAACCAAATTACAACTTTATGAAATAATATTGAAAAATTCACGTGAAAAATTCAATTGTTAATATTTTAACAAAAACTATTAGGCAATGTTCAAATTTCGGTTATGAAAATTGTATGAAGTAATTTCAATGAATTCGCATTTTGTAAGGTGTTTGAAATGAAATTTGAACTTTATTAAGTAATTTTTAAAAAATTCACGTGAGAAAATCAAATTTAGTATTCTTTTTTCAAAATTCCCGTGAATATTTAGACACTACTTACTCAACAAAAAAATTTCCAAATCTTGTTTTTTTAATTCCCGCGAAAAGTAGTGTGTGGAATTTTTAGTAGGTAGTTGAAAAATATGCAAATTAAAATTAATTTAAATTAAATTTTTTGTAAATTGTTATTTAGAGAATTTTTAAAAATTACTTATTAAATTCAAATTTCATTTTTGAAACTTTTTTCGCACGAATTTTCACATGGTGAACTATAAAATTTTTAAAAACGTTATAATCTAGGATATTTTAAAAAATAATCTTATAAAGTTAGAATTTCACTTCTGGAAATGTTATAATTTCCACGGAAAAAATCCCCGTGAATTTTTAAACATAGCTTGTTTCATTTTTGAAAACTTTATATAAATTATTTATAATACTTTAAAAATTCATTCTTGGACATTTTAAAATGATTGTGAAAAATCGTTAATTTTTTTAAGAAATTACACACAAAATTTAAAATTTCGCTTGAGAAAATATTAAAATCATTTTTAAATTCGGGTTTCTTTCGAAAGAAATTTGACTTTTCCTCGTCACCCAAATAAATGCATATAATTTTCTCATATTTTTCACGCCTAATAAATTTCATTTTTGTCAACGAAAAGTTCACTTCACTTGGATGTATATGAAAAACTTTAGTTAAAAAGATTTCGTACCGAAATTGTATAAATTATTAAATTTTATTTTGTTTACCATTTATATATGTATATGTATATTTATAATAGATAATATAAAATAGTAAGTACGTACCTACTAAATGGCGTTCACCATCTAATATCATATATTTGTCATATCTCCTTAAATATGCACGCAAATATCAACCTACAAAATTAAAACAATTTCTTCCTATCCCTACTTGATATAAGAAATTCTTGTACAACTTAAAGTGGCAACATTACTCAACTTGCTACAGCATATCTCACACACAACGAAAGAAAAAATAAAATCATTATTTCCTTTTAAAATTATATTTATTATCTTATTTAATATACATATATATCATATCTACTTAAATATGAATGCAAATATCAAACTACAAAATTTAAATAATTTCTTCCTATCCCTAGTTCATATACAAAATTCTTATATAACTTATATTCTTTAGTGGCAACATTGGTTGTAGACTTTTATTTGGGCATACAGTAATACTTACTTGACTTTGCTACAGCATATCTCGCACACAGCGAAAGAAAAAATACAACCGCTAATTCCTTTTAAAATTATATTTATTATCCTACTTCTCCGTTAAATAGAGCAAAAAAAGCTTCAAACTTCCCCTTCGTAAACAAAATTGGTGGAAGAAAATAACAAAAAAAAAGTTTAGTGTTGACTCTCTTAAACTAGCTTTAATTTTGTATACGTTGTTCTCGTTCATTTATTGTTGCCTTGAACGTCATTCTAATCGTCAATTTTTATATACAAGGATTGTATATAAAAACTATAGTACTATCATGAAGAAGATCGATAGAGAGATTCGAGGTGAGCACTACCAGTACTACGAAATTGTAGAGATTGGAGAGTACAGGACAGGGAGAAACTGAGGGAATTGACGATTAGAATGACGTTCAAGGCAACAATAAATGAACGAGAACAACGTATACAAAATTAAAGCTAGTTTAAGGGAGTCAACACTAAACTTTTTTTTGTTATTTTCTTCCACTTAAAACAGAAGTAATTTCAATATTTTAATATTTAAATTTCTTCATCTTCTTATTATAAATATACATATACATATATAAATGGTAAACAAAATAAAATTTAATAATTTATACAATTTCGGTACGAAACCTTTTTAACTAAAGTTTTTCATATACATCCCAGTGAAATGAACTTTTCGTTGACAAAAATGAAATTTATTAGGCGTGAAAAATATGAGAAAATTATATGCATTTATTTGGGTGACGAGGAAAAGTCAAATTTCTTTCGAAAGAAACCCGAATTTAAAAATGATTTTAATATTTTCTCAAGAGAAATTTTAAATTTTGTGTGTAATTTCTTAAAAAAATTAACGATTTTTCACAATCATTTTAAAATGTCCAAGAATGAATTTTTAAAGTATTATAAATAATTTCTATAAAGTTTTCAAAAATGAAACAAGCTCAGCCGTATCTATAAAATTATCTTAAAATGCCTTTTAGAGGTTATTCAGTTAAGCTTGCTTAAATATTAAAGTTGCCTTTAAATCACGTTACTTAAATTTGTATCTATAATCAATATTCCTTTCATACTTAACTAAACAACCGTAATGTAACGTAACGCAAGAAAATTGACAATTCTGATACAAATTTCTAGTACATTTTTCACTCTCAGGCTATTTCTGTCAGATTGCAAAAAAAAATTTGCAAACACAAAAGAGTGCACAAATAATAAGACAGAAAGAGAAGCAACTGGGTGTATGTGTGTATGCATCGTCAAACACAGAAGACAGAGGAAATGAAACCATTCCACTTTAGTTTTTTTTTTTGATTTTGTTTTCAGAAATTTCCTTCCTATATTGGTGAGAAAGTATATCATTAACTATATTATTTTCTTTAACAAAAAAAAAAAAAAACAAAACAAAACAATTTAAACCCGGCCATCACAGTACACACATAAATATTTCCTTACTCAACCTACGCACAATTTGTTTTGATAAAAAAAAAAACAATTCTCATGTGTCAAAATATATTTAAGTTGGCTTTGCGTAGCCTTTAAACGCTTTGGATGGTGTTTAAGTTAAGAGGTGTTTAAGTTACGTTGCTTAAATGTGGAAATTGATTATAGATACCGATTTCACACTTAAGTGATATTTAGAGGTAGTTTAGAGTTAAGAAGCCTTTAAAATTTCTTTATAGATTCGGCTGGCTATGTTTAAAAATTCACGGGGATTTTTTCCGTGGAAATTATAACATTTCCAGAAGTGAAATTCTAACTTTATAAGATTATTTTTTAAAATATCCTAGATTATAACGTTTTTAAAAATTTTATAGTTCACCATGTGTAAATTCGTGCGAAAAAAGTTTCAAAAATGAAATTTGAATTTAATAAGTAATTTTTAAAAATTCTCTAAATAACAATTTACAAAAAAATTTGATTTAAATTAATTTTAATCTGCATATTTTCCAACTACCTACTAAAAATTCCACACACTACTTTTCGCGGGAATTAAAAAAACAAGATTTGGAAATTTTTTTGTTGAGTAAGTAGTGTCTAAATATTCACGGGAATTTTGAAAAAAGAATACTAAATTTGATTTTCTCACGTGAATTTTTTAAAAATTACTTAATAAAGTTCAAATTTCATTTCAAACACCTTACAAAATGCGAATTCATTGAAATTACTTCATACAATTTTCATAACCGAAATTTGAACATTGCCTAATAGTTTTTGTTAAAATATTAACAATTGAATTTTTCACGTGAATTTTTCAATATTATTTCATAAAGTTGTAATTTGGTTTTTGAAAATTTGAATAAGCATTTTTAAACTAGGTGAGCTAAATTGAATTTTTTTACGTGAATTAAAAAAAATACTTCGTAAAGTAAAATTTCTTTAGTTTGAATGCGAATTTATTAAAATTACTTAATGCAATTTTCATAAACGAAATTTGAATTTTGTTAAGTAAAAATTTAACAAAGTTAAAAAATTAATAACGTTAAGAAGTAAAATTAAAATTTACTAAAAAATTAACAAAGTATGCTTATCTTAAATAGACAAAAGATATTTATTTTTTAAATTTTACTAAAATTTCTCTTTTAAAAACATTTTTTTTTTTAGATAAAATATTTTTTTTTTAATTTTTTCAATTGGTTTTATCTTATTTTCTTTTAAAGATAAAAAGATATTTATTTTTTAAATTTCGCCAAAATGTCTCTACCCTTAAAAATACTTTTTTTAAAGGTAAAATAGATTGTTTAAATTTTTTTTATCTTAAGTAGTTTTTAAAAGTAATGAGATTTGATTTTTTATAATTAAATACTTTTTTTTAATTTTTTCCATTTTTATTTATTAATTTATTTTTTAAATTTCTCTACTCTTAAAAATATTTTTTTTAAAGTAAAATAGTTTTTTTTTCATTTTTATCTTAAGTAGGTATTTTTTAAAGGTAAAAAAATATTTATTTTTTTTAAATTTTCCCAAAATTTTTATTTAAATTGTTTTTTTTTTTGAATATTTTCAAATTTTGTTTACCTTAAAGTTTTTTTTAAGGTAAAGTTATTCTTTTTTAAATTTTATCAAAATTTCTTTACTTTTAAAAGTATATTTTTTAAAGTTAAACCTATTTTTTCTTAAATTTATCAAGAGTTTTTTAAATGTAAAATACTTTTTTTTTAATTTTATCAAAATTGGTTTTCCTGTAAAAGTATTTTTTTGTAAGGTAGCTAAAACAAATTCTTTGTTTTTATCAATTTTTTTACATTTAAAGTAATCAAACTTTTGATAAATTTACCTGTACAAAAATTACTTTTAAAGTGTTTTTTTTTTCCAAAAAAATAAACCTCAAAAAAATGTTTCTGGATTTTTTTTTTCGAAAAAAATGTTTGTTCTTGAATGCCTCATAAAGAAATATAGCATCGTTGTAAGACTATGTTTGCCTAAGAATTGTGAAAATTAGCAACGGTGTAGTCTTGATAATATGATTTTCAGCTGAAATTGAAAATTTTCAACAAATTCGAAGCAAATCAAATTATAATTAACCTATCTATAGACATATGTATGTATATTGTGTACTATCATAGACTTTGATAGAAAACAACAAAAAAATCTGTTCGCAAATTCAAATTCAAACAAAAAACGATACTGTTGTACAATGCACCATGACAACGAGAACATTTTTTTCATTTTGTGCGAATAATCCCCTTCGTTGCCATGACGAAAAACTATCTCACTCACACCAGGTAATTGTTGTCAGCAACTGTCAGAATCAACAAAATATACTCCTCTCCTTCTTACTACCAGCTTTTATTCCTCTTCCTATCCTCATTCACATCTCTCCAAACCAACGTGGCACGATGTTTGCGCCCTCACGAGAACACTCCCAGTAACAGAAAAATCGTTTCCATAATAGTACTATAGTTTTCATATACAAGGATACAATGGAGGAGCTAAGAAATCGTGTGGAGGCAGCTGCATTACAAATTTCTGAGCAAAACCTTGCACGTTCACTAAGACGTTCATTTATTCGGAGGTGCAGAGCCTGTATAACAGTGGGTGGAAAATGTTTGAGCATTTGCTTTAAATAAAAAACAAAAATTAAAAAACTATCTATTTTTGTTTTTGTTTTCTAACTAAGTGATCATGTGATTAAAAGCTGGCTCAAAAACTTTTTGTTTAGAGAAAATAACAAATACACTAATAGCAACCAACAAAATATTTGATGGGTTTGATAAAGCCCAATAGAACAGGTAAAATTCAAATCAAGCTCGAAAATGTAACCGTTTTTTGCACTTTTTTGACATTTTTATCAATAATGCATTCGGCCCTAGAAGTTGAAAGCTTGGATTTATCATTAGGACAACATCATAGAAACAGCCAATAAATCAAAAATCTGCTATGTTCAACGCTTGGTATTATTTTCACGTTTACTGTGCTAATTTTGAAAACTTTTGTTTTTGCTAAATTTACTCTAGTATTGCAGATTTTTACCAATAACTTGCTATTGACTCTAGATATAATAATAAGTAATACCATTTTGAAATCTGCATTTAACGCGCATATTTTTAAAATAGTTGGCCACTCAGGTATACATGCATTTTTTTTATACCAGCTATGATATAACTTTTTCAAAAATTATTTGTTTTCACATTTTGCATTGAAATTCAATGTTAAATAATTTTTTTCTCTAGGAAGTCCAACAGTTATAATAATTTTCTTCTACTTATGTGTTGGCACAAGTAATGTAAAATATTCCTGCAAAAAAAAAATGATGGAACTCAGTCGTGGTATTCAAAAATGTAAAGTAAGAAAAAAAATAATGCACTGAACAAAAAAATGCATATAACTTTTCTTGTGGTTGGGATAGAACTTTTTTTTATCAGTTTTCAGGACGGTCATAAAGTCTACTATGCGGCATTTCAGGGTTATCCATTACTTACGGGACACCCTGAATATTCTTATAGTACTATGGTTGAAATTTTGTAGTACTAATACTACTCACGATTGTGCCGAAATTGGCGTTAAAATCGCTTAAATCCACAGTGGAGACCTGGGGATAACGATGCAAGGAAAAATAAAAACAATTAGTAAGAGGGAGAGGAGAATATTGATTATATTCGTACAACGATAGTCAGATGTTTGTCAGTCAACAGCGAGAATAAGGGGAAGAAAATGAAAACATATGTTTTCCTTTGGGCTTATTCTCGGTTATATTCTTTCAGTATGTGAATGAATTTTTGTTGATTTCTTTTGATGACTGGGTATATGGTTGGTTATATACTAATCCAGATAGGCATTTTATTCTTTTTTTTTGCTCGCCATTTGAAGTTGGTAGGAAAAAAATGTATGAAGGAATTGCTTACATACATAGGTACGCGATTTTTCAAGGTTACTACCTATATTGGGCAATTCGTACCATAATGTATGTATGTACAGTTTTATAAATTAGTAGGTAGGTATTATAGGTATTTAATCAAATAAGACTTTTGAAAGAAAATAGGAACGAAAATAGGCATGGTAGGTAGTTACACAGGTAGGTATTTTGGATTGAAATTGGTATGTAGAAAAGAAACTTGATAGGAAGGTAGGTACTTTTCCAAGCTTATTTTAATGTAAGTAGGTACCTATTATCAATTGAAATAGGTAAGGTAGGTACATATGTACATATGTAATTACACTAAAAAAATAAACTAAAATATTTTAAATTAAAGGTAGGTAGGTATGTAGGTAGGTAACAAACATTTTGAAAATGAAATTTGTTAAGTACCTAAAACTCAATTTTTTTCAATAAAAAGATTTTGCTAAATATGCAAAACACCGACGGCAAAACATACATGCATTTTTTTATCATTTTCATGATACCTATTGCCAAAATTGGGAGTGCATGAAAGATGACAACATTTACCTATTGTTTATGAATGTTTGAACCACTTGAGTGGGTCTTTTGTCATAAATTATGATTTGTGGGAGTTACTCCGTAAATGGGCTGCGACGATTTTTAATTATTAGGACTTCAATTTGCTCTTTCGCAGTTCTTTTTTGTGCGATTCTTTCTCAATTTTTGCCGGCAACCTTGTGGTTTTGACTCCGCGACAGTTGGACTGCGGATAATACAATCCATTATTTTTTTTTACTAATGCTAATGTCCTTGCGGCAAACAATAATAGATGAAAAAGAAAATTAAACATGTTTAAGGAATTTTTGATAGGATTTTTATTTCATACCCAAAATGATTTTTGAAAAAGTGTATTTTTTTTTTTGATTACTTATTAATTTTTATCTTTTTAATACATCATAAATATAACTTTTTAACTTTTTATTTGACAGATTTATTTAAGAAAGGTTAAAAATTTTGCAATTTTTTTTCTTTTTTCTTAATAACTTTATGAATAAACAATCGTAGAGATTTGTAATGTACTTCTAATTATAACTATACTTTATAAGAATTTTTATAAAAAAAATTTACCTATTAATTATTCTTTTTTAAGCTGAGAAATTAACATTATAAGAGTTTGTTTACTATTACTTAATAACATGAGAGTGTGTGCATGGATTGATTTACTTTTTACTTATATATCATCACAATAAGATAGCCATTAATTTGATACCACATTTTGTATAAGACCTCCTATATTAGCGCCACAATCGATATTTTAAAATTCATACAAAATCGAATAAAATCCATAAAAATGCTCAGTTATGTTTATTGTCATCAATCGTCTGCCAGTGCAAAGCATAGTTATCTCAAATTATTTTTTATTGGATTTTTTTTTATATAAGAAATCATATCTTCATTTCTACTCGGTGGATTTCAAAAATTAACATTTTTAAATTTTGCTTTCAAATGTGGCTCTGTATTGTGTATAAAAACTATTGAAGGAGGTTGAAAAATTTCATACTAAAAGGGTGTGCAAATGACCCGTCAAATTTATTTTACCTACCTATATTAAATTCAAAAATTGATGGATTTTTTTTTTAATTTCAAAAAACTAATGATACACAAATATATGTGTAAAATTCTTCTATACATATATGGATTTAGAAAGAAATTTATGACCTACATAGCTGTGTAAAAATATTTTGCAAAATATTTAAAAAAATCATACTACAAATATGATTTAGGGAAAAATCAATTCAATTTTTGGGACTTTAAATGTAAAAGTTAATAAAAAATTGATACATTTTGAAAAACAAAACCAACACACCTATTGCTCTAATTCTCTTCTAAAATAATTCCAATAAATGTTTACTGATTATTTCAAAAAAAGTCACACTAAAATTAGTTTTATTGAATTTTTTACAAAAAAAAATGCAAAAGTGATCATTCATTTTTATATATTCAAAATATTTTCAAATTTAAAAAATATAAGTTTTGCAAATCTAACAAAAAAATGTATATATAAAACATAAATGTGCATTGCTCACAAAGCTTGACAAAATATTTAAAAAAAAAATTAAAATTTTACATTCTAAATATTTCTTACAGATGAAATCCAGTAAAAATTTTAAAATTGTCAATTTGTCTGCATAAAATTAGTCATATCAAAAAGTACTTATCTGAAATTCAAAATTTAGATGTCTATAGAAAAAAACTCTTATATAAAAATGTTGGTTGAAATCGCTGTAGCCATTAACGTGTTAAAACCAAAAAATAGATTCTATGACAGGTAGGTACCGTTAGTTACCGTTATTGGATAATTGTTTTTTTTTTATCAAAATATTGGTATGGAAGGTACCGTTATTTTTGAATTTAGAAACATGATTTTTTTCAAGTATTCTACAAAATAATAAAAAACTATCTAACACCTAGTGGTTTTCAAAATATTTAGTTTTCGAAAAAAAAATTTTGATTTGTTTTTTAATTTTCAAACAATTTTTTTTTTTCAGTTTTTGTTCACAATAATCTTTGTTCTTTTCAGAAGATTAATTTACCATGATGAAAACGATCGATGAAAACTTGGCACTTCCTAGAAAATGAAAATGCCACTTTCATACCATGCGATACATCTATGAAAAGGTGGCATTTTCTAGGTCACAAATATGCTATTTTCAAGTTTCTACGATTTTTAGTTTACGTTAACCCGGCCCCCAACACGTGTGAAGGTTTATATGGGAAATCCCATTTTTTTTGTAAATCCAAATTTGAAAAATCTTAACTCCTAAATTTGGTAATGATTGATAAATAAAAAAAATTGATCGTAGTCACTTCTGTCATATTTATAAAAATGTCTCTAAAAAAAATTTACAACAGTTATTTCCCTACTTAGGTATTTAAACAAAAACATTCTTTTTTATTTAATTTAAGTTTTAATTAATGTTATAAACTTTTCTTTAATACATTTTTTTAAACATGACAATAGTTACTACATCTGTGCAAAATTTCAATTTTCTGTGTCAATCATTACTAAAGTTATGAATTTTTAAATAAAGATGTACAAAAATAAATGAAAATTTCCCATATAAAGCTTCAGACGTTTGGGGCCGGGTTAACAGCTAAAATTTAACAGGAATTTTTTTTAAATTATTGTGAACAAATAAGGGGGGTGCGCCATTCAAAATAAGGCAATGACTTTTATAAGGACCACCCTAGTATATATGAATGTACATCGTTAATTTCTAGATCTAAGTTTGTTTTTGCAGTCGTGCAGTTTATTTGTATATTGCACATCCCGCCTTAACGGAAATGAATAGACACCCCCCATCTTATAAAAAGAGCGTATTGTTTGGGATCGAACTTTTGGTCGCGCCTTATTATGAATTACCATGTAGGGTAACGTTGTCATAGATGCACCACCTTCTTTTCAAATGATCATAACATTTTTAAATTTAACTCTGTTGGGCTGGTATTTTTATATCCTTTCAACAGTTTAGTTATGAAAGTTAGTACAAAGTTAAATTTTCGATAACATTTAAATTTTTTAAGTGAACATTAATTTTTCGAAAAATGAGAAATGGTGCATTGTGCACCATTATATGTACCAAATGCACCAGTCATATATGCAGAATGCACCAGAAAGGTACTTAATGCACCAAGAATAAAGTTAAAGAATAAAAACCAATGTTCATAGCCTGAACCGATTTCAATTTGTAGTTAAACTACAGCATTGTCCCTTTTAAATCTAAGTTGAACGTGGAATTTATTTACTTATTTTTCATAACCATTTCCATCAGCAAATCTATGCATGCTGTTGAAAAGTTATTTCTCTTTTTTTGCACAATTATACACTACACAGCTGCTGGTTGGGTGAATATAAGTGTGGTGCATTTTGCACCACTGGTGCATCTATGACAATGTTACCCTACATGGCAAATTTTACACATAGATATGTAGGTATTTGTATGTCGTAAGTTTGATAGACATATTAGTATATGACAAAAAATATACTTTTATAGGACCTATAATACCATGTTGCAGAAACATGACCATCATTCTTATAGATAGGTATAGGTACCTATGTCTCTTAGACACTATTTCAACTTCATCTTAAAAAAACCTAAGCATACCTAAGCATATTTTCCGTGTTCTTGTGTGCCTTAATTAGGTATACACTCCTTTATGTACATATGTACATATGTATGCCTCCGCTGCAAAATAATTTCCATTTAAAATACATACCTATTTATATGCCTACCTACAACAATAATGTTGACAATATCAGAACATTGCTGCAGGTATTTTGAATGAAAATTATTTTTAAGCTACATACCTAAGTCACAGAAAAAAATACGGCTTATAGTTTTTTTTTACATACCTACCAACATTTATTTTCCATACCTAGTAGGTACCTACGTAGGTACTACCTTTTTTTTACTCTTCCTACCACTTACTAGGTAGGTACCTACTTACCTTTCTCAGCATAGGGATTCCCACTTTACATTCAATAGGTACATTAGGTTGCTAGGTAGCCTATTTATAATAAATAGTTTTACCTATAACCACTTCAGTTCACTCTACTTATCTACCACCCACTAGTTACTTACCCTTCTCAACATTCCATAGGGATTCCCACTTTCAGATACTGAAAAGTAACAATCAAATTCAATAAACTACCTACTTATATCTTATACCTATGTCACTACTTGCCTACCTACTCCTGTATATGAATAATTTGTAAATTTTAAGTTAATTATAATACCTACCTACCTACTTTGAAGACAATGTACCTAGTAAGATTTGTTGTATATACAAAATACAATGACCTATATAATATAGGTACAATGACCTACTTAAAAACTATCACCACTTACCAACCTCAACATCCATACAGAATTAAAAATCATTATGTTTTCTTATAAATAATGTTACTTATATAATGAATGCACAAAATACATAGCACACCCTAAGACAAATTACATAAAAGATAAAAGTATCCAGAGTAATTGTTAGGTAGGAACCTAGCATTATATTTTAGACTTCAGTTTTATCTCTATTGTTTCTTAAAAAAAGTAATTAAAAACCGTGGTAAATAATTTTTTTTTGTGTTAAATAATTTATTTTTAGGAACTTTAAATAAAAAAGTAATATATTTAAAAAAATAGCCTTAATTAAGAACATTTTATTACAAAATTGCCAGGGGACTGAGGCAAGAAAAAACATAGTAACGTTTTATTTGACATAAGAACAAGAATTGTTTATACTATGGTTTCACTAGGCCTATACAATAGCGTTAAAGAATATGCATGCTTTCATACAAATTTTGTGCGTAAATCCTTGCCAGGGGACTGAGAAACTGAGTGGACATTCCACGTTTTTATCACAAAATGCCTTCTTCACAACTGACATACAAAACGGACGCAAGGAACTTTTACTATTATATGTTAACGAGATTTGAGACTTCAATTTACCATATCTGAAACTTTGATCGGTACATTAGTTATCGAAATTTTTGACTGTTTAAATCTGCCAGGGTACTGATAAATATAAAAAAAAGTTATGAATGATTTGCTTACGTCATAATAATGATTTATTACT
The DNA here is from genome assembly GCA_949320155.1 of Melangyna quadrimaculata. Taxonomy (NCBI): domain Eukaryota; kingdom Metazoa; phylum Arthropoda; class Insecta; order Diptera; family Syrphidae; genus Melangyna; species Melangyna quadrimaculata. Next base: position 253,932,945 of record OX439483.1, on the reverse strand, counting down.
AAAGGTCATTAATTTATTGTTGGTTTAAGTGTGGAAATAAAAGAACAGTTATGATTTTTTGTTTGAAAAACAAGCGGGGGACACGTCAGGGGACTGAGAATTAGGCACTTTGAAGAATTTTTTGAGTAATGAAATTATATCAGATCTCGACAATTTTTTTTGTCAATGTGGGTATCGACTGGATTGACTGCTGTAAAAAAAATCAGATTGATTGGTTGAACCGTTTTCAAAATATCAGCGTGGCCGTAGAAAATTCCATCATTTGTAGAATCACCCATATAAAAGAACTTGGCTTTTTAACCATTTATGTTTGTGATGTGGTAAATACCAATTTGCCGAACATTCAAGATACTGGCCAAACGTTGGGCTCTGAGACAACTTAACTCTTAATGCCCAATACTATCCCATAACGAATGGCGATTATTGGCACAACAAATCAGCATTTTGTGTTTACTTCATGTTCCGACTTTCAGTGCTTTATTTTATCAGTGCAATAAGGGTTGACCCGGAATTCTATATTATATATGTACATGTACATGCATGCATTTTCCAAGATTCAAATAAATCAATTTAAATTAAAAAAAAAACTTGAATTAAAAGTTGCAAGTTATTGCTGAATAATTCTAGCAAATCGGTTTTTCCCATATTCAATGCAGTAAGTTTTTATATTGACAAAATGTAATACCTATCATTTATTTGAAATCTTGCTATTCATATAAATTCTAATGACTCGAACACTTATTGAATGTCACTGTCGCGTTATGATTGCTGTCTCTATATATGACAAAAAAATATAATCGATTATTTAGAGCTCTGAGTGGATAATATTGTGTATAACCTAGTAGGATTTGCTTGTGCTGTGCATGCTAAGGAATAATTAAATGCCTGGTTGTTGGTCATAGTACTAACCTATGTATGTGATTGGATATGTTGACAATCCTATTAAAGGGACGACACATACCCAGCGGGAAAAATTGAAAAATTCATTGAGGAAAGATCAGCTTTTTCCTTGAGGAATGGCAGCTGCACCGTCCACTTTTCAGCTGATTCCTTTGATGAAATTAACATGGGCATGTCCTAGGCGGGAAGCACATGCTGAAAATCCGATGAAAATTCGCCAACGAAATCACTACTTTGTTGGAAGTTGTTTATTCACCAACCCAGATGATGAAAAACATGATGGTTGCATAATCTGTGAATTCACTACATAAATGTATGTGGTTTATTCATCAGTTCAATGTGTTCGATGAAAATGGTAATGAAAATTCAATTATCAAATCACAAGATCAGTGGTAGTTGTTTATTCAGCAATTATAGTTAATTGAATATGAAAAATGTGAAGAAAATTAAATAAATAGTGAATTCATTACTCTGTTGTGTATGTGTTGTGAATTTGTGATTGGTTAATTAAAATAAAATATAGAATTAAAACTTTAAATTCAATTAAAGTGAAATCACTAGGTCAGTGGTTGTTGGTTAATCACCACTTCATATGCGAAGTGGTGATTAACCAACAACCTGAAATACTTTGAGACAGTCTGAGATTTCCTCAGATTTCATCCTCTTATAATATTTACTGTCAGTAGACAATGTCGACACAGAGAACACAAAAAAAAATCAACTTCTATCAAAACACACAATGGCGGTGCACACTTTACAAAGCATATGAGTGGACATAGACGATGAACTGATGAACTTCTACATGACTTTTCAACAGTTTTTTTATCTTATAATTTTCCATATCAAAAGCTATTTTTAATTCAACGAAAGAAAGGGTTGTTTTCACACAAAGCAGAAAGTGGGTTCAAATCTATGAACTGAGGAAACAATGCATGACTCTTCACTTACTAAATCATTACATGTCGTTTCCTTTTATTATGTGGCTAGTGAATAGATTGCTGTTGGCTTGTTGTTTTCTACACACAAAGCGAAAAATGGGTTCAAATCTATGAACTGAGGAAACCTCGCATGACTCTTCACTGACTAAATCATTGCATGACGTTTCCTTTTATTATTTGCCTAGTGAATTGATTGAAGAATTCAGCTATAAAATTCATTGGGGACGATATTTCCCGCTGGGATAATGGAGAATTTATATACAAAGATAAATGTTGTTCCACTAACACGATTTTATATATACACAACATATATTTAATGGTGTCATTCCTGTATACTATTTTCTGTAAGGTATTCAGGATTTGATCGCGAAAAGGCTCGTCGGTCAACGTTGATGGGGTTGTGTGTTTTATTAATTTCACTCAGAATGATTACAAAAAAGGTTTCTACTCTCGATTTTATAGAGAAATTGTAATACATGGTTCTAATAAACTTAGAAAAATTACCTTGGTTTTAATAATGGTGCTTTTATGAAGTAATAAAATCAGATTTAAAAGGGAACGGCTGGTAACAGTAAATACTTAAAGTATAATTAAATAATTTTGAAGCATTTTTAATATGATACGTTTTGTCAATACAAAATGAAAATATTTATGTTGAGCGCGACACATGGGTTGGTCAACCCTGACAGTAGATGAAGAAGCGAATAAGGTCCATCAGCGTTGAAAATACCGATGAATCTGCACATTGATCTAGCTGCTCTTCAATTAAATCACTAGGGAAACGACGATTTTAACGATTTTTCTGTTGAGTCTCCTGTAGTCAATACAGACGCGCATGCTTTTGCGTTTTTTTTTACCATTACCACTGGGCTCGCATATTCGGAAGTACTGGGAACAATAATACCATTAGCAAGCCATTTATTTACCTATTTTTCCAACTCGATGGACTCCTTCGGTGCCAATTTTAGTGGTCTTGAATAGACGGGCATTTCATCAGTAAGTATAATTCTGGTTTCTATTGGTGTCTGGATGTTTTTCTTCGGGTTTTAGTTTTAAGATGTATTTAGCTCTGTATTTAGGTATATTTCATTGACATAAGTTATGTTCATGATTTCATGGAAAGCATTGTCTATGCCGTCTTCATTTTTGAGAACCCATTTTGAAATCGTTATTATCCCTAGGGGCTAACTTGCAAGACTGGCGCTTCCAGAAGTTCTCGCCCGACGATAGTTTTAATTTCAGACGCTCCATCTGAAATAACATTAAAATTGGAAAAAAATGTATGAGATCTATATCTTTCTCACCAAGGCCAATAAGAGTTTTACAGGTCGCATTGAATTGTGGCTTTTTTAAAATAAACTTCGTTCGTTAGAATATTTAACGAGCTAGCAGTGTCAACCACAAGGCCTCGAATCTTTGATCATTTAAAGACACCATTTTGGGAAAATTCTTTTTATCACTTTGTTGTTCATAATTTTATCAGCAGCTTCCATCCTCAACGATTTATTCTGCAGCAATTAATGCAAAAAAATCTCCCAACTTCTTTTAGCCACTGAAAAGTAGCTACCAAGGAAATTATATGCATACATTAAAATAAAACTGAAATCTCTTGCAAGAAAATTGAATACCCATAAAACCAAAACCTACCCCCGGTCATACTTACCTATATTTTTACCCATGCACACATTCTTTCTTTCCCACATAAACCATCCCCGATGGAAAAATCTGTCTACTTCCTCCGCGCAAACAGATGATTCCTTCAGTATCATTGCGGAACATACAAATTGTTTTTGTTATTTGTCATCTTTATTCTATGTACTTCTTCTTTTACTATCTACCACCTATAGAAAACAAATTGACAGCCAAAACAAAACAGTTTTTTTTTTGACTCCCTTGTAACCTAATACATTTTGTATAGCTTTCTCTATTCTTCATTTATGTCTTTAACCTTCATTTTCTTCTAATTTTCCCCTCATTTAATCTCTACACAAATTGAAAAGTCTCTTAAATCGTTAGTTCTAACACTCCTCACCATACGCAGCGCCAATTATTTGAGCCATGATATTACTATAAGAGTATATATACAATGGTAATAGCCTTGTATATAAAAACTATAGTACTATCATGAAGAAGATCGATAGAGAGATTCGAGGTGAGCACTACCAGTACTACGAAATTGTAGAGATTGGAGAGTACAGGACAGGGAGAAACTGAGGGAATTGACGATTAGAATGACGTTCAAGGCAACAATAAATGAACGAGAACAACGTTTACAAAATTAAAGCTAGTTTAAGGGAGTCAACACTAAACTTTTTTTTGTTATTTTCTTCCACCAATTTTGTTTACGAAGGGGAAGTTTGAGGCTCTTTTTGCTCTATTTAACGGGGAAGTAGGATAATAAATATAATTTTTAAAGGAATTGGCGGTTGTATTTTTTCTTTCACTGTGTGCGAGATATGCTGTAGCAAAGTCAAGTAAGTATTACTGTATGCCCAAATAAAAGTCTACAACCAATGTTGCCACTAAAGAATATAAGTTATATAAGAATTTTGTATATGAACTAGGGATAGGAAGAAATTATTTAAATTTTGTAGTTTGATATTTGCATTCATATTTAAGTAGATATGATATATATATATGAAATAAGATAATAAATATAATTTTAAAAGGAAATAATGATTTTATTTTTTCTTTCGTTGTGTGTGAGATATGCTGTAGCAAGTTGAGTAATGTTGCCACTTTAAGTTGTACAAGAATTTCTTATATCAAGTAGGGATAGGAAGAAATTGTTTTAATTTTGTAGGTTGATATTTGCGTGCATATTTAAGGAGATATGACAAATATATGATATTAGATGGCGAACGCCATTTAGTAGGTACGTACTTACTATTTTATATTATCTATTATAAATATACATATACATATATAAATGGTAGGTAAACAAAATAAAATTTAATAATTTATACAATTTCGGTACGAAACCTTTTTAACTAAAGTTTTTCATATACATCCCAGTGAAGTGAACTTTTCGTTGACAAAAATGAAATTTATTAGGCGTGAAAAATATGAGAAAATTATATGCATTTATTTGGGTGACGAGGAAAAGTCAAATTTCTTTCGAAAGAAACCCGAATTTAAAAATGATTTTAATATTTTCTCAAGCGAAATTTTAAATTTTGTGTGAAATTTCTTAAAAAAATTTGCGATTTTTCACAATCATTTTAAAATGTCCAAGAATGAATTTTTAAAGTATTATAAATAATTTCTATAAAGTTTTCAAAAATGAAACAAGCTATGTTTAAAAATTCACGGGGATTTTTTCCGTGGAAATTATAACATTTCCAGAAGTGAAATTCTAACTTTATAAGATTATTTTTTAAAATATCCTAGATTATAACGTTTTTAAAAATTTTATAGTTCACCATGTGAAAATTCGTGCGAAAAAAAATTTCAAAAATGAAATTTGAATTTAATAAGTAATTTTTAAAAATTCTCTAAATAACAATTTACAAAAAAATTTGATTTAAATTAATTTTAATCTGCATATTTTCCAACTACCTACTAAAAATTCCACACACTACTTTTCGCGGGAATTAAAAAAACAAGATTTGGAAATTTTTTTGTTGAGTAAGTAGTGTCTAAATATTCACGGGAATTTTGAAAAAAGAATACTAAATTTGATTTTCTCACGTGAATTTTTTAAAAATTACTTAATAAAGTTCAAATTTCATTTCAAACACCTTACAAAATGCGAATTCATTGAAATTACTTCATACAATTTTCATAACCGAAATTTGAACATTGCCTAATAGTTTTTGTTAAAATATTAACAATTGAATTTTTCACGTGAATTTTTCAATATTATTTCATAAAGTTGTAATTTGGTTTTTGAAAATTTGAATAAGCATTTTTAAACTAGGTGAGCTAAATTGAATTTTTTTACGTGAATTAAAAAAAATACTTCGTAAAGTAAAATTTCTTTAGTTTGAATGCGAATTTATTAAAATTACTTAATGCAATTTTCATAAACGAAATTTGAATTTTGTTAAGTAAAAATTTAACAAAGTTAAAAAATTAATAACGTTAAGAAGTAAAATTAAAATTTACTAAAAAATTAACAAAGTATGCTTATCTTAAATAGACAAAAGATATTTATTTTTTAAATTTTACTAAAATTTCTCTTTTAAAAACATTTTTTTTTTAGATAAAATATTTTTTTTTTAATTTTTTCAATTGGTTTTATCTTATTTTCTTTTAAAGATAAAAAGATATTTATTTTTTAAATTTCGCCAAAATGTCTCTACCCTTAAAAATACTTTTTTTTAAAGGTAAAATAGATTGTTTAAATTTGTTTTATCTTAAGTATTTTTTAAAAGTAATGAGATTTGATTTTTTATAATTAAATACTTTTTTTTAATTTTTTCCATTTATATTTATTAATTTATTTTTTAAATTTCTCTACTCTTAAAAATATTTTTTTTTAAGTAAAATAGTTTTTTTTTCATTTTTATCTTAAGTAGGTATTTTTTAAAGGTAAAAAAATATTTATTTTTTTAAATTTTCCCAAAATTTTTATTTAAATTGTTTTTTTTTTTTGAATATTTTCAAATTTTGTTTACCTTAAAGTTTTTTTTAAGGTAAAGTTATTCTTTTTTAAATTTTATCAAAATTTCTTTACTTTTAAAAGTATATTTTTTAAAGTTAAACCTATTTTTTCTTAAATTTATCAAGAGTTTTTTAAATGTAAAATACTTATTTTTTTTAATTTTATCAAAATTGGTTTTCCTGTAAAATTATTTTTTTGAAAGGTAGCTAAAACAAATTCTTTGTTTTTATCAATTTTTTTACATTTAAAGTAATCAAACTTTTGATAAATTTACCTGTACAAAAATTACTTTTAAAGTGTTTTTTTTCTAGTTTTTTTTTTCCAAAAAAATAAACCTCAAAAAAATGTTTCTGGATTTTTTTTTTCGAAAAAAATGTTTGTTCTTGAATGCCTCATAAAGAAATATAGCATCGTTGTAAGACTATGTTTGCCTAAGAATTGTGAAAATTAGCAACGGTGTAGTCTTGATAATATGATTTTCAGCTGAAATTGAAAATTTTCAACAAATTCGAAGCAAATCAAATTATAATTAACCTATCTATAGACATATGTATGTATATTGTGTACTATCATAGACTTTGATAGAAAACAACAAAAAAATCTGTTCGCAAATTCAAATTCAAACAAAAAACGATACTGTTGTACAATGCACCATGACAACGAGAACATTTTTTTCATTTTGTGCGAATAATCCCCTTCGTTGCCATGACGAAAAACTATCTCACTCACACCAGGTAATTGTTGTCAGCAACTGTCAGAATCAACAAAATATACTCCTCTCCTTCTTACTACCAGCTTTTATTCCTCTTCCTATCCTCATTCACATCTCTCCAAACCAACGTGGCACGATGTTTGCGCCCTCACGAGAACACTCCCAGTAACAGAAAAATCGTTTCCATAATAGTACTATAGTTTTTATATACAAGGGTAATAGTAAGAAAAAAATGAGTAGGTACCTAATTTAAATTAAATCCTGGTGTCTATATCGGGTTGGCTACGAAATCCCACAAAACGAAATCCCTTGTCACAAAATCCCACGTAACCATTGTTACGTGGGATTGAAAAGAAGGTGGTGCATCTATGACAACGTTACCCTACATGGTAATTCATAATAAGGCGCGACCAAAAGTTCGATCCCAAACAATACGCTCTTTTTATAAGATGGGGGGTGTCTATTCATTTCCGTTAAGGCGGGATGTGCAATATACAAATAAACTGCACGACTGCAAAAACAAACTTAGAGCTAGAAATTAACGATGTACATTCATATATACATATTCATATATATATAGTCAGTATTTTTAAAACTAGGTGTTAGATAATTTTTTATTATTTTGTAGAATACTTGAAAAAAATCATGTTTTTTAAATTCAAAAATAACGGTACCTTCCATACCAATATTTTGATAAAAAAAACAATTATCCAATAACGGTAACTACCTACCTGTCATAGAATCTATTTTTGGTTTTAACACGTTAATGGCTACAGCGATTTCTGTCAGCGATTTTATCAGCAGCTTTCATCCTCAACGATTTATTTTGCAGCAATTAATGCAAAAAAATCTCCCAACTTCTTTTAGCCACTGAAAAGCTACCAAGGAAATTATATGCATACATTAAAATAAAACTGAAATCTCTTGCAAGAAAATTGAATACCCATAAAACCAAAACCTACCCCCGGTCATACTTACCTATATTTTTACCCATGCACACATTCTTTCTTTCCCACATAAACCATCCCCGATGGAAAAATCTGTCTACTTCCTCCGCGCAAACAGATGATTCCTTCAGTATCTTTGCGGAACATACAAATTGTTTTTGTTATTCGTCATCTTTATTCTATGCACTTCTTCTTTTACTATATACCTCCTATAGAAAACAGATTGACAGCCAAAACAAAACAGTTTTTTTTGTCTCCCTTGTAACCTCATACATTTTGTATACCTTTCTCTATTCTTCATTTATGTCTTTAACCTTCATTTCTTCTAATTTTCCACTCATTTAATCTCTACACAAATTGAAAAGTCTCTTAAATCGTTAGTTCAAACACTCCTCACCATACGCAGCGCCAATTATTTGAGCCATGATATTACTATAAGAGTAGCCCTGAAAAAAAACTTTTTAGTTTTTAGGTGGACGAAGCTGGGACACCAGCGTGACAGTCGAAGGCACTAACCATTACGCTACTTAACTACTTAGGTATTTCTTAAAAAATGTTTTTTGTGTATTTAATGTTTAAACTTGGGATCTTTAAAAATACGAGAATTTTCATATGCTTTTCTATCGGAGGCTAAACCTAAACCGTAGAGGTAGAAATTATTACAAGAAATTATTATTATTTAAATACCTTTACCAAGATGTTGAGTAACCCCCTCGTACTGAATATGTAACGTAGAATTAATATAAGATCAGTACCTGAGTAGAGGAGAGGGTAAACAATAGACTCCGATAGAAAAGCACATGAAAATTCTCGTAATTTGGACGATACCAAGTTTAAACACAAAATTTTTGTTTAAGAAATACCTAAGTAGTTTTCGTAATGTTCAATTTTCTTAGAAGTTAAAGCACTTAAGTCCACCTAAATTTTCAGCAATCGGCTACAAAATATTAAGAGCATTTTAAAATCAAAAATATTACTTAATTACGTACAATTTACAAAAAAAGAAAAATTTTAAAAAAGAAATATTTTTTTTCAAAATTTTGAGTTTGAAAATTTATTTTTCAAAAACTATTCAATAAAATAAAATTTTTTAAACACCAAATAAAAGAATGGATATCTGGCTTTAAAAAAAAGATATAGCACGAGATTGTAAGTACGGCCATTGTTTTTCAATAAATTTTGTATGTTTAAAGTTTTTTTTTACTAATATTATAAATAGTGTGAGTTAATCCAAGATGGCTGCCATCGCAGGAGAGCAATTTTCCCGAAAAAAAAACACAAAGATGACTAATGACCCCCTCAAAAAAGTTTTGAAAGAAAAGTGTGCAATACAATTTTTACCATTCCAGGTAAATTTTTTTTAGATAGCAACTGGGCTAGTGTGCAGTACAGGGAAGATAGGACGTTTGTGTCTCACTCTAACTGCAAAGGGGGATGTATGCTTGATAATACGAGAAAATTCACTTACAGACAGTGGTTATTTAAGGGGATTTGAGATAATTTTAAATGCAGCAGGCACTTTTTGGAGAAGGAAAGCTCTCCCATAAGGCCTGTTTACTGCACATATTTATTGGACAGAGAATTATTCGGGGAACACCTAACCAATGTGAAATACAAAAATACAATCGAGCAAATAAATCAGCTGTGACTGTACATATGCTGGAGAATGACCACAATATTACAAGATATAAATCTGAAACGAGTTAAACATTTATGTGAAGAAAGATTCTTGGATGCTTATGAAAGCATTTACATGTACCGAAACCGAAATATAATAATGAATACAATGGAAGCTCCAATTAGGTCTTCTCTTTTTAAATTATTTAATGATGTAACTTAAATGTTAAATGTATTATTGTTAAAATAACATGTATAACATATCTGTCTCACTCTGTCTAAATAGTCAAAACAAATGTAATCAGAAGTGCAAGTGCAAGTAAAGTAAAAGTTCAATAAAAATAAAATAATTTTTTGAATATGGCATGAAATATGCTGATTTGCATACAAATTAAATTAATGTGTTTTATTTTATATTTAATAAATCAAAGTAGGTACATTGGTGAATTATTGAAGTCATTAAGGCGTTATCTTTGTGTAAAATTTTAATGATAATAGACCTCACGGTGTTCTTGCTGCACAAATCAAGAATTTTTAATGGTTGATTTGGGTTTTTAATAGCTTATTATTATTATTATTCAATTGGTTTTTTTTGTGTGATAACACACTCGCAGTTAGGCTGCATAGCTTTCGCTCCGTCATTTATATTATTTATGAATGTTTGAATGTCAATGTTCAGCCTATGCACTACGCATTGCGCCACCGAGGTCACCTGATCATGCACATCTAATGTAGGGTTTTTGTCTTTATAAATTGCATATTGAGACAACTAGCATTTTTACTAGCCGCACACAAGTTGGTTGTTGATCATTCGGGTTCTTTCTCTTTTCTCCATACACGATTTACAAACCAACAATTCGTTGGCCAATTGCAAAGTTGGAAATTGTATGGAAGATTTGACACTGGTCAAGAATTGATTTCATTCAATTGGGTTTTTTTTTGTGTGATAACACACTCGCAGTTAGGCTGCATAGCTTTCGCTCCGTCATTTAAATTATTTATGAATGTTTGAATGTTCAACAACCACTTGAGTGGGCTACCAACATTGTATTTGGCTGGAATTATTGCAATTTCATGGCTGACACACCAATCATCAGATACCTTATTAGTGGTGCTTAGTCTTTATGTTCAATTTTAATTTATAAATTATTAGTGCCGACAATTGGAATCGAGCCTAGACCAGCTACCTCTAAAGCCTATGCACTACGCATTGCGCCACCGAGGTCACTTGATAATGCACATCCAATGTAGGGTTTTTGTCTTTATAAATTGCATATTGTAAATCGTGTACGAAGAAAAGAGAAAGAACCCGAATGAACAACAACCAACTTGTGTGCGGCTAGTAAAAATGCTAGTTGTCGCAATATGCAATTTATAAAGACAAAAACCATACATTGGATGTGTATGATCAGGTGACTTCGGTGTGCGCAATGCGTTGTGCATAAGCTTCAGAGATCTAGGTTCGATTCCAATTGACGGCACTAATAATTTATAAATTAAAATTGAACATAAAGACTAAGCACCACTGATAAGGAATCTGATGATTGGTGTGGCAGCCATGAAATTGCAATAATTCCAGCCAAATACAATGGTGGTAGCCCACTCAAGTGGTTGTTGAACATTCAAAAATTCATAAATATTATTATTATTATTTAACAAAAAGTATGCCATCTAAGGCCACTTTCCTCTATATAATAAAAGGAAAGACAACCTTTTTGTTTGAGTAATGGTTAAGAACTGAATTTTATTTTTCATAAAACTAAAGATATGCGCTACCGCGCGTTTACAAATTCACATTTCACAAAAATGCTTATTATAAAGAATGTTTAGTTAGCTGCGCATTTACAGATTCATATTTCGCAAAATGCTTAAGATTTCTATTACAAAGAGTGCTAACTGTGCATTTACAGATTCGTATTTCACAATGCTTAATTAACAATTTGGTTTTAACTTTATTTGAGAGTTTTAAGTTACAGTATAATACAGATAATAAGAAAATAAAATAAGTAGTTTAATGATGGAAGTGTGGGAAAGAATTTATTGAAACACCTCTCCGCCTTAAAGTTTTGCAGCCGATGCAAAAGGATCTTTTTTTTCGTTTCTTTTTGTTTCAGTATTTATTTCTTTTGATCTTAGTTTTATTTTCTTTATGACAAGTATTACAAAAGCAATAATCAAAATTAAACTTATTCGGGCGTATTCATAGTCATTTTAGACCTGGGTCTAAGTTAAACATAGCTTTGGTTGAATTTTCGGACGTTGATTCTATTTTTATAAGTTTATAATTTCAAAATATTTGAAGCTATTTGTGTAGTTTACTAAGTTAATTATCATATAAAAATATAAAACCAACAATTTGTAATTCAAATCGGTCCGTATTCATTGAGCCAAAATTGTCTTAAACTGTAGTTTAGTTAAACCTGGGTCTATCTGCGACTATGAATATGCCCCATTAAATTTAAGCTAGAATTTATTGTTGTAGTTATTTTATGTTTAAATTCCAAATACTCAGTTTTTTCTCTATTTTTAAAATGATTTATATTTTATAAGTTCAAAGTATTTACAATTTTTGTAAAGTTATTATTAATATTTTGAATTATAAATTTCTCAGTGTAGTTTTTAAACTTATTTTGAAATACAGTATTTCTAATTTCAATTTTGCAGTTACTAAATTTAATCAAATTTATTTAATTTGATTTATACAATTTTGTTTAATTTCTGTTACAGGAAAATTTTTTGTTATGACTAAATCATCATATATTTTTTCATTAAAAGTTGAATTGTTAATTTTAATTTACAAACAGTATTTTCTTTTAAAATATTTTTAATACATTTATCATTGTGTGTTCTTAATTTTCTTTTGAGTATAATTTCTTTTTCATATTCGAAAACATTATCTTTTTGTATAAATATTCTTTGTTTTTCGGAATCCAGCTCTTCAAAATTATTATTTGGAAATGGAATGACGAGAGCGTTGAAAAATTCATATTGTGAAAAACTAGGAACCCTTATAACAAAAATAAGTGATTCATCCTTAAAAATAACGCTATTTTGGATAAAGGGTAGCATTTCAGCAGTTATGTTATATTCAGAGATTTCTTTATTTGAAAAAATGTTGTGTGCTTAAATGTTTAACCTACTCATGAGAATGTTATCTGAAATTTTACCAATCTGTCTAATTAGGGTTCCTATATCTGAATAAATTATTAAAATTGATTTTAACTTATCGAATGTTAACAGTGTAGTGTTTGTTTTATTATTGAGATCTGTTATTAAAGTTTTTAATTGAATTTGTTGTGTGTTTACATTTCTTACGACTTGTTTATAACTTTCGACCAAGTTATGGTTAATTATGACTTGTTTATTCATTTGTTCCGTTACCTGTTTGGTGTTGCTATCTAGATTATTTAAATGTTTATACAAATCTATAGCATACTCGTTGTCAATTTTCCCTGCAATGAGCTTCATAACGGAACCTAGCAAGTTAATCAATTCACGTTTTTTTCGATTATTATTCTTTATTTAAATCCTGTTTTGCCAAAGTAAGTTCCCTATCTAGTCTTTGATATTCGTCCGTACTTGGTTCCAAATTCAGTTTATTTATGTTTTCTTCAATTAATTTGATTGCATCTTCGTAATCATTTAAGTTTATAATGTGTAGTATTTGTGTGTAGTTATCCACTATGATTTGTTTCTCCATTCTGAAAAGTATGTATCCATTATTGGTATTTGTATTGGAGACCTCTATAGATTGTCCCAGAATGTGAACATTCGTGAATATTAGTGAATACATCTGAAAGAGATGTTCAATTTTTTGATTTTTGATATTTAAATTTTCTCTTTTGTTGAGATGTATTGTATTTAATGTTACGTTTCCTACTTGTGTCAAATACGTAGTTTTCCTGCCTTTTGTAATTATTTAATCTTTTATATTTCGGACTATTTTTTGCTATATTTCTATTAGATACTATGTTTTCATTTAGTTTGTACTCAGATGTACGATTCTTTTTTAGCTTGTTTATTCTATCTTCCTTTTCTTCTGCTAACCTTTTTGCTAAAGTTTCAATTTCATTTCTATTATAATTTTTATTTATAAAATCTATTGGGCGTAATTTTGTTGTAGTGTGAATTGTGTTATTATAGAATGCAATTGCTTTAAAATTTTTTGTGTCAATGTCATCATCATTGCTACTGTCTAAGCTCATTATGCGTAAATGTTCGTTTAAGGTACCATGCAACCGTTCTATACCAGCGTTACCAGTTTTGTTTCCTGGAGTGGTAACGTCTAACGTGTGATTCTATTTCGTTTTCCTTTAAGAATAATTCTACTGCATTATGACATCTTTCATTAATAAATAATTTTTAATAGGTTTGGATGATAGTACGCTTGCTTTAATCCATTAAAGACTTCTTGGATGCCTCGATGATTGTTTTTTAAATGTTCGTTTTTAACAATGTTGACAATTTGTTCTTTGTCTGTTACGTCTACTAGTTTAATACTGGATTTGAGAAATTTTAAATTTTTATTATTTATAAAAAACTTAACATAATTATCTTGGAATTGGACATATAACTGATTGTTTTCACAATAGACACACATTATTCCTTTGTCTATCATTCCTTCATAATTTGAAGCGAGCTACTATTGTCCTCAATGCGAACATAATTTTGAATTTTTTTATTAATAATTTTTTTGGATACTGTCTCTTTATTTCCTTTTTCTAAATAAATTTGATTTTTTTAGAGGTTGATAGCTTTTTCTGTGACGTATATGTACTGGGTCTCGTCTTCTATTCCACTGTGAATAGAACCGTTAGTAGATTTAACGTCTTCGTCATTTTCTAACCTATTATTATTAATCGTATCATTGTGGAAAATAATAAAGGTTAATAAAGGTTCTTCCCCTTAATCGTTACTTGGACACCTACTTAAACCATCAGCGACATGATTTTCTTTTCCCTTTATGTACTCTATGGTGGAGTTATATTCGTTCAATTGAATTTTACACATTTGGAGTTTAATGTTCTGTTCTTTGAGGTTATTGAGCCAGACAAGAGGTTTGTGGTCTGTACGTATGAGCAATTTTCGACCTGAAATGTATGTTCTAAAGTACCTAACTGCATAGACAATTGCGAGAATTTCCTTCTCTATTGTCGCGTATTTTGTTTCGTGCCTATTTAAAGTACGTGAAGCATAACTTATAAGATGATTATTTTGACTAAGTACTGCACCAATTGCATAATTAAATGCATCGCAAATTATTGTAAATGGTTTCTCAAAATTTGGGCTTTTTAATATTGGGTCACTCGTTAGTAGTAATTTTAATTTATTGAATGCATTTATGTATTCTGGATCGGATTTATTAATTTTTGTGTCTTTTTTCAAGTTTTTTTTATCAAAAGATACGCTACATTCGCGTAGTCCTTAATGAACTTACGATAATAGCCGCTGATGCCAAGAAATTGTTTAATTTCTTTGATTGTTGCAGGAAGTTTCATTTTCTGAATAGCTTCTATTTAATCATTATTGGGTTTTATGCCACCATTAGTTATTGTATGTCCAAGAAAATTAGTGTATTCTTCAGCGAAATGACACTTATCAATTTGGACTTTTAAGTTAACCTTTCGTAATCGTTCCATAATTTTCCTTATTGAGAGTAAATGCTCATCAAAGCTTGTGGAAAAAATAAGTATGTCGTCTAAATAGACAACACAAATTTTGTTGATAAAATCTTTAAGAACGTTGTTCATGAGGCGCTGAAAAGTCGCTGGCGCGTTTTTCAGGCCAAATGGCATGCGAATGAATTCGTAGTAGCCATTTGAGGTTGAGAATGCTGTCTTAGGACGATCTCTTGGTAAAACTTTAATTTGGTGAAACCCTTTTGCTAGGTCTATGCTTGAAAAATAGGTGCACTTTCCGATTTTATCAAATAAGTCATCAATGTTTGGCATTGGATATCGATCATCGGCCGTTTCCTCATTAAGCTTACGATAATCACGACGATTCCCCATTTCTGTTTTTGAGAATTGTCTATTTTTTGGGGTACAACCCATATTGGCGAGTTATAAGGCCTATTACTATGTTTTATTATGTTTTGCCTAAGCATGTCCTGAATTTGTCTTTCGACATCCGATCTATGTACTTTGGGGTAGCGGTATAGTTTACTATAAATTGGAATATTAATCTTGGTTTCTATCGCGTGTTGTATTTCATTAGTTAATGAGAGGTTGTCACCTTCTTTAAAAAAAACGTCTTTAAACGACAGTTAAAGTGATTTCAATTTGTCAACGTCTCTTTTATCTAGGTGTTTTGCAAAGCTTACTATTGGTATGTTCGAATTAAATTCGTTACTAAAAACTTCAATTACGTTTTCCGTATTTAAACAAGCAATATTTTCGTACGATTCTTTTTCTTCATTTAGATAAAACGGTATTATTGCAGAACGTGTGCGTAGTAATCGATTTTTATAATCGATTATCGCCTCCAGTCCAGCCAAAATACTATTCCATTTTATACCATCAAACTGTTCGTGGAACTTATATTCTAAAACGTTCACATAATAATTTTTCGCTTTAAATTCTTCGAATAAAGGAAAGATTTATTCGATGTTAACTTGTATTTTCCATTTGATATTACTTAAAAAAGGATTTATTAAACTTCTTTCCGCGCCGCTAGCAATTATAAATTTTAAATAACGTAATTTATTTCGAATGACTAAATAGGGTAATTGTTTTCGGGGTTGATCCGAATATTTTGGAAAAAATCAGGGTTTTCGTTTTGTTCAGAGTTTGCGATTGTAGCAATATCCATTGATTCATAATTACGTGCAGTATTATTTTGTAGCCTACTGTCAGTGTTATTTGTATTATTACAATTATTGTTATTGTAATTGTAATTATTTTGATAACTACGTTGGTTACTACGTCGCGATTGCATGCTAGAATCGTAATTCTTATTTTTAGTGTCACTGTTATTATTTTGAGAGTTATTTGGGTTGCTTCGTCGCGATTGTATGCTTGAATCGTTATTATTATTATTATTTCTATATTAATAATAACTATTATTATTATTCCTATAACCGTTGTTATTTTGAAAGTTACCTGGGTTACTTCGTCGCGATTGAACGCTTAAATCGCTGTTATTATTATTATTATAACTGTTACTATTTTGATAGGAACTTGGGTTATTTTGTCGTGATTGCATTCTGGACTTGTTGTTGTTATAACTATTATTATTGTTATATTTATTATAATTGTTATTGTTACGCGTATTATAAGAAATATTTCTAAATTTAAGGTAATTATTTAAAGTTAATATAATGTGTGCCTCTTGCATTGTTAAAGGATTTCTATTAATAATAATGCCTCTTACCGGTTCTGGTAAGTTATTCTTAAAAACGTCTACAGCTATTATATTATTCGTTGTGGCTCGCTCTGTTGACAGTGGTTTTTAATAAATACGCATTATTAAGTTTTACTAATAAACTATTCAGTTTACTGTAAAAATCTTCTACGGTCGCTTCACAGCGACAAAGTGAAATCTTATCCATAATTTTCTCAATCGGCTCTGATTCGCCGTGAGTTCGGAATAATATTTCCTTTAACTCTTTCCACATGACCATGAGCTAGGATCGTCTCTCGAGCTTTTCCCACAATTTTTTTTCAAGACCACGCTAACTGTGTTAATAATCGGTATAAGTGTTTCTATTCGGTTTAGAAAATTAAACAGATTGGATTTATTCCCGTTAAAGGATGTAATATTCGATATATTTTTAAAAATGAAGTTATAGTTTTGGATTTCGTCTAAATCTTCCATTTTTGTTAAAACGAGATACTAGATATATTAATGTTGATAGAAAAAAACATTGGAAGTAAATAATAGTAGGTCTTATTTACATACATAAATACATACATACATTTATTCACTAGCTTTGTTTGTTTCCACCTGACTTTCACGGATCCAAATATAATTTATAGATGCCCAATTACAGTTTAAAGATGTCTAGTTACAGATGTTCAATTACAAATTACAGATGTCTAGTTACCAATGTTAAATTACAGATTACAGATGTCTAGCTACAGATGTTCAATTATAGATTATAGATGTTCAATTACAGATTAAGCTTTTATTAATTTGCAAATAATTTATTTTAGCAAATTTCTTTTGATTTTATTTTCCTCTTTGTTGTTTTTTTCTCACAACAGACAACACACAGAATTTATTTTTTTTCTGAATTGACAATATAGAGTTTAATTTTTTTTTTTCTTATTTGCTTAGCACTGAATAAAAATGCTTTTTTTTCTTCGATATTCGTTTGCACTGAGTATTTCTTCATCGAAATAATTGTATGAGTTTCTTATTTGCTTAGCACCGAATAAAAATGCTTTTTTTTTGTTTGCACTGAATATTTCTTCATCGTAATAATTGTATGAGTTTAATAGTTTACTTCTTCATCGAAATAATGTGTATGCGTTTACCTACTTTTAAAACAGTTTACTTCTTCATCGAAATAATGTGTATGCGTTTACCGAAAAAAGGAAAGACAACTTTTTTGTTTCAGTAATGGTTAAGAACTGAATTTTATTTTTCATAAAACTAAAGATATGCGCTACCACGCATTTACAAATTCATCTTTCACAAAAATACTTATTAGAAAGAATATTTAGTAAGCTGCGCATGTACAGATTCATATTTCGCAAAATGCTTAACATTTCTATTATAAAGAGTGCTAACTCTTTGCTTAATTAACAATTTGGTTTTAACTTTATTTGCGAGTTTTAAGTTACAGTATAATACAGATAATAAGAAAATAAAATAAGTAGTTTAATGATGGAAGTGTGGGAAAGAGTTTATTGTAACTATATAGAAAAGAATTATTCTTAGAGGGACTCGACTACATATCTCTAAATAAAGCAGTTAATTTCAACATCCACCCTCTTGTTTTTGAATTAGTATCTTGCAAATAATGTTTTTTTATCTTTATAGATTCTTATGTTACGAAGTCAGAAGTGACACCAACACCGATTGAATGCCACTTCAATGGGGTAATGTACAAGTTCCGTGAGCGTCTTGAAATTGGTTGCGATGAAATATGCCACTGTGACGAAGATGGTAAAATGAGCTGCCGTCCTAGATGTGCTGAACGCAACCATACACGTTTGGACGAATGCGTTTTGGTAAAGGACCCCAAAGATATATGTTGCCAGCTTGAACTTTGCGATGTAACATTAGATGATCATGAGCAAACTCCATTGCCATCATCTTATTTTGAGAATCAAAATTCTGTATCGTCTACTAGAGAGTTACAGCTTTCAGATGCATGTGTAACCAAAGGATTAAGCTACAAGGTTGGACAACAGTTCCACGATGGCTGTGACGCTCTCTGCATATGTACAAAAGAAGGCGTTCATTGCGCTAAGCTCGATTGCCCATCAAGTTTTGGGTTGGACGTTCTTGATCCACATTGCTTACGTTGGGAACCAGAGCCAGCTTTATTTCGTGCTATTCCTCCAAAATGCTGCCCAGAACGGATGCGGTGCGTTGATAATGGTACTTGTGACTTTAAGGGCCATAAGTTTGATAATTGGTCTCAAATTCCTTCAAATTTAACAGGTGAGATATTTAGTCTTTTTCAATTTCTCTACTAACAACCTGGGAAAATTTAGGATGTGAACAACACTGCTATTGTGAAAATGGAAGGGCTGAATGTCGACCAGCTTGCCTTCCGGTACTGGCGTTACCACCAAATGATTTACCTTGCCATAAATCTTTGGCAAGGCTTCTTTCAATACCTGAGGATGATTGTTGTAAGCAGTGGACATGTCCTCCAGTAGGTGGAATAGTGCCCTCATACACTTTAAATGGTAAGTTATATATAAAGAATAATACAATTAAGGATAACAGAAGATTTAAACCTCACAGTATTTTGGGATCGGAAGTAAAGTAATAAAGGAGTTATTTGCTTTTTATGACTTTCGAGTAACTTTACCCAACTAACAAAATTGCTTCCGATTTCAGACATTAAAGTGTCATTAGTTGTTTTAACGCCCCAGTAATCCTTCTGATGGGAAGTCAAATTGTTATAGGAGCCAAATAGTCCAGTCGAATCGTCATTTGAACTTGCGTTGATCCGCACGGTCTGTTTTTTTTTTCATGAATCGATAGGGGCTTACAAGAAAAGCTTAACCCTAGATTTGCACCACCTGACAACTTTTTTAAGTTATTCGTGAAAACGTACTTTTTGACTTTTTTTGGATTTTTGCAAATATCTCGGCTCCATAACATTGCACAGTAAAAAATTTAAATAAGTTTTGTTTGTAATAAAATTATCTAGCATGTGGTGTTAAGTTTTTTTTGTTTGAACAAATAAGTAAAAAGTTAGCGTTAGTTTTAGTAATTTTCTTTTGGTTTTTTGACGGTTTTTCATTATTATTTCGAAAAAATCTTATATTTTGGTTAGTTTTTCCTTTGTGTTTTGTCTAGCTGTTGCTATTCCCTACAATTAAATTGAGCTCTTAACTACAAACGGGAGCCGAGAAATCTATGCATGAACACAGGCAAGACGGAGCCCCCTAAAAAAGATATTTTCTGTTTTTTACGAATATCTTGGCTTCAGTATATCGCAAAGTAAAAAATGAAAAAAAATATTACTAACTAGAATATTAGCTATTGTTTAAACAAATACATATTTAATTCTAACAAATAAATAAAAATTAACAGCTTGTTTTAGTCAGTTCTATTAATTTTTTTTTGTTGAACAAATACTTTTGAGTTATAATTTTAATAAAGGCTTGTGCATCGGCTTAGTTAGAAACTAATTTTTAGTCCTTTTAGTTTCTTAAAAAAAAAAATAGCTCCCTACTATATACTAGAGCTGAGCAATGAATGAATTTATAAGGACAAGTCATAAAAAAAAAATCTTTTCAGCATGATAAATAAATATAACAGTAACTTTATATGTACATTCTCGTATGCGTCAAAGCTGGTATTTCTGATTTTTTGCTGAGTTTTCAGGATATTGGCCTAGTAAATAACCTAAGTTTTTGACCTCGAGCGGCGTAGTGACCGCTTCATGGTCAAAAATCAGAAAAACCACGATTTTTTCAGTTATTGGTGATTTTAGTCCTAAATAATTAATTCTAAATAAAACCATTGTTGTACGATTTCAAAGTATCTTAATTTGCTTCATTTGAGACCAAAACCAACTGTGTAGACCCAATATTTTCCAAAATACAACAATTCAAAATTTAGCGGTAAAAAATGTATATAAAAAGTAGTGTTATCAAACAGTATAATGGTAAATAAAGAATGGTTGACATAAATACATCAAAGCACTTGAGCGTGTAGACTGGGCCAAAATAATAGGTCAACCATACCGGTAGGGGGTCTATATACTCCCTTAAGATGGGAGGGGCAATTGCGTACAAAAATGACTTAAGGAAGAAGCAACACTATTGAAGAATAATGGTAACACCCACAATATTCTTCTATAGCTTATCTTGAACCCAGAAACACATTCTTGAATTTTCTGTTTAAATAAAGTTATTTTAGTTATTATTTTTAGTTTTAGAGAAATTAATTTCCAAACCCAAAATATTGAAAAAGAAATTTGCTCCAAGGATCCTGTTTCTCCTTAGTAAATAGTAGACAATTTTTTTTCAGAACGTTGAGTTTGGAAATTAGTTTCTCAAAAACTATCGATTAAAATAACTTTATTTAAACAGAAAATTCAAGAATGGGTTTCTGGATTCAAGAAAAGCTATAGAGGAATATTGCTGGTGTTACCATTATTTTTCAATAGTGTTGCTTCTTCCTTAAGTCATTTTTGTACACAATTGCCCCTCCCATCTTAACGGAGGTATAAAGACCACCCTTCCGGTATGGTTTTGGGTTTTGGTCTCAAAATGAAGCAAATTAAGATACTTTGAAATCGTACAACAATGGTTTTATTTAGAATTAATTATTTAGGACTAAAATCACAAATAACTGAAAAAAGCGCGAAAAAATCGTGGTTTTTCTGATTTTTGACCATGAAGCGGTCACCGCGCCGCTCGAGGTTAAAAACTTAGGTTATTTACTAGGCCAATATTCTGAAAACTCAGCCAAAAATCAGAAATACCAGCTTTGACGCATACGAGAATGTACAAATATAGTTACTGTTATATTTATTAATCATGCAGAAAAGGTTTTTTTTTTATGACTTGCCCTTATTCATTCATTCATTGCTCTGCTCTAGTATGTCGTAGGTAGCTACTTTTTTTTTTATTTTAAGAAATTAAAAGGACTAAAAATTGGTTTTTAACTAAGCCGAATCACAAGCCTTTATCAAATTTATAACTCTAAAGTATTTGTTCAACAAAAAAAAAAATGAATAAAACTGACTTAAACTAGCTGTTAATTTTTATTTATTTGTTAAAAAAAAAATTTATTTGTTTAAACAATAGCTAATATTATAATTAGTAATATTTTTTTTCATTTTTTTACATTGCGATATACTGAAGCCAAGATATTCGTAAGAAAACAGAAAAAATCTTTTTTAGGGGGCTCCGACTTGCCTGTGTTCATTCATAGATCTCTCGGCTCCCATTCGGAATTAAGAGCTCATTTTTTTTTAATTTTAGTGAATAGCAACAGCTAGACAAAACAAAAAAGAAAAATTAACCAAAGTATAAGATTTTTTCAAAATAGTAAAACAAAAATAATAAAAGAAAATTACTAAAACTAACGGTTACTTTTTACTTATTTGTTCAAACAAAAAAAAAACTTAACACCACATGCTAAATAATTTTATTACAAACAAAACTTATTAAAATTTCTTACTGTGCAATGTACTGGAGCCGAGATATTTGCAAAAATCCAAAAAAAGTCAAAACGTACGTTCTTACGAATTACTTTGGTAAAAAAAAGTTGTCAGGTGGTGCAAATCTAGGGTTAAGCTTTTCTTGTAAGCCCCTATCGATTCATGAAAAAAAAAGACCGTGCGGATCAACGCAACTTCAAGCCCTTTTTTACGAGGGTTCGACTAGACTAAAAGGTGATAAAACTGCTCCATTAGATTTTCCATTAGCAATTACATCAGCGTCACAGAAGTAATGACCTGATTTCTCTTTAATCATCCAATAGTCATCAAAGGCAATATTTATGCAATCCTTGGTTTCATTCATATAGATAAGCAGATATGGAAGGCTTATATTGCTGACGCTGTGACGCCGCCGTAGACTAAGTTTTTTCGGGGGTTCCCCTTATTTTCATTTTTACCGCTGTAGATTATTTTCGAGATATTTACAGAATGATTATCGTACCCCTATAATAATTCTTCTAACAAGATTTTATTGAGGGGAATTGTATACATTTGACTGCCATAACACTATTTGTGTTTTAATTATAGAGTGGAATGTTCCTATAGCCTTATCATAAAGGACTTCATCACCATTTTGCAATTTTAGTAATAATCATTTTTAATAATATAAACAACTTTATTATTTGCATATAATAAATTATACATAATGAGCAGTAAAAAGACCAGGCACTTGTTGAAATTCGCATGCGGATTCCAGAACGCTTATTTTATAAAACTCCGAAAACAAAAATGTATTTATATTTCATAAGACTCCGACAAAATAATACAATTTCCGGAGTTTTATAAAATAAAAGTTTTAAATTTCGCGCGAAATAAAAAAAAAAAAAAGTACATGTTCATCATGTGCAAAATGAATTAAAAGCAATAATTACTTAAAGCCGCAAGTAGGTACAACATTAATGCGCCATCTATTAGAGAGTAACGAGGTGCTTTGTCGGGTAACTTTCCAATCAGTTTTGCAATTTTCGAAGACATGAAAATTGTATATGAGAAATTATTTTCAAAAACTGTTGCACGACAGAATGCTTCACTGTCATAATGCGACATGCTAAAATCAGACATAACAAACAAGCAAGATTTCAATTCATTGGGGATACATTTAAGCATATGGCCTTATAGAGCAAGAGCCCGTGACGATCAGACCTTCGTTATTTTATAAAAGCTGAAAGTTTCTCTTTGTGTTCCCCCAATACGGTTAAGAACGAACTCCGACTATGAACTTTCGATCAAGGTGGCTTTGACAGTTAGGAGGTAGCAAAGGTGTATAAAATGAAATTAAACTTTCTTAATAGTATAAAAGCTGATTTGTATATATGTTACTCGGGCAACTACTAAAAGATGTTTCCTCGCTTGTCAGACCGTTTTAATAGTTCCTGCAGCCTGTCATACACTTTTAATATAGCGTTACGAACTATTGAAATTAGACTTTCGTCATAGTATAAAAGCTGATTTTTATATGTTAACCGGGCGACTACCAAAAGATGTTTCCTGGCTAGTCAGACAGTTCCGATAGTTCCTACAGCCTGTCAGACACATTGAAAGTAGCGCTAGTAATATAAAATGCAGTGGGTTCTAGTGAAATATAGCCTAGGCAAATTGCACTTTTTCTGCCAAAAAAAATCCAAGTAAAGATTTTTAAACGCAATTGTCTTAACTTTGGCAAAAGAAATACTGTCGCGAAAGTCTATTGCCAAATCGTGTGCGCGTCAATAGGTATCCAAGGTTAAATGTCGAAAATATCAGTTTTTCGCATAAAACTCGGAAACGGAAACTTATAGATTGTGTCATTTGCCAAAAAAAAGTTATAATTATTTTTTTCTTACAACCCACTGTTAAGAAGATATCTTCATTTCAAAGAACGCAAAATGGTCGGTTTTCACGTATAACTCCTAAACGGTTCAAATGTTCGAAAACATCTGAATACAAAGTTTGTACATTATGTGAATCTCTACAAGAAAAGAATTACAATTTTTTCTTAAAAACAACCGTTTTAAAGATATAATTTTTTTAAAGTTTGACAAATAGTTCAAATTAATGTTTTTTTTTAAATTTTTACTCTTAAAAGCACAAATTGTTGAAAAAAATCTTATGCTTAGTTTTATCATAATATTCTCTTCAAAAAAAAATATGAAACTTTTTTCCATACTAGTCATATAAGTCGTGTCAACTGTCAATTCGTATATATCTTTTAAGCCCTAAGCTTAATCGAAAAATTACATCACTAAAATTTTTAAATTGAGTAATATTATATAAGTATGTATTAACAGTTTTTTTTCCATAATTTTTACGATATCATTATTTAAACAAAAACACCAAAAGTCTAAAATACCGGTTTTTGGCTCTTCACTCTTAAATGACGAAATTTTCGGAAAATATTTTATACCTAGTTTGCAGATTTTAATATTCCCTAAGGAAACGTTATCACACTTTTTTGCGCATAACGCATCAGTTGAAAGATCTTGCGACTTCAAAAATGGACAAACTTCGAAAATATAGTTGTATGTACATGTCAATGTACATAGGGAATATTAAAATCTGCAAAATAGGTATAAATGATTTTCCGAAAATTTCGTCATTTATAGACTAAGAGCCCAGGGTCGTCTGGCGACGTCATTTTATCAAAGCTGAGATTTTTTCTGCGAACACATACTATGGTAGCTAAGAACAAATGGATACTAAGAATCTCCAATACGGGTGCAAATAAGAGGTATCGAGTGTTAACCCATTTCCGGCAAACGTTGCGTTTTCGCAACGTCATATTTGAAGAGTTCTGTGACACAACTGATAATAAATTGAAATAAACTAAAAAATGATTTTGAGTAATGGTTGAATTATCTAATCGACCTGTTTTGGATTTTGTGGTAAAAAAAAATTTTCCTGCTTTTTTAGGAGTTTCGAAAAACGAGTTTTTGTAAATTTTGAGGTAGGATTTTTGAACTTTTGAAAAATATCGTCAAAATTATAATTTTTCAAAACAATGTCAACTATAGTTACCTATATAAGGGTTCAAATTATATTCTTAAGTAATTCTGACGTAATTTTCATGAGTTGCCGCTTGTCAGGTTAGATGAAAGCATTACGTTGCGTTTTCGCAACGCTCGCCGAAAGCAGTAGCATTTAAAAAAGAAATTCGCTGCTTTATATGATATTGAACGGTTTTTTTCTCGGAATATTGTGTGTTTATGTTTACAATGCGAACATTTTTGAAAAAGAATCATAATTTTTGATTGCATCCTGTCCAACAAAAGGATGCATATTTTAGTTCTAGAAAAAAAAAAAAAAAAACAAATCATTCAAGAGCGCTATATTGAAAAAAAACCTTTACCTTCCACTTGATTTTATTCTTAGAAATAATTAGGCAATGCATTTTGCGTATAGGAAACATCAAAGCTCAGACTTTTCTTATGTGCTATACATATGAACTATACATATGTACTATACATATAGATACTATATGCATATTCTAATTCAAAAATTCTAATAACTTTGAATTTGGATGCTGCAGTTCATACAAACATTATAATTTTACCTCCAAAAAATGATGCTGTTAGTGATAACGAGGAAATCGATGATAATGTGCAGCTTTTGGACGATGCAAACATGTTCCCAAATGAATTGGCTGGTGAAATTGAGCTAGAATGCAGGTTTGATTATTTAAATTTTCAAAAACCTGAACGATGAACCGGAAGTCCATGAACCGGAAGTCCAAACAGTCATCAACACCCCAAAACGTCGTCGCTTCAACTTCTAAAAAAGAAACGACATGTCTTCATTATGAGTTACCGAAGTGGTCAAAGAGCCATCGTGTTAAATTTTCAAAAAAAAAACAAAAAATCATTTGATGGACCAACCAATCAATCAGGAAAAACGGTTTGATCGAAAAAAGAGAAAACATGTCAACATTCCAATGCCAAATGCAATTCGTAAAAACAACATAACGATGGGTGGTGTTGACTTATTTGATAACGCTACAAGCAATTATCGGATTCGAATTCGAGGAAAAAAGTGGTACTGGCCACTTTTACCAAATGCACTGGATGCAGCGTTGGTAAATGCATAGAAAATACATTGCTTTTGCAGGAAACACCAATGCCGTAACTAGAATTTAGAACGTTTGATGTAGATTCCCTGTTGCAATCCGGAACACCAGAAGCTTTTCCAAGAATTTTTTTTCAGATGTCCTCTACTTAGACCAAAAACAGATAGTGTGTAGAATTATAAGTTTCTTAGTCAACTGAAACTGGTATCCGCCGGAAATGGGTTAAAGTTGTATAAAAATGTTGCAACATTGTGTTATTTTATCAAAGCAGAATTTTTGATATGTGTTAGGGGATGGTGTCATTTTATTTATTTCTACAGTGGGACCTAACGTGAGCCAGACACTTAAAATCTGTCAAACTAATCGTGCCATTTGCATAACATAATCAAATCAGGATTTTATGTTTTTTTGGGCAAATACTCTTCAACATTTTCTAATCAGCAAGACACTTACAGCGGGGCCTTACATCACCTTAAAACTGTCAAAATAATAATTCTTTGTTACTAAATCGTGATTTTTCGCTTATTTTAGGTCTTTTTAAATGTCTGGATGATGAATACGCCCCACCGTAGATGTATAGCTGATGGGGAATTATTTTCAAACAGTTGTCCATAAAACAAATAAATATTAGCTTTAAAACTACAACGTAAATGGCACGATTAGTTTGACATATTTTAAATGTCTGGCTCACGTTAGGCCCCACTGTCGATGTCTGGCAAGTGTCCAATAAAGTAAATGCACCATCCCCTAAGACATATCAAAAATTCAGCTTTGATAAAATAACGCAATGTTGCATCATTTGTATGCAACCTTAACACTCGCTACATCTTAATTGCACCCGGATTGAAGATTCTTATTATCCATTTGTTCTTAGCTACCATAGTATCCGTTCGCAGAAAAAATCTTAGCTTTGATTAAATGACGTATGTCGGCCCTGGGCTCTTACTCTATTAAGAGTGAAGAGCCCAAACCCGGTATTTTAGACTTTTGGTGTTTTTATTTAAATAATGATATCGTAAAAATTATGGAAAAAAACTGTTAATGCATGCTTATATAATATTACACAATATAAAAATTTTGGTGATGTAATTTTTCGATTAAGCTTAGGGCTTAAAAGATGTATGCGAATTGACAGTCTAATATGACTTGTATGGAAAAAAGTTTCATATTTTCTTTGAAGAGAATATTATGATAAAACTAAGCATAAGATTTTGTTCGACCAATTGTGCTTTTAAAGGTTAGACCGCACTAGGCGGAACGGCACTGCAGCGGAACTGCGATTCAAAATAATTTGTATGAAATTTTATGAAGTTCAGTTGCCGCTTTGTGCGATATAGCTCATACAATTTCATACAAATAATGATCTGCCGCGTTGTGAAGTGTAGTTCCGCTGCAGTTGTGTGCGGTCTAACCTTAAGAGTAAAAATGAAAAAAAAAACATAAATTTGAATTATTTGTCAAACTTTAAAAAAATTATATCTTTAAAACAGTTGTTTTTAAGCAAAAATGATAATTTTTTTCTTGTAGGGATTCACATAATGTACAAAATTTGTATTCAGATGTTTTCAAACATTTGAACCGTTTAGGAGTTATACGTGAAAACCGACCATTTTCGACGTTTTACGATTTTTGTAATGACGATATCTTCTTAACAGTTGGTTGTAAGAAAAAAATAGTTATAACTTTTTTTTTGGCAAATGGCACAATCTATAAGTTTTGCAAAAAAAACTTTTCAATTGCATTTACCGTTTCAGAGTTTTATGCGAAAAACTGATATTTTCGGCATTTAACCTTGGATAACTATTGACGCGCACACGATTTGGCAATAGACTTTCGCGACAGTATTTCTTTTGCCAAAGTAAACACAATTGCGTTTCAAAATCTTCACTTGAATTTTTTGGCAGAAAAAGTACAATTTGCCTCGGCTATATTTCACTCGAACCCACTTGCATTTTATATTACTATCGAAACTGTCTGACTAGCAGGAAAACATCTTTTGGTAGTGGCCCGGTTAACTTATATAAACATCAGCTTTTATACTATGATGAAAGTCTAATTTCAATAGTTCGTAACGCTATATTAAAAGTGTCTGACAGGGTGCAGGAACTATTGAAACGGTCTGACAGGCGAGGAAACATCTTTTAGTAGTTGCCCGGGTAACATATATACAAATCAGATTTTATACAATGACGAAAGTTTAATTTCATTTAATATACCTTTGCTACCTCTTATCTGTCAAAGCCACCATGATCGAAAGTTCATAGTCGGTATAGTCCCTGCATTGGGGACATACATAGAGAAACTTTCAGCTTTTATAAAATAACGAAGTTCTGATCGTCGTGGGCTCTTGGTCTATTAGTTCAGTAATATCAAGGCCAATTTGGCCTTATTTCACTTTGTCAAAGTACCTACAATAAAACAAACTGTTGAGAGTGAAATAAAAGCAATTTGGCCTTTTTTCACTTTGTCAAAGTGTAATAAGACCAACTGCTGAATATTTCAGTTTGCAAAGTGCAATAAGGCCAACTTTTGAAATTTGGCCTTATTTCTCTTTTTTTTTTTTGTTTTTTTTTTTTATATTCCACGCGCGCAAAAGGGGTTATGGCTACCCTTAAAATGTTTTTAACACAGCACGAGCGATTAGGTAAGTAGGAGAGGATTTAGAAGGAGATACCGATGCACATTGATTTTGAATGTTTGCACATCGAAATGAGAGGGGAAAGTCGAGTCGGGTAAAGCATTCTACATTCGTGTGGCTACCGACGTATTTATAAAATAAGCTGCACTGATGTGCTGCAAATTATATAATTTCCAGGGGAATTTGGTTAAATTCTTGCACCTAGAGAGTTGTTGTAATTGCCCGTGGTCTGGCATTGTTTTAAGAAGAAGATAAACAATAACAATATAAAATTGTTTTTGTTTTTTGTTAAGTGCACTTTTATTAATATTTTAATTTGGAAGGTTTTTGCGACCTATAGTGCAGAATCAGATGTGTTTCGCTCCGACAACAACAATTGAGCTCTTCAGTAAGAATTGTTGTTGCCTTTCTTAGACACATGTTTTTTGTCGATGGCTACCGACGTATTTATAAAATAAGCTGCACTGATGTGCTGCAAATTATATAATTTCCAGGGGAATTTGGTTAAATTCTTGCACCTAGAGAGTTGTTGTAATTGCCCGTGGTCTGGCATTGTTTAAAGAAGAAGATAAACAATAACAATATAAAATTGTTTTTGTTTTTTGTTAAGTGCACTTTTTTTAATATTTTAATTTGGAAGGTTTTTGCGACCTATAGTGCAGAATCAGATGTGTTTCGCTCCGACAACAACAATTGAGCTCTTCAGTAAGAATTGTTGTTGCCTTTCTTAGACACATGTTTTTTGTCGATGGCTACCGACGTATTTATAAAATAAGCTGCACTGATGTGCTGCAAATTATATAATTTCCAGGGGAATTTGGTTAAATTCTTGCACCTAGAGAGTTGTTGTAATTGCCCGTGGTCTGGCATTGTTTAAAGAAGAAGATAAACAATAACAATATAAAATTGTTTTTGTTTTTTGTTAAGTGCACTTTTTTTAATATTTTAATTTGGAAGGTTTTTGCGACCTATAGTGCAGAATCAGATGTGTTTCGCTCTGACAACAACAATTGAGCTCTTCAGTAAGAATTGTTGTTGCCTTTCTTAGACACATGTTTTTTGTCGATGGCTACCGACGTATTTATAAAATAAGCTGCACTGATGTGCTGCAAATTATATAATTTCCAGGGGAATTTGGTTAAATTCTTGCACCTAGAGAGTTGTTGTAATTGCCCGTGGTCTGGCATTGTTTTAAGAAGAAGATAAACAATAACAATATAAAATTGTTTTTGTTTTTTGTTAAGTGCACTTTTATTAATATTTTAATTTGGAAGGTTTTTGCGACCTATAGTGCAGAATCAGATGTGTTTCGCTCTGACAACAACAATTGAGCTCTTCAGTAAGAATTGTTGTTGCCTTTCTTAGACACATGTTTTTTGTCGATGGCTACCGACGTATTTATAAAATAAGCTGCACTGATGTGCTGCAAATTATATAATTTCCAGGGGAATTTGGTTAAATTCTTGCACCTAGAGAGTTGTTGTAATTGCCCGTGGTCTGGCATTGTTTTAAGAAGAAGATAAACAATAACAATATAAAATTGTTTTTGTTTTTTGTTAAGTGCACTTTTATTAATATTTTAATTTGGAAGGTTTTTGCGACCAATAGTGCAGAATCAGATGTGTTTCGCTCTGACAACAACAATTGAGCTCTTCAGTAAGAATTGTTGTTGCCTTTCTTAGACACATGTTTTTTGTCGATGGCTACCGACGTATTTATAAAAAAAGCTGCACTGATGTGCTGCAAATTATATAATTTCCAGGGGAATTTGGTTAAATTCTTGCACCTAGAGAGTTGTTGTAATTGCCCGTGGTCTGGCATTGTTTTAAGAAGAAGATAAACAATAACAATATTAAATTGTTTTTGTTTTTTTGTTAAGTGGACTTTTATTAATATTTTAATTTGGAAGGTTTTTGCGACCTATAGTGCAGAATCAGATGTGTTTCGCTCTGACAACAACAATTGAGCTCTTCAGTAAGAATTGTTGTTGCCTTTCTTAGACACATGTTTTTTGTCGATGGCTACCGACGTATTTATAAAATAAGCTGCACTGATGTGCTGCAAATTATATAATTTCCAGGGGAATTTGGTTAAATTCTTGCACCTAGAGAGTTGTTGTAATTGCCCGTGGTCTGGCATTGTTTTAAGAAGAAGATAAACAATAACAATATAAAATTATTTTTGTTTTTTGTTAAGTGCACTTTTATTAATATTTTAATTTGGAAGGTTTTTGCGACCTATAGTGCAGAATCAGATGTGTTTCGCTCTGACAACAACAATTGAGCTCTTCAGTAAGAATTGTTGTTGCCTTTCATACATCTTAGACACAATGCCAGACCACGGGCAATTACAACAACTCTCGTATGTTTTTAACAAATGACCAAAAATTTTTACTACCTTTGGGACATTGTAGTATTTTTTGCCGTAATTTTTGATCATATAAAAATTTGGTTCTTCGAATATGAACGTTACAGGTCTTTCTAGATTGTTGAAACTTTTTCCGGTTTTCCTCAGTAGGGTTGGCCTTATAACATCGGAAGCTTACTTCTCTTACCCTAATAACCTCTTTACAGCTCGAATCAAACCATGAGTTTTCTTTGGGTTTGATAGATTTCACCTTATTCGGGATAAAATTTCGCATTCCACAAAGAATCAAGTTTGTAATCATATCTGCACTGGCGTCAACATCACTATCGAGGAAGCATAGTGACCAGTTAAAGCTCTTGAAGAAATTATTGAGACCGTCCCAGTTGGCTTTCTCGTATTGCCAAACGGTTCTCTTTGGATTTTTCTCTTTAACTGTGATTTGGTGCCACGAGAAATTCGCAGATATGACACAATGGTCTGATGTGCCTAGAGGTGATAATACACTAATAGTGTATTTATTAGGGTCAGAGGTAAGGAACAAGTCTAGGGTGTAGGCGGTTTGACCTGCAACGTCAGGAATCCGAGTAGGCTCGTCAACAAGCTGAGTCAGGTGGTTTAACTCAGCAAAAATCTCGACATACTTTCCTTCGGGTGTTGTCTGACCAGAATAGCGTAGCCACGAAGAATTGTGTACATTGAAATCGCCCGTAACAACGATTTCCCTGTGCGGATAGTGGGAAACAATTCTCTGGATTGAGTCAGACAGCGCATCGAATTCGTCAGAAGTCGAATTACCATCCAAACTTGGGCTACGATAAATGAAACATGTATGTATGATGTGCTTATTGACAGTGAATTTTATCCACATGAAGTTAAAGTTTGTATTTAGACAAGGGCCATATTGTGGTTGAAGCTGATAAGCCACATCATTACGTACATATATTGCGAGACCATGGTGTAAGAAAAATAAAGGCACTAAGCTATAACCATGTAGGCTGAATTCGGAGTAATCAGAATTTTCACCTACCTGGGTTCCACTAAGTGCCAATACTGCTGGCCTGTTTTTTACAGAATGCACGTACGCGCTTGCATGTAGTTGGCCCACCAACTATTGAGTTGAGCAAAACTGTTGATTGCAATCGTTTGTACATCGTTTGTCTACGTTGGTACAAGTTTTAGATTCGTTTGTAGACTCATCGTTTTTTTTATATAGCCACTTCAAAAAAATTTACGGAGTTTGGCCCACCAACTATAACGCTCGAAAAATCTGGAAATGCAGTTCGATAGATAATAGTTTGTCTATGTTTGTCTTTTTTTTAACCAAATTTTATTAAAATTTTAAAACATATGCATTCGTTTGTCTCTTTTTTATAATGATTTTTCATCGTGTTATTTTTTTTAATTTGTATTTATTTCTATTTTTAATTAATTATTACTTTTTTGGGACATGTAGTTGGCCCACCAACTATAACGCTCGAAAAATCTAAAAACGCAGTTCGATAGAAAATCTTTTGTCTATGTTTGTCTTTTTTTTTTCGTTTGTATACGTCCCAAATTTTTTTGACAACAACATTTTTCTTAACTAAATTTTATTAAAATTTAAAAACATATGCATTCGTTTGTCTCTTTTTTATAATGATTTTTCCTCGTGTTATTTTTTTTAATTTGTATTTATTTCTATTTTTAATTAATTATTACTTTTTTGGGACATGTAGTTGGCCCACCAACTATAACGCTCGAAAAATCTAAAAACGCAGTTCGATAGAAAATCGTTTGTCTATGTTTGTCTTTTTTTTTCGTTTGTATACGTCCCAAATTTTGTTGACAAAAAAATTTTTTTTAACCAAATTTTATTAAAATTTTTAAACATATGCATTCGTTTGTCTCTTTTTTATAATGATTTTTGACCGTATTAATTTTTTTAATTTGTATTTATTTCTATTTTTAATTAATTATTAATTTTTTTGGGACATGTAGTTGGCCCACCAACTGCATTCTCTTTTATTTGGGTATCCACAGTTTGAACTTGTTTTCGAAATTGCGATAATTAAGACTTTATCCTTTTTTTCTATTCTTTTTAAGGAGTGCCCTGAATTTAGGCTGCATTTAAAAAGACTTAAGTTACACCTTGAGTATATTATTTATTCAGTTAAAATAATTAAAAAAACACAAACAAAAATAATTCTAATTAATTAAAATTCACTAACTTGAACTTTGCCGTCGGCTTAAGGCTTTTAATGAGTTGCATTTGATAAGCGCCTTTAAGTATACTGTCTTGTTCCGCCGTTCCGTTCCGTTAAAATGCTGATGCTCCAAATGCATTTGATAAACAAATAACACATCTCGACCTGTGACGTCAGTGGTCTAAAGCGGTGGAGTGCGTAGTGCACACGACTGCTAAGACTGAGCAAATCTGATATGCGTAGGTTCGAATCCTATGGTGTGCATAAAAAGTTTTTCAAATAAAATTGGATTAAAGCTCAGCACCACAAATAGGAGACTGATGAGTGCAAAAGTGGCAAAGCACGAAATAGCTATATCTCCAGCCAAACAATTGGTGGTAGCGCCTTTAAGTTGTTGTTGTTCAAAAATTCAATGAAATTGACGGAATAAAGAATGGTCTAGCCTAATAAGCTGACATTCTAGTACGAATAGTACAATAATCACAATAATGGTATTTTTTTTATTCAGGCATGCTGAATTTTTATTAAAAATGGGTTTTTGGAACTACAGGAAATACACATTTCATGATTATGTTCGAGTTAAAATAATTTTGATTTATTTTAAGTAAACCCCCCCTTATCCATTCGCTGAAAAAACAGCCAAAACTCGTAGGTAGTTAGGTAGGTACTCAAAAATTTGGTTACTATCTATCAATATCTATAATAGGCATGCATAGGTATTTGTACCCATAATTACTTTCTATTTCATAAAGAAAAGAAACTCATTAAAAGCCTTAAGCCGACGACAAAGTTCAAGTTAATGAACAAGTACCTATAGAATTAGAATTATTTTTGTTTGGGTTTTTTAATTATTTTAGCTGAATAAATAATATACTCAAGGTGTAACTTAAGTGTTTTTAAATGCAGCCTAAATGCAGGGCACTCCTTAAAAAGAATAGAAAAAAAGGATAAAGTCTTAATTATCGTAATTTCGAATACAAGTTGAAACTGTGGATACCCAAATAAAAGAGAATGCAGTTGGTGGGCCAACTACATGTCCCAAAAAAAGTAATAATTAATTAAAAATAGAAATAAATACAAATTAAAAAAATTAATACGGTCAAAAATCATTATAAAAAAGAGACAAACGAATGCATATGTTTAAAAATTTTAATAAAATTTTGGACGTATACAAACGAAAAAAAAAGACAAACATAGACAAACGATTTTCTATCGAACTGCGTTTTTAGATTTTTCGAGCGTTATAGTTGGTGGGCCAAATACATGTCCCAAAAAAGTAATAATTAATTAAAAATAGAAATAAATACAAATTAAAAAAAATAACACGATGAAAAATCATTATAAAAAAGAGACAAACGAATGCATATGTTTTAAAATTTTAATAAAATTTGGTTAAAAAAAATGTTGTCAAAAAATTTGGGACGTATGCAAACGAAAAAAAAAAGACAAACAGAGACAAACAATTTTCTATCGAACTGCGTTTTAAGATTTTTCGAGCGTTATAGTTGGTGGGCCAACTACATGTCCCAAGAAAGTAATAATTAATTAAAAATAGAAATAAATACAAATTAAAAAAAATAACACGATGAAAAATCATTATAAAAAAGAGACAAACGAATGCATATGTTTTAAAGTTTTAATAAAATTTGGTTAAAAAAAATTTTTTTGTCAAAAAATGTTGGGACGTATACAAACGAAAAAAAAGACAAACATAGACAAACGATTATCTATCGAACTGCATTTCCAGATTTTTCGAGCGTTATAGTTGGTGGGCCAAACTCCGTAAATTTTTTTGAAATGGCTATATAAAAAAAACGGTGAGTGTACAAACCAATCTAAAACTTGTACAAACGTAGACAAACGATGTACAAACGATTGCAATTAACAGTTTTGCTCAACTCAATAGTTGGTGGGCCAACTACATGCAAGCCACGTACACAGCACAGAAATTCTTTCTCAGCCCCCGAATGTTGCTTATATCGACCCTAAATTCACCTACCATTACGAAAAACAAACATAAAAAACCAAATCAGACAGTTATCTATGCTAATATTGAGTTTGGGCCCCAATAAAACTTCACAATACAAAACTTTCAGTGTTATGCCTTAATAGTATGTATTGCTTCGCCCCTGGAAACCCAAAACCAATATCAGCAATTTGTCTGATTTACTTCGACTCAATCAATTACATACATTATATGAGATGAGCCACACATTGCATGTAATGACTAAGCCGAAAGCAATGTGAATGATGAGGGAAGGAGAGATAAGGAAAATTTACCGCTTGCTGATTTTAATTTTGTGCA
This sequence comes from Melangyna quadrimaculata, assembly GCA_949320155.1. Lineage (NCBI taxonomy): Eukaryota > Metazoa > Arthropoda > Insecta > Diptera > Syrphidae > Melangyna > Melangyna quadrimaculata. The sequence continues at coordinate 253,896,834 of OX439483.1, read as the reverse complement.
ACAGCATCAGCTTCATGGGCATGGTGGACTTTTGTTGTTGGTTTTGTACACAAGCACAAGCACTGGCACTGACACTGGCACTTTTTTTTCTTTTTCTATTGATTTTATTATTTTTTTTTCCGTACGGTTGGCGGTGATTTATTAATTATTATTTTGATTTAGCACTTTGAAAAATGTGGTATGTACATATATGGAAACAGGTTGGTTGGTTTATTAATTTTTTTTTTTAAATTTGTTTGTTGGGGTATTGGGCGCGGTAAATGTTTCAACTCCCGACACGTCTGTTCGCGGCGGGATGCGAATCGGTACTAGGTTTTGTTTCACGGCACCATACATTTTGATTTTTAATTATCTTCTACAAATTTTTGAAATCTACTTCGTTTTTTTTGCCAATTTGTTCCACTTTCCGAGCTCAGCATTATCATCCCTGTATCTGTGTATTTGATACAGCGAACTTTCGCTTATCTGTTCGCTAAAGGAGTCAAAACTTATAGAACTAAAATTCTATACGATAACGCTATCGAATTAAAAAAATTTTAAATTCGAAGTGGGCTTTAGGACTTTTTTCTTTAAATATTTTAATCAGACGACAGACGTTTCAAACGTGGTTACGTTTTTCTTCAGGTCTCTAAAACATGTTTGTTAATATTTTATAGCTACACATTTGGAAATTATAGAATACTTACAACTTTTATTCCTATTAAAATTCTTAATCAAAGGTTTATCCTTTATTATTTATCTATTAGTTTTATTTTGGAATACTTATTCAAAATATTTTATTTTATTCTAACCTTCAAAAGAAGTTAAAAATAAAATCTTAATTTTGTCTATTGCCTTTCAATGAATTGACTATTTTCTGTTTGAGAAATGCCTACATTACTGAAATCAGGTCTATGAACTAGGTCCTTCATTTATACAATGTAGCCACATTTCTTTTTTATAGCAACCCCAACAAAATTAAATTTTTTTTTATCAAAATCGTCCAGGTTAGTCTAGCAAACAAGAAAAAACATCACCTTAAAACTGTCAAAATAATAATTCTTTGTTACTAAAATAAAAAAAACATATAAATATTAGCTTTAAAACTACAACGCAAATGGCACGATTAGTTTGACATATTTTAAATGTCTGGCTCACGTTAAGCCCCACTGTAGATGTCTGGCAAGTGTCCAATAAAGTAAATGCACCATCCCCTGACATACCAAAAATTCAGCTTTGATAAAATAACGCAATGTTGCATCATTTGTATGCAACCTTAACACTCGCTACATCTTAATTGCACCCGGACTGAAGATTCTTATTATCCATTTGTTCTTAGTTACCATAGTATCCGTTCGCAGAAAAAATCCAACCATTTGTGATTTTAAGAGTAAAAATTAAAAAAAAAAACATAAATTTGAACTATTTGTCAAACTTAAAAAAAAATTATATCTCTAAAACGGTTGTTTTTAAGAAAAAATGATAATTTTTTTCTTGTAGGGATTCACATAATGTACAAACTTTGTATTCAGATGTTTTCAAACATTTGAACCGTTTAGGAGTTATACGTGAAAACCGACCATTTTCGACATTTTACGTTTTTTGAAATGACGATATCTTCTTAACAGTGGGTTGTAAGAAAAAAATAGTTATAGCTTTTTTTTTTGGCAAATGACACAATCTATAAGTTTTGTAAGAAAAACTTTTCAATTGCATTTACCGGCATTTAAGGTTTATCCTCTATTATTTATCTATTAGTTTTATTTTGGAATACTTATTCAAAATATTTTATTTCATTCTAACCTTCAAAAGAAGTTAAAAATAAAATCTTAAGTTTAGTCTATTGCCTTTCAATGAGTTGAACATTTTCTGTTTGTAAAATGTTTACATTACTGAAATCAGGTCTATGTACCAGGTCCTTTATTTATACAATGTAAAGCTGAAGCCACATTTCTTTTTTATAGCAACCACAGCAAAATTAAAATTTTTTTTTATCAAAATCGTCCAGGTTAGTCTAGCAACATTTCGTTTTTATGGCAAACCCCCCAATAAAGCTTGACCAACACCCCAAATGATAACTTACGCGAATGAAACTAAGTGCATTCTTTTGTCCACCGGCTGTTTAAGATTATCGATACAAAATAATCGTTTTTCCAGCCTTAGTTCAATAGTTTAATTTTTTCTTCAGGTCTCTAAAAAATGTTTGTTAATATTTTATAGCTACACATTTGTAAAGTATAGAATACTTACAACTTTTATTCCTATTAAAATTCTTAATCAAAGGTGTATCCTCTATTATTTATCTAGTAGTTTTATTTTGGAATACTTATACAAAATATTTTATTTTATTCTAACCTACAAAAGAAGTTAAAAATAAAATCTTAATTTTAGTCTATTGCCTTTCAATGAGTTGACCATTTTCTGTTTGTAAAATGTCTACATTTATGAAATCAGGTCTATGTACTAGGTCCTTCATTTATACAATATAAAGCTAAAGCCGTTTTTTGAGAATGGCCGTTATTTATATCAGATTTATGACCTGATACACGGTTTTTAAGTTTGCATTGATGTTCCAACATATACAGAAGGACAACTCAATATAACATTCTATTTTATATACAATTCAAGTATCTTCTTTTGGTAGTTTACTTTTAAGTTTTGAAAATAAAGATGTTCTTGAAGTATTAGCTGATTTAAAAGCTATACCACCATTTTCTTTATTCCATATTGGAGCATCTAATATACGATAAGAAAAATTGGGAATATACAAAATATTTTTATATGAATACTGTTGAACATTCGGTTGTACATTTGTCTGTACATTGTACTAAAGTATTAAAGGATTAAAATGTCTATTTATTAGTGTTTTGATTTTATTTAAAGGGAATGAATTCGAAGTTAATGTATCCATAATTATTTTAATGTTTAAGAATTTAAATATTGTTTAAAAAAAGGGCACGAAGAAGGAATCATTATTATCGATTTAAAGGTTTTTAACTTTTTATTCCATAATAATTATTCCTACTTCGTCGCCTTTTTTTGTTATTGTTTATTTAAGGAAAAACTTTAAAAATAAATAAATTGATATGTTTTTTAAAGTAAATGCCACTCGATTTCCAAATTCGTAGGTCTTTCGCGGCGAATATATGTTCAGGATCTCAAAGGTCTCACTGTAAAAATAATAAGCAAAATAAAAAAATTATTTCGCTTTCTCACTTTCCTGAAGCAAAAAGCCATTAGATTTGAGGAAAGGACACGGAATAACTTGCTAATTTTGTAAGAGTAATGAAGATGAATGTGGAAATGTTATTTTGCCAATTAGAAAGAGAAATGCGAACGTAGAAAATAAACTTGGAAAAATAAGAAATATGAACTGGAATAGATAATGATCACAGTTGCAAAATGCAAATAATCTGGGAGCTGAAATGAATTAGAACTATCGCGCTGTAGGTATTCTTCTTAATATGACGATCGTAACTAATTAATCACATCGTTCTGGAAACATTTCAGGACAAGAAATTTTATTTTGCATTCTTCACTGTACACATACATTATACAAGTACATACTGAATAACTAAATTATTTTGAATGTATTGGAAAGTTTAGCCAGCCATTATATCAAAAATAAATATGTTAATGATCCTCCATTCGAATATTATTGAAGTGAAACTTCTTTGGGCACGTTGAGAGTGAAATTTCAAGGTTGAATTTTTGTGAAACGAAAAAATGTAACGCCACATGTGCAACGCTGAGATCGTTGATTAGCTAAGTGGTGGGAGGTAGAGTAAAAGTAAAAATTTGTATTGATAGGCTAATATATTTTATAGTACAATAAGTTTGGATTTTTTGATAATCTATATTATTGTAGCAGATAAAAGGTAAAATGTCTTTCTATGTCTTTTTTCTAATTTCTTTGATTAGAATGCTAGAGTTTTATAATTTTTTTGGTGAATAGATAATGAAATTCTAAGAATCTTACTAGTTTAAGATTTTTATTTATCTCCTACTGGTATGGAGATATAAATTATTTGAATCATTTTATCTCAAAATAGGCTAATTTCAAAAAATTGAAATAAATCAGGAGAGTCCGCTAAAATATTGAATTATATATGGTTGCAAAATAAATAATACTAAATTAAAGTTGCCATAAACAAATTTTTGATTTTGCAGAGATTTTGAGTGTAGGAATTTTTGGAAATAGTCGGAAAACCTACTCAAATAAACTGATTTATATCTTTTAAATTTTCACTTTTTTTACTTTAAATGTTCACTGTTATTATTTAATTTTCAAGTTTACAATCCCCACCCACCGATCATTTTGATATAGAACATATAGCTGCGTCTTACGCATATAAGCTTAATATTCCTATACATATCGAGATTTTTAGATCGCCAAAGAAGTTTCACTTCTGCCACGAGTTACACGCGCCCTTTGTTTTGTTTTTTAACAAAGAAATAATCACAATTCACACACAGAAATAAAACGTCAAGCCATTTGACGTTTAACATGTGTAAATAATTCATATGAAAAATGTTGGCAGCATTGATTTCTGAGCTGTGTGAAGTGGGAACCCCGACGTAAAAATTTTTGGGTGGGGTTTATCAGAATCGTGTGTCCATCGTTTGTCCGTCGTTTGTCTACGTTTGTCCAACCAAAAAAATCGTTTGTCTACCCTCAGGAAAAAAGTTATTAAGCTTTTCTTTTTTAAAGCAACTCCCCAAAATCAAAAAACTCATCTACTGCCCCCAATAGATGACTTAGGAAGATGAGACTAAGTGCGTTCATTTGTCCACCGGCTGTTTAAGATTATTCACCAAAAATAATCGTTTTTCCACCCTTAGTTCAAAAGTTATTTATTATTTCTTTTTTATAGCAACCCAAAAAATTTTTTTATCAAAATCGTTTTAATCCCAATCGTTTGTCCACCGTTTGTCCAGTTTAGTCTAGCAAACAAGAAACATTTTTTAGACCTTCGTTCAAAAGTTATTCAACATTTCGTTTTTTGACTTTGGGGGTTTTGCTAAAAAAAAGAAATGTTGAATTACTTTTAAATTAAGGGTGGAAATATGATTATTTTTGGTGAATAATCTTAAACAGCCGGTGGACAAACGAACGCACTTAGTCTTTTGGAGGCAGTAGATGAGTTTTTTGATTTAGGGGAGTTGCTATAAAAAAGAAAAGCTTAATAACTTTTTTCCTGAGCGTGGACAAACGAATTTTTTGGTATACATTTTGGCGGACTTCAAACTTAACGAAGCGTCATTAATAAATTTTGTTCATTGGAAAGTTATAATAAATTCATTTTAAGGGTAGGTTTCCTTACCATTTTGACAGTAGTGTGTTAACTAATTTTTGCATAACGTTTACATTTTAAAAGATAATTCAATAAAATATACATTTCTGTATAGATAATAATCATACTCACGTATGCTCATTATTAAAATTATATAAAAAAATATATTACAACTTTTGTGGGAAAATAAAGCGATGAGTTTTAGTCAAATTTAGAGACAATTTTTATTTTGAGTCTGGATGGCGTTGTTTTCCACTTTATATTTTTTTCTTCTTTGTTATAAGGCAATAATAGATGCATATTTGGAGCCAAATTTTCCAAACAATTTTTTTTTGACTTTTCTATCTAAAAATATATTTTCAATTTCTTGTAAATATATGTCTTTTAAATTACGTTTGCAACTCTAGTTTCTACATTTTTATTTTATTTTTAATAAAATAAAACAAAATAATAAACTGAATTTAATCAGTCGATATTTTCAACCTTGTTGTAATGAAGGCAAATCTTAACCCTTTTTATTTTTTTTTTCTTATTTTTTTTTTCATTATTTTTTGAACATGAATTAATAAACAAAAAAGTAATTATAATTATGGGTTTTTTAATTTAAATTTTGGAAAAGTGACCTGTTTTCCGTTTTTTTAACAAAAAATTGCTCAGTAAAAGCACACAAAGAAGCTTATAGTTCATAAGAACTCCACTGCAATATTAGCGCTCACAGCTCTATTTTTCTCTTTGCAAAAGAAATCCGCTTGCAGACATTTTTTTCATAAAAAAGTTTTTTTCTTCTTTTTCGATTTCTCATCTCCTCACAGGCAGAAAAAAAAAATAAAAAAAACTTTTCATGGATGTGCACTGATTTTTTTTTTGATGGAGTGTACATAATATGTAGGTAGGTAGATATTTGTTGGTTCAGTCAAGAATCATGATTGTTTTTTATGCAATTTGCGTTAGGTCATGATACTATGAATGTTTCATATCGTGGCAGGAGTCAACGTGGATAAAGAATTAGAGGTATATTATAGCACATGTGCACTCATATATTTTGTTCTTGTTTTTTTCAGCTTGTAGTGGCTAACATGGCGTGAATGATTTGAATGTGTCGTAGCACTTATGTTCCTAGGAATTTTGGATTAGTTCGATGATTTCACTGGAATATAGCGCGGGGAGGGTGTTAAAAGGAATTCAGTGAAAGAGGTAATGCCATTGAATAACAACATAGAAAGGACACCCAGCCAAACTGCCACTAGGTGGCTCATGTCCTTGTGTCACTCTATCATATACAACAACCATTATTATGAATATGTTCCTTCCGAGAAATTGGTTTCATTTGGGCAATTACTTCTTTGTTTGACGAAGAAAAGGAAAGCATGTTTTTTCATTGGGAATGAGAACGAACAACAAGGACGACATAAATATTATGAGCGAGGAAATTAAGAGGCACATTTTCGTTTAAAATAAATGGAAGACAACAACAATAACAACCACTTCGTTTTTTTCTAATCGTTTGCTGTCTGCATTATGAGTCAATGCCAATCTCAAAGGAAGGTAGGTAGACTGGTAGTGTGAGGGTTTTTTTTTTTTTTTTTAATGAAAATGGTTTTGTTGCTCGCAAGTATGTAATTGAGGATGATGAAATGTATGTTCCAATTTTGTTGTTTTTTTTTTTTCTTGTATAAATAAAGGAAGTTAGGTAGACTGGTGAGGTAGTGTGAGGGTTGTTTTTTTTTTTGTTTAATGCAAATGGTGTTGTTGCTCGCAAGTATGTAATTGGGGATGATGAAATGTATGCTTCAATTTTGTTGATTTTTTTTTCTTGTATAAAGCTGTGTAAATCGCGATTGTAAAGTTGTACATTTGTCTGTACATTGTACTAAATGATTAAAATGTCTATTTATTAGTGTTTTGATTATATTTAAAGGGAATGAATTCGAAGTTAATGTATCCATAATTATTTTAATGTTTAAGAATTCAAATATTGTTTAAAAAAAGGGCACGAAGAAGGAATCATTATTATCGATTTAAAGGTTTTTAACTTTTAATTCCATAATAATTATTCCTTCTTCGTCACCTTTTTTTGTTATTGTTTATTGAAGGAAAAACTTTAAAAATAAATAAATTGATATGTATTTAAAGTAAATGCCAATCGATTTCCAAATTCGTAGGTCTTTCGCGTCGAATATATGTTCAGGATCTCAAAGGTCTCACTGTAAAAATAATAAGCAAAAAAAAAAATTAACTCGCTTTCTCACTTTCCTGAAGCAAAAAGCCATTAGATTTGAGGAAAGGACACGGAATAACTCACTAATTTTGTAAGAGTAATGAAGATGAATGTGGAAATGTTATTTTGCCAATTAGAAAGAGAAATGCGAACGTTGAAAATAAACTTGGAAAAATAAGAAATATGAACCGGAATAGATAATGATCACAGTTACAAAATGCAAATAATCTGGGAGCTGAAATGAATTAGAACTATCGCGCTGTAGGTATTCTTCTTAATATGACGATCGTTACTAATTAATCACATCGTTCTGGAAACATTTCAGGACAAGAAATTTTATTTTGCATTCTTCACTGTACACATACATTATACAAGTACATACTGAATAACTAAATTATTTTGAATGTATTGGAAAGTTTAGCCAGCCATTATATCAAAAATAAATATGTTAATGATCCTCCATTCGAATATTATCGAAGTGAAACTTCTTTGGGCACGTTGAGAGTGAAATTTCAAGGTTGAATTTTTGTGAAACGAAAAAATGTAACGCCATATGTGCAACGCTGAAATCGTTGATTAGCTAAGTGGTGGGAGGTAGAGTAAAAGTAAAAATTTGTATTGATAGGCTAATATATTTTATAGTGCAATAAGTTTGGATTTTTTGATAATCTATATTATTGTAGCAGATAAAAGGTAAAATGTCCTTCTATGTCTTTTTTCTAATTTCTTTGATTAGAATGCTAGAGTTTTAAAATTTTTTTGGTGAATAGATAATGAAATTCTAAGAATCTTACTAGTTTAAGATTTTTATTTATCTCCTACTGGTATGAAGATATAAATTATTTTAATCATTTTATCTCAAAATAGGCTAATTTCAAAAAATTGAATTAAATCAGGAGAGTCCGCTAAAAAATTGAATTATATATGGTTGCAAAATAAATAATACCAAATTAAAGTTGCCATAAACAAATTTTTGATTTTGCAGAGATTTTGAGTGTAGGAATTTTTGGAAATAGTCGGAAAACCTACTCAAATAAACTGATTTATATCTTTTAAATTTTCACTTTTCTTACTTTAAATGTTCACCGTTATTATTTAATTTTCAAGTTTACAATCCCCACCCACCGATCATTTTGATATAGAACATATAGCTGCGTCTTACGCATATAAGCTTAATATTCCTATACATATCAAGATTTTTAGATCGCCAAAGAAGTTTCACTTCTGCCACGAGTTACACGCGCCCTTTGTTTTATTTTTTAACAAAGAAATAATCACAATTCACACACAGAAATAAAAAGTCAAGCCATTTGACGTTTAACATGTGTAAATAATTCATATGAAAAATGTTGGCAGCATTGATTTCTGAGCTGTGTGAAGTGGGAACCCCGAAGTCAAAATTTTTGGGTGGGGTTTATCAGAATCGTTTGTCCATCGTTTGTCCAACCAAAAAAATCGTTTGTCTAACCTCAGGAAAAATGTTATTTAGCTTTTCTTTTTTATAGCAACTCCCCAAAATCAAAAAACTCATCTACTGTCCCAATAAATGACTTAGGAAGATGAGACTAAGTGCGTTCATTTGTCCACCGGCTGTTTAAGATTATTCACCAAAAATAATCGTTTTTCCACCCTTAGTTCAAAAGTTATTTATTATTTCTTTTTTATAGCAACCCAAAAATTTTTTTTATCAAAATCGTTTTAATCCCAATCGTTTGTCCACCGTTTGTCCAAGTTAGTCTAGCAAACAAGAAACATTTTTTAGACCTTCGTTCAAAAGTTATTCAACATTTCGTTTTTTGACTTTGGGGGTTTTGCTATAAAAAAGAAATGTTGAATTACTTTTAAATAAATAATACAAAATTAAAGTTGTCATAAACAAATTTTTGATTTTGCAGAGATTTTGAGTGTAGGAATTTTTGGAAATAATCGGAAAACCTACTTCAATAAACTGGTTTATATCTTTTAAATTTTCACTTTTTTTACTTTAAATGTTTACCGTTATTATTAAATTTTCAAGTTTACAATCCCCACCCACCGATCATTTTGATGTAGAACATATAGCTGCGTCTAACGCATATAAGCTTAATATCCCTATACATTTCGAGATTTTTAGATCGCCAAAGAAGTTTCACTTCTGCCACGAGTTACACGCGCACTTTTTTTGTTTTTTAACAAAGAAATAATCACAATTCACACACAGAAATAAAAAGTCAAGCCATTTGACGTTTAACATGTGTAAATAATTCATATGAAAAATGTTGGCAGCATTGATTTCTGAGCTGTGTGAAGTGGGAACCCCGAAGTCAAAATTTTTGGGTGGGGTTTATCAGAATCGTTTGTCCATCGTTTATACATTTTGGCGGACTTCAAACTTAACGAAGCGTCATTACTAAATTTTGTTCATTGGAAAGTTATAATAAATCAATTTTAAGGGTTGGTTTCCTTAGCATTTTGACAGTAGTGTGTTAACTATTTTTTACATAACGTTTCCATTTTAAAAGATAATTCAATAAAATATACATTTCTGTATTGATAATAAACATACTCACGTATGCTCATTATTAAAATTATATAAAAAAATATATTACAACTTTTGTGGGAAAATAAAGCGATGAGTTTTAGTCAAATTTAGAGACAATTTTTATTTTGCGTCTGGATGGCGTTGTTTTCCACTTTATATTTTTTTCTTCTTTGTTATAAGGCAATAATAGATGCATATTTGGAGCCAAATTTTCCAAAAAAAATTTTTTTGACTTTTCTATCTAAAAATATATTTTCAATTTCTTGTAAATATATGTCTTTTAAATTACGTTTGCAACTCTAGTTTCTACATTTTTATTTTATTTTTAATAAAATAAAACAAAATAATAAACTGAATGTATATGCATGTGTTGACACCATTAAAAAAAAATTAAAAATTTTCACAGGTGGTAAAACCAAAAATCTCCTAAATACCTTGTTTTTTTTTTAAATTGTTTTTAAATAAAAAGATCTGTTTATTTCTAAAAAATATAAATGTTGTTCTCATGACAAGTTTATGTTTTTATTAATGGAGCTATAAATTCAAAAAATTATTTTGACACCTAAAATTGCAATTTAATAAGTCGATATTTTCAACCTTGTTGTAATGAAGGCAAATCTTAACCCTTTTTATTTTTTTTTTTTCTTATTTTTTTTCATTATTTTTTGAACATGAATTAATTAACAAAAAAGTAATTATAATTATGGGTTTTTTAATTTAAATTTTGGAAAAGTGACCTGTTTTCCGTTTTTTAACAAAAAATTGCTCAGTAAAAGCACACAAAGAAGCTTATAGTTCATAAGAACTCCACTGCAATATTAGCGCTCACAGCTCTATTTTTCTCTTTGCAAAAGAAATCCGCTTGCAGACATTTTTTTCATAAAAAAGTTTTTTTCTTCTTTTTCGATTTCTCATCTCCTCACAGGCAGAAAAAAGGAATTCAGTGAAAGAGGTAATGCCATTGAATAATAACATAGAAGGGACACCCAGGCAAACTGACACTAGGTAGCTCATGTCCGTGTGTCACTCTATCATATACAACAACCATTATTATGAACATAATCCTTCCGAGAAATTGGTTTCATTTGGGCAATTAATTCTTTGTTTGACGAAGAAAAGGAAAGCATGTTTTTTCATTGGGAATGAGAACGAACAACAAGGACGACATAAATATTATGAGCGAGGAAATTAAGAGGCACATTTTCGTTTAAAATAAATGGAAGACAACAACAATAACAACCACTTCGTTTATTTCTAATCGTTTGCTGTCTGCATTATGAGTCAATGCCAATCTCAAAGGAAGGTAGGTAGACTGGTAGTGTGAGGGTTTTTTTTTTTTTTAATGAAAATGGTTTTGTTGCTCGCAAGTATGTAATTGAGGATGATGAAATGTATGTTCCAATTTTGTTGTTTTTTTTTTTTCTTGTATAAATAAAGGAAGTTAGGTAGACTGGTGAGGTAGTGTGAGGGTTGTTTTTTTTTTTGTTTAATGCAAATGGTGTTGTTGCTCGCAAGTATGTAATTGGGGATGATGAAATGTATGCTTCAATTTTGTTGATTTTTTTTTCTTGTATAAAGCTGTGTAAATCGCGATTGTAAAGTTGTACATTTGTCTGTACATTGTACTAAAGGATTAAAATGTCTATTTATTAGTGTTTTGATTATATTTAAAGGGAATGAATTCGAAGTTAATGTATCCATAATTATTTTAATGTTTAAGAATTCAAATATTGTTTAAAAAAAGGGCACGAAGAAGGAATCATTATTATCGATTTAAAGGTTTTTAACTTTTAATTCCATAATAATTATTCCTTCTTCGTCACCTTTTTTTGTTATTGTTTATTAAAGGAAAAACTTTAAAAATAAATAAATTGATATGTATTTAAAGTAAATGCCAATCGATTTCCAAATTCGTAGGTCTTTCGCGTCGAATATATGTTCAGGATCTCAAAGGTCTCACTGTAAAAATAATAAGCAAAAAAAAAATTAACTCGCTTTCTCACTTTCCTGAAGCAAAAAGCCATTAGATTTGAGGAAAGGACACGGAATAACTCACTAATTTTGTAAGAGTAATGAAGATGAATGTGGAAATGTTATTTTGCCAATTAGAAAGAGAAATGCGAACGTAGAAAATAAACTTGGAAAAATAAGAAATATGAACCGGAATAGATAATGATCACAGTTGCAAAATGCAAATAATCTGGGAGCTGAAATGAATTAGAACTATCGCGCTGTAGGTATTCTTCTTAATATGACGATCGTTACTAATTAATCACATCGTTCTGGAAACATTTCAGGACAAGAAATTTTATTTTGCATTCTTTACTGTACACATACATTATACAAGTACACACTGAATAACTAAATTATTTTGAATGTATTGGAAAGTTTAGCCAGCCATTATATCAAAAATAAATATGTATCCATTCGAATATTATTGAAGTGAAACTTCTTTGGGCACGTTGAGAGTGAAATTTCAAGGTTGAGTTTTTGTGAAACGAAAAAATGTAACGCCACATGTGCAACGCTGAGATCGTTGATTAGCTAAGTGGTGGGAGGTAGAGTAAAAGTAAAAATTTGTATTGATAGGCTAATATATTTTATAGTGCAATAAGTTTGGATTTTTTGATAATCTATATTATTGTAGCAGATAAAAGGTAAAATGTCCTTCTATGTCTTTTTTCTAATTTCTTTGATTAGAATGCTAGAGTTTTAAAATTTTTTTGGTGAATAGATAATGAAATTCTAAGAATCTTACTAGTTTAAGATTTTTATTTATCTCCTACTGGTATGAAGATATAAATTATTTTAATCATTTTATCTCAAAATAGGCTAATTTCTAAAAATTGAATTAAATCAGGAGAGTCCGCTAAAAAATTGAATTATATATGGTTGCAAAATAAATAATACCAAATTAAAGTTGCCATAAACAAATTTTTGATTTTACAGAGATTTTGAGTGTAGGAATTTTTGGAAATAGTCGGAAAACCTACTCAAATAAACTGATTTATATCTTTTAAATTTTCACTTTTCTTACTTTAAATGTTCACCGTTATTATTTAATTTTCAAGTTTACAATCCCACCCACCGATCATTTTGATATAGAACATATAGCTGCGTCTTACGCATATAAGCTTAATATTCCTATACATATCAAGATTTTTAGATCGCCAAAGAAGTTTCACTTCTGCCACGAGTTACACGCGCCCTTTGTTTTATTTTTTAACAAAGAAATAATCACAATTCACACACAGAAATAAAAAGTCAAGCCATTTGACGTTTAACATGTGTAAATAATTCATATGAAAAATGTTGGCAGCATTGATTTCTGAGCTGTGTGAAGTGGGAACCCCGAAGTCAAAATTTTTGGGTGGGGTTTATCAGAATCGTTTGTCCATCGTTTATACATTTTGGCGGACTTCAAACTTAACGAAGCGTCATTACTAAATTTTGTTCATTGGAAAGTTATAATAAATCAATTTTAAGGGTTGGTTCCCTTAGCATTTTGACAGTAGTGTGTTAACTATTTTTTACATAACGTTTACATTTTAAAAGATAATTCAATAAAATATACATTTCTGTATAGATAATAAACATACTCACGTATGCTCATTATTAAAATTATATAAAAAAATATATTACAACTTTTGTGGGAAAATAAAGCGATGAGTTTTAGTCAAATTTAGAGACAATTTTTATTTTGCGTCTGGATGGCGTTGTTTTCCACTCAAAAAACTCATCTACTGCCCCCAATAAATGACTTAGGAAGATGAGACTAAGTGCGTTCATTTGTCCACCGGCTGTTTAAGATTATTCACCAAAAATAATCGTTTTTCCACCCTTAGTTCAAAAGTTATTTATTATTTCTTTTTTATAGCAACTCAAAAAAATTTTTTTATCAAAATCGTTTTAATCCCAATCGTTTGTCCACCGTTTGTCCAAGTTAGTCTAGCAAACAAGAAACATTTTTTAGACCTTCGTTCAAAAGTTATTCAACATTTCGTTTTTTGACTTTGGGGGTTTTGCTATAAAAAAGAAATGTTGAATTACTTTTAAATAAATAATACCAAATTAAAGTTGTCATAAACAAATTTTTGATTTTGCAGAGATTTTGAGTGTAGGAATTTTTGGAAATAATCGGAAAACCTACTTAAATAAACTGGTTTATATCTTTTAAATTTTCACTTTTTTTACTTTAAATGTTCACCGTTATTATTAAATTTTCAAGTTTACAATCCCCACCCACCGATCATTTTGATGTAGAACATATAGCTGCGTCTAACGCATATAAGCTTAATATCCCTATACATTTCAAGATTTTTAGATCGCCAAAGAAGTTTCACTTCTGCCACGAGTTACACGCGCACTTTTTTTGTTTTTTTAACAAAGAAATAATCACAATTCACACACAGAAATAAAAAGTCAAGCCATTTGACGTTTAACATGTGTAAATAATTCATATGAAAAATGTTGGCAGCATTAATTTCTGAGCTGGGTTTATAAATTTTTTTCATTGGAAAGTTATAATAAATTCATTTTAAGGGTTGGTTTCCTTAGCATTTTGACAGTAGTGTGTTAACTATTTTTTACATAACGTTTACATTTTAAAAGATAATTCAATAAAATATACATTTCTGTATAGAAAATAAACATACTCACGTATGCTCATTATTAAAATTATATAAAAAAATATATTACAACTTTTGTGGGAAAATAAAGCGATGAGTTTTAGTCAAATTTAGAGACAATTTTTATTTTGCGTCTGGATGGCGTTGTTTTCCACTTTATATTTTTTTCTTCTTTGTTATAAGGCAATAATAGATGCATATTTGGAGCCAAATTTTCCAAAAAAATTTTTTTTGACTTTTCTATCTAAAAATATATTTTCAATTTCTTGTAAATATATGTATTTTAAATTACGTTTGCAACTCTAGTTTCTACATTTTAATTTTATTTTTAATAAAATAAAACAAAATAATAAACTGAATGTATATGCATGTGTTGACACCATTAAAAAAAAAATAAAAATAAAAATTTTCACCAAAAATCTCCTAAATACCTTGTTTTTTTTTAAATTGTTTTTAAATAAAAAGCTCCGTGTATTTCTAAAAAATTTAAATGTTGTTCTCATGACAAGTTTATGTTTTTATTAATGGAGCTATAAATTTAAAAAAATTTAAAAAAATTATTTTGACACCTAAAATTGCAATTTAATAAGTCGATATTTTCGACCTTGTTGTAATGAAGGCAAATCTTAACCCTTCTTTTTTTTTTTTTTTCTTATTTTTTTTCATTATTTTTTGAACATGAATTAATTAACAAAAAAGTAATTATAATTATGGGTTTTTTAATTTAAATTTTGGAAAAGTGACCTGTTTTCCGTTTTTTAACAAAAAATTGCTCAGTAAAAGCACACAAAGAAGCTTATAGTTCATAAGAACTCCACTGCAATATTAGCGCTCACAGCTCTATTTTTCTATTTGAAAAAGAAATCCGCTTGCAGACATTTTTTTCATAAAAAAGTTTTTTTCTTCTTTTTCGATTTCTCATCTCCTCACAGACAGAAAAAAAAAATAAAAAAAACTTTTCATGGATGTGCACTGATTTTTTTTTTTTGATGGAGTGTACATAATATGTAGGTAGGTAGATATTTGTTGGTTCAGTCAAGAATCATGATTGTTTTTTATGCAATTTGCGTTAGGTCATGATACTATGAATGTTTCATATCGTGGCAGGAGTCAACGTGGATAAGGAATTAGAGGTATATTATAGCACATGTGCACTCATATATTTTGTTCTTGTTTTTTTCAGCTTGTAGTGGCTAACATGGCGTGAATGATTTGAATGTGTCGTAGCACTTATGTTCCTAGGAATTTTGGATTAGTTCGATGATTTCACTGGAATATAGCGCGGGGAGGGTGTTTAAAGGAATTCAGTGAAAGAGGTAATGCCATTGAATAATAACATAGAAGGGACACCCAGCCAAACTGCCACTAGGTGGCTCATGTCCTTGTGTCACTCTATCATATACAACAACCATTATTATGAATATGTTCCTTCCGAGAAATTGGTTTCATTTGGGCAATTACTTCTTTGTTTGACGAAGAAAAGGAAAGCATGTTTTTTCATTGGGAATGAGAACGAACAACAAGGACGACATAAATATTATGAGCGAGGAAATTAAGAGGCACATTTTCGTTTAAAATAAATGGAAGACAACAACAATAACAACCACTTCGTTTTTTTCTAATCGTTTGCTGTCTGCATTATGAGTCAATGCCAATCTCAAAGGAAGGTAGGTAGACTGGTAGTGTGAGGGTTTTTTTTTTTTTTTAATGAAAATGGTTTTGTTGCTCGCAAGTATGTAATTGAGTATAATGAAATGTATGTTCCAATTTTGTTGTTTTTTTTTTTCTTGTATAAATAAAGGAAGTTAGGTAGACTGGTGAGGTAGTGTGAGGGTTTTTTTTTTTTTTTGCTTAATGCAAATGGTGTTGTTGCTCGCAAGTATGTAATTGGGGATGATGAAATGTATGCTTCAATTTTGTTGATTTTTTTTTCTTGTATAAAGCTGTGTAAATCGCGATTGTAAAATTGTACATTTGTCTGTACATTGTACTTAAGGATTAAAATGTCTATTTATTAGTGTTTTGATTATATTTAAAGGGAATGAATTCGAAGTTAATGTATCCATAATTATTTTAATGTTTAAGAATTCAAATATTGTTTAAAAAAAGGGCACGAAGAAGGAATCATTATTATCGATTTAAAGGTTTTTAACTTTTAATTCCATAATAATTATTCCTTCTTCGTCACCTTTTTTTGTTATTGTTTATTAAAGGAAAAACTTTAAAAATAAATAAATTGATATGTATTTAAAGAAAATGCCAATCGATTTCCAAATTCGTAGGTCTTTCGCGTCGAATATATGTTCAGGATCTCAAAGGTCTCACTGTAAAAATAATAAGCAAAAAAAAAATTAACCTGCTTTCTCACTTTCCTGAAGCAAAAAGCCATTAGATTTGAGGAAAGGACACGGAATAACTCACTAATTTTGTTAGAGTAATGAAGATGAATGTGGAAATGTTATTTTGCCAATTAGAAAGAGAAATGCGAACGTAGAAAATAAACTTGGAAAAATAAGAAATATGAACTGGAATAGATAATGATCACAGTTGCAAAATGCAAATAATCTGGGAGCTGAAATGAATTAGAACTATCGCGCTGTAGGTATTCTTCTTAATATGACGATCGTAACTAATTAATCACATCGTTCTGGAAACATTTCAGGACAAGAAATTTTATTTTGCATTCTTCACTGTACACATACATTATACAAGTACATACTGAATAACTAAATTATTTTGAATGTATTGGAAAGTTTAGCCAGCCATTATATCAAAAATAAATATGTTAATGATCCTCCATTCGAATATTATTGAAGTGAAACTTCTTTGGGCACGTTGAGAGTGAAATTTCAAGGTTGAATTTTTGTGAAACGAAAAAATGTAACGCCACATGTGCAACGCTGAGATCGTTGATTAGCTAAGTGGTGGGAGGTAGAGTAAAAGTAAAAATTTGTATTGATAGGCTAATATATTTTATAGTACAATAAGTTTGGATTTTTTGATAATCTATATTATTGTAGCAGATAAAAGGTAAAATGTCCTTCTATGTCTTTTTTCTAATTTCTTTGATTAGAATGCTAGAGTTTTATAATTTTTTTGGTGAATAGATAATGAAATTCTAAGAATCTTACTAGTTTAAGATTTTTATTTATCTCCTACTGGTATGGAGATATAAATTATTTGAATCATTTTATCTCAAAATAGGCTAATTTCAAAAAATTGAAATAAATCAGGAGAGTCCGCTAAAATATTGAATTATATATGGTTGCAAAATAAATAATACTAAATTAAAGTTGCCATAAACAAATTTTTGATTTTGCAGAGATTTTGAGTGTAGGAATTTTTGGAAATAGTCGGAAAACCTACTCAAATAAACTGATTTATATCTTTTAAATTTTCACTTTTTTTACTTTAAATGTTCACTGTTATTATTTAATTTTCAAGTTTACAATCCCCACCCACCGATCATTTTGATATAGAACATATAGCTGCGTCTTACGCATATAAGCTTAATATTCCTATACATATCGAGATTTTTAGATCGCCAAAGAAGTTTCACTTCTGCCACGAGTTACACGCGCCCTTTGTTTTGTTTTTTAACAAAGAAATAATCACAATTCACACACAGAAATAAAACGTCAAGCCATTTGACGTTTAACATGTGTAAATAATTCATATGAAAAATGTTGGCAGCATTGATTTCTGAGCTGTGTGAAGTGGGAACCCCGAAGTCAAAATTTTTGGGTGGGGTTTATCAGAATCGTTTGTCCATCGTTTATACATTTTGGCGGACTTCAAACTTAACGAAGCGTCATTACTAAATTTTGTTCATTGGAAAGTTATAATAAATCAATTTTAAGGGTGGGTTTCCTTAGCATTTTGACAGTAGTGTGTTAACTATTTTTTACATAACGTTTACATTTTAAAAGATAATTCAATAAAATATACATTTCTGTATAGATAATAAACATACTCACGTATGCCCATTATTAAAATTATATAAAAAAATATATTACAACTTTTGTGGGAAAATAAAGCGATGAGTTTTAGTCAAATTTAGAGACAATTTTTATTTTGCGTCTGGATGGCGTTGTTTTCCACTCAAAAAACTCATCTACTGCCCCCAATAAATGACTTAGGAAGATGAGACTAAGTGCGTTCATTTGTCCACCGGCTGTTTAAGATTATTCACCAAAAATAATCGTTTTTCCACCCTTAGTTCAAAAGTTATTTATTATTTCTTTTTTATAGCAACTCAAAAAATTTTTTTTATCAAAGTCGTTTTAATCCCAATCGTTTGTCCACCGTTTGTCCAAGTTAGTCTAGCAAACAAGAAACATTTTTTAGACCTTCGTTCAAAAGTTATTCAACATTTCGTTTTTTGACTTTGGGAGTTTTGCTATAAAAAAGAAATGTTGAATTACTTTTAAATAAATAATACCAAATTAAAGTTGTCATAAACAAATTTTTGATTTTGCAGAGATTTTGAGTGTAGGAATTTTTGGAAATAATCGGAAAACCTACTTAAATAAACTGGTTTATATCTTTTAAATTTTCACTTTTTTTACTTTAAATGTTCACCGTTATTATTAAATTTTCAAGTTTACAATCCCCACCCACCGATCATTTTGATGTAGAACATATAGCTGCGTCTAACGCATATAAGCTTAATATTCCTATACATATCAAGATTTTTAGATCGCCAAAGAAGTTTCACTTCTGCCACGAGTTACACGCGCCCTTTGTTTTATTTTTTAACAAAGAAATAATCACAATCCACACACAGAAATAAAAAGTCAAGCCATTTGACGTTTAACATGTGTAAATAATTCATATGAAAAATGTTGGCAGCATTGATTTCTGAGCTGGGTTTATAAATTTTGTTCATTGGAAAGTTATAATAAATTCATTTTAAGGGTTGGTTTCCTTAGCATTTTGACAGTAGTGTGTTAACTATTTTTTACATAACGTTTACATTTTAAAAGATAATTCAATAAAATATACATTTCTGTATAGATAATAAACATACTCACGTATGCTCATTATTAAAATTATATAAAAAAATATATTACAACTTTCGTGGGAAAATAAAGCGATGAGTTTTAGTCAAATTTAGAGACAATTTTTATTTTGCGTCTGGATGGCGTTGTTTTCCACTTTATATTTTTTTCTTCTTTGTTATAAGGCAATAATAAAAGCATATTTGGAGCCAAATTTTCCAAAAAAATTTTTTTTGACTTTTCTATCTAAAAATATATTTTCAATTTCTTGTAAATATATGTCTTTTAAATTACGTTTGCAACTCTAGTTTCTACATTTTAATTTTATTTTTAATAAAATAAAACAAAATAATAAACTGAATGTATATGCATGTGTTGACACCATTAAAAAAAAAATAAAAATTTTCACAGGTGGTAAAACCAAAAATCTCCTAAATACCTTGTTTTTTTTTAAATTGTTTTTAAATAAAAAGCTCTGTGTATTTCTAAAAAATATAAATGTTGTTCTCATGACAAGTTTATGTTTTTATTAATGGAGCTATAAATTTAAAAAAATTTAAAAAAATTATTTTGACACCTAAAATTGCAATTTAATAAGTCGATATTTTCGACCTTGTTGTAATGAAGGCAAATCTTAACCCTTCTTTTTTTTTTTTTTTCTTATTTTTTTGCATTATTTTTTGAACATGAATTAATTAACAAAAAAGTAATTATAATTATGGGTTTTTTAATTTAAATTTTGGAAAAGTGACCTGTTTTCCGTTTTTTAACAAAAAATTGCTCAATAAAAGCACACAAAGAAGCTTATAGTTCATAAGAACTCCACTGCAATATTAGCGCTCACAGCTCTATTTTTCTCTTTGCAAAAGAAATCCGCTTGCAGACATTTTTTTCATAAAAAAGTTTTTTTTCTTCTTTTTCGATTTCTCATCTCCTCACAGGCAGAAAAAAAAAATAAAAAAAACTTTTCATGGATGTGCACTGATTTTTTTTTTTGATGGAGTGTACATAATATGTAGGTAGGTAGATATTTGTTGGTTCAGTCAAGAATCATGATTGTTTTTTATGCAATTTGCGTTAGGTCATGATACTATGAATGTTTCATATCGTGGCAGGAGTCAACGTGGATAAAGAATTAGAGGTATATTATAGCACATGTGCACTCATATATTTTGTTCTTGTTTTTTTCAGCTTGTAGTGGCTAACATGGCGTGAATGATTTGAATGTGTCGTAGCACTTATGTTCCTAGGAATTTTGGATTAGTTTGATGATTTCACTGGAATATAGCGCGGGGAGGGTGTTAAAAGGAATTCAGTGAAAGAGGTAATGCCATTGAATAATAACATAGAAGGGACACCCAGCCAAACTGCCACTAGGTGGCTCATGTCCTTGTGTCACTCTATCATATACAACAACCATTATTATGAATATGTTCCTTCCGAGAAATTGGTTTCATTTGGGCAATTACTTCTTTGTTTGACGAAGAAAAGGAAAGCATGTTTTTTCATTGGGAATGAGAACGAACAACAAGGACGACATAAATATTATGAGCGAGGAAATTAAGAGGCACATTTTCGTTTAAAATAAATGGAAGACAACAACAATAACAATCACTTCGTTTTTTTCTAATCGTTTGCTGTCTGCATTATGAATCAATGCCAATCTCAAAGGAAGGTAGGTAGACTGGTAGTGTGAGGGTTTTTTTTTTTTTTTTAATGAAAATGGTTTTGTTGCTCGCAAGTATGTAATTGAGGATGATGAAATGTATGTTCCAATTTTGTTGTTTTTTTTTTTCTTGTATAAATAAAGGAAGTTAGGTAGACTGGTGAGGTAGTGTGAGGGTTGTTTTTTTTTTTGTTTAATGCAAATGGTGTTGTTGCTCGCAAGTATGTAATTGGGGATGATGAAATGTATGCTTCAATTTTGTTGATTTTTTTTTCTTGTATAAAGCTGTGTAAATCGCGATTGTAAAGTTGTACATTTGTCTGTACATTGTACTAAAGGATTAAAATGTCTATTTATTAGTGTTTTGATTATATTTAAAGGGAATGAATTCGAAGTTAATGTATCCATAATTATTTTAATGTTTAAGAATTCAAATATTGTTTAAAAAAAGGGCACGAAGAAGGAATCATTATTATCGATTTAAAGGTTTTTAACTTTTAATTCCATAATAATTATTCCTTCTTCGTCACCTTTTTTTGTTATTGTTTATTAAAGGAAAAACTTTAAAAATAAATAAATTGATATGTATTTTAAAGTAAATGCCAATCGATTTCCAAATTCGTAGGTCTTTCGCGTCGAATATATGTTCAGGATCTCAAAGGTCTCACTGTAAAACTAATAAGCAAAACAAAAAATTAACTCGCTTTCTCACTTTCCTGAAGCAAAAAGCCATTAGATTTGAGGAAAGGACACGGAATAACTCACTAATTTTGTAAGAGTAATGAAGATGAATGTGGAAATGTTATTTTGCCAATTAGAAATAGAAATGCGAACGTAGAAAATAAACTTGGAAAAATAAGAAATATGAACCGGAATAGATAATGATCACAGTTGCAAAATGCAAATAATCTGGGAGCTGAAATGAATTAGAACTATCGCGCTGTAGGTATTCTTCTTAATATGACGATCGTAACTAATTAATCACATCGTTCTGGAAACATTTCAGGACAAGAAATTTTATTTTGCATTCTTCACTGTACACATACATTATACAAGTAAATACTGAATTACTAAATTATTTTGAATGTATTGGAAAGTTTAGCCAGCCATTATATCAAAAATAAATATGTTAATGATCCTCCATTCGAATATTATTGAAGTGAAACTTCTTTGGGCAAGTTGAGAGTGAAATTTCAAGGTTGAATTTTTGTGAAACGAAAAAATGTAACGCCACATGTGCAACGCTGAGATCGTTGATTAGCTAAGTGGTGGGAGGTAGAGTTAAAGTAAAAATTTGTATTGATAGGCTAATATATTTTATAGTGCAATAAGTTTGGATTTTTTGATAATCTATATTATTGTAGCAGATAAAAGGTAAAATGTCCTTCTATGTCTTTTTTCTAATTTCTTTCATTAGAATGCTAGAGTTTTAAAATTTTTTTGGTGAATAGATAATGAAATTCTAAGAATCTTACTAGTTTAAGATTTTTATTTATCTCCTACTGGTATGAAGATATAAATTATTTTAATCATTTTATCTCAAAATAGGCTAATTTCAAAAAATTGAATTAAATCAGGAGAGTCCGCTAAAAAATTGAATTATATATGGTTGCAAAATAAATAATACCAAATTAAAGTTGCCATAAACAAATTTTTGATTTTGCAGAGATTTTGAGTGTAGGAATTTTTGGAAATAGTCGGAAAACCTACTCAAATAAACTGATTTATATCTTTTAAATTTTCACTTTTCTTACTTTAAATGTTCACCGTTATTATTTAATTTTCAAGTTTACAATCCCCACCCACCGATCATTTTGATATAGAACATATAGCTGCGTCTTACGCATATAAGCTTAATATTCCTATACATATCAAGATTTTTAGATCGCCAAAGAAGTTTCACTTCTGCCACGAGTTACACGCGCCCTTTGTTTTATTTTTTAACAAAGAAATAATCACAATTCACACACAGAAATAAAAAGTCAAGCCATTTGACGTTTAACATGTGTAAATAATTCATATGAAAAATGTTGGCAGCATTGATTTCTGAGCTGTGTGAAGTGGGAACCCCGAAGTCAAAATTTTTGGGTGGGGTTTATCAGAATCGTTTGTCCATCGTTTATACATTTTGGCGGACTTCAAACTTAACGAAGCGTCATTACTAAATTTTGTTCATTGGAAAGTTATAATAAATCAATTTTAAGGGTGGGTTTCCTTAGCATTTTGACAGTAGTGTGTTAACTATTTTTTACATAACGTTTACATTTTAAAAGATAATTCAATAAAATATACATTTCTGTATAGATAATAAACATACTCACGTATGCTCATTATTAAAATTATATAAAAAAATATATTACAACTTTTGTGGGAAAATAAAGCGATGAGTTTTAGTCAAATTTAGAGACAATTTTTATTTTGCGTCTGGATGGCGTTGTTTTCCACTCAAAAAGCTCATCTACTGCCCCCAATAAATGACTTAGAAAGATGAGACTAAGTGCGTTCATTTGTCCACCGGCTGTTTAAGATTATTCACCAAAAATAATCGTTTTTCCACCCTTAGTTCAAAAGTTATTTATTATTTCTTTTTTATAGCAACTCAAAAAATTTTTTTTATCAAAATCGTTTTAATCCCAATCGTTTGTCCACAGTTTGTCCAAGTTAGTCTAGCAAACAAGAAACATTTTTTAGACCTTCGTTCAAAAGTTATTCAACATTTCGTTTTTTGACTTTGGGGGTTTTGCTATAAAAAAGAAATGTTGAATTACTTTTAAATAAATAATACCAAATTAAAGTTGTCATAAACAAATTTTTGATTTTGCAGAGATTTTGAGTGTAGGAATTTTTGGAAATAATCGGAAAACCTACTTAAATAAACTGGTTTATATCTTTTAAATTTTCACTTTTTTTACTTTAAATGTTCACCGTTATTATTAAATTTTCAAGTTTACAATCCCCACCCACCGATCATTTTGATGTAGAACATATAGCTGCGTCTAACGCATATAAGCTTAATATTCCTATACATATCAAGATTTTTAGATCGCCAAAGAAGTTTCACTTCTGCCACGAGTTACACGCGCCCTTTGTTTTATTTTTTAACAAAGAAATAATCACAATTCACACACAGAAATAAAAAGTCAAGCCATTTGACGTTTAACATGTGTAAATAATTCATATGAAAAATGTTGGCAGCATTGATTTCTGAGCTGGGTTTATAAATTTTGTTCATTGGAAAGTTATAATAAATTCATTTTAAGGGTTGGTTTCCTTAGCATTTTGACAGTAGTGTGTTAACTATTTTTTACATAACGTTTACATTTTAAAAGATAATTCAATAAAATATACATTTCTGTATAGATAATAAACATACTCACGTATGCTCATTATTAAAATTATATAAAAAAATATATTACAACTTTCGTGGGAAAATAAAGCGATGAGTTTTAGTCAAACTTAGAGACAATTTTTATTTTGCGTCTGGATGGCGTTGTTTTCCACTTTATATTTTTTTCTTCTTTGTTATAAGGCAATAATAAAAGCATATTTGGAGCCAAATTTTCCAAACAATTTTTTTTTGACTTTTCTATCTAAAAATATATTTTCAATTTCTTGTAAATATATGTCTTTTAAATTACGTTTGCAACTCTAGTTTCTACATTTTAATTTTGTTTTTAATAAAATAAAACAAAATAATAAACTGAATGTATATGCATGTGTTGACACCATTAAAAAAAAAATAAAAATTTTCACAGGTGGTAAAACCAAAAATCTCCTAAATACCTTGTTTTTTTTTAAATTGTTTTTAAATAAAAAGCTCTGTGTATTTCTAAAAAATATAAATGTTGTTCTCATGACAAGTTTATGTTTTTATTAATGGAGCTATAAATTTAAAAAAATTTAAAAAAATTATTTTGACACCTAAAATTGCAATTTAATAAGTCGATATTTTCGACCTTGTTGTAATGAAGGCAAATCTTAACCCTTCTTTTTTTTTTTTTTTCTTATTTTTTTGCATTATTTTTTGAACATGAATTAATTAACAAAAAAGTAATTATAATTATGGGTTTTTTAATTTAAATTTTGGAAAAGTGACCTGTTTTCCGTTTTTTAACAAAAAATTGCTCAATAAAAGCACACAAAGAAGCTTATAGTTCATAAGAACTCCACTGCAATATTAGCGCTCACAGCTCTATTTTTCTCTTTGCAAAAGAAATCCGCTTGCAGACATTTTTTTCATAAAAAAGTTTTTTTTCTTCTTTTTCGATTTCTCATCTCCTCACAGGCAGAAAAAAAAAATAAAAAAAACTTTTCATGGATGTGCACTGATTTTTTTTTTGATGGAGTGTACATAATATGTAGGTAGGTAGATATTTGTTGGTTCAGTCAAGAATCATGATTGTTTTTTATGCAATTTGCGTTAGGTCATGATACTATGAATGTTTCATATCGTGGCAGGAGTCAACGTGGATAAAGAATTAGAGGTATATTATAGCACATGTGCACTCATATATTTTGTTCTTGTTTTTTTCAGCTTGTAGTGGCTAACATGGCGTGAATGATTTGAATGTGTCGTAGCACTTATGTTCCTAGGAATTTTGGATTAGTTCGATGATTTCACTGGAATATAGCGCGGGGAGGGTGTTAAAAGGAATTCAGTGAAAGAGGTAATGCCATTGAATAATAACATAGAAGGGACACCCAGCCAAACTGCCACTAGGTGGCTCATGTCCTTGTGTCACTCTATCATATACAACAACCATTATTATGAATATGTTCCTTCCGAGAAATTGGTTTCATTTGGGCAATTACTTCTTTGTTTGACGAAGAAAAGGAAAGCATGTTTTTTCATTGGGAATGAGAACGAACAACAAGGACGACATAAATATTATGAGCGATGAAATTAAGAGGCACATTTTCGTTTAAAATAAATGGAAGACAACAACAATAACAATCACTTCGTTTTTTTCTAATCGTTTGCTGTCTGCATTATGAATCAATGCCAATCTCAAAGGAAGGTAGGTAGACTGGTAGTGTGAGGGTTTTTTTTTTTTTTTTAATGAAAATGGTTTTGTTGCTCGCAAGTATGTAATTGAGGATGATGAAATGTATGTTCCAATTTTGTTGTTTTTTTTTTCTTGTATAAATAAAGGAAGTTAGGTAGACTGGTGAGGTAGTGTGAGGGTTTTTTTTTTTTTTTTGTTTAATGCAAATGGTGTTGTTGCTCGCAAGTATGTAATTGGGGATGATGAAATGTATGCTTCAATTTTGTTGATTTTTTTTTCTTGTATAAAGCTGTGTAAATCGCGATTGTAAAGTTGTACATTTGTCTGTACATTGTACTAAAGGATTAAAATGTCTATTTATTAGTGTTTTGATTATATTTAAAGGGAATGAATTCGAAGTTAATGTATCCATAATTATTTTAATGTTTAAGAATTCAAATATTGTTTAAAAAAAGGGCACGAAGAAGGAATCATTATTATCGATTTAAAGGTTTTTAACTTTTAATTCCATAATAATTATTCCTTCTTCGTCACCTTTTTTTGTTATTGTTTATTAAAGGAAAAACTTTAAAAATAAATAAATTGATATGTATTTTAAAGTAAATGCCAATCGATTTCCAAATTCGTAGGTCTTTCGCGTCGAATATATGTTCAGGATCTCAAAGGTCTCACTGTAAAAATAATAAGCAAAACAAAAAATTAACTCGCTTTCTCACTTTCCTGAAGCAAAAAGCCATTAGATTTGAGGAAAGGACACGGAATAACTCACTAATTTTGTAAGAGTAATGAAGATGAATGTGGAAATGTTATTTTGCCAATTAGAAAGAGAAATGCGAACGTAGAAAATAAACTTGGAAAAATACGAAATATGAACCGGAATAGATAATGATCACAGTTGCAAAATGCAAATAATCTGGGAGCTGAAATGAATTAGAACTATCGCGCTGTAGGTATTCTTCTTAATATGACGATCGTAACTAATTAATCACATCGTTCTGGAAACATTTCAGGACAAGAAATTTTATTTTGCATTCTTCACTGTACACATACATTATACAAGTACATACTGAATAACTAAATTATTTTGAATGTATTGGAAAGTTTAGCCAGCCATTATATCAAAAATAAATATGTTAATGATCCTCCATTCGAATATTATTGAAGTGAAACTTCTTTGGGCAAGTTGAGAGTGAAATTTCAAGGTTGAATTTTTGTGAAACGAAAAAATGTAACGCCACATGTGCAACGCTGAGATCGTTGATTAGCTAAGTGGTGGGAGGTAGAGTTAAAGTAAAAATTTGTATTGATAGGCTAATATATTTTATAGTGCAATAAGTTTGGATTTTTTGATAATCTATATTATTGTAGCAGATAAAAGGTAAAATGTCCTTCTATGTCTTTTTTATAATTTCTTTCATTAGAATGCTAGAGTTTTAAAATTTTTTTGGTGAATAGATAATGAAATTCTAAGAATCTTACTAGTTTAAGATTTTTATTTATCTCCTACTGGTATGGAGATATAAATTATTTTAATCATTTTATCTCAAAATAGGCTAATTTCAAAAAATTGAATTAAATCAGGAGAGTCCGCTAAAAAATTGAATTATATATGGTTGCAAAATAAATAATACCAAATTAAAGTTGCCATAAACAAATTTTTGATTTTGCAGAGATTTTGAGTGTAGGAATTTTTGGAAATAGTCGGAAAACCTACTCAAATAAACTGATTTATATCTTTTAAATTTTCACTTTTCTTACTTTAAATGTTCACCGTTATTATTTAATTTTCAAGTTTACAATCCCCACCCACCGATCATTTTGATATAGAACATATAGCTGCGTCTTACGCATATAAGCTTAATATTCCTATACATATCAAGATTTTTAGATCGCCAAAGAAGTTTCACTTCTGCCACGAGTTACACGCGCCCTTTGTTTTATTTTTTAACAAAGAAATAATCACAATTCACACACAGAAATAAAAAGTCAAGCCATTTGACGTTTAACATGTGTAAATAATTCATATGAAAAATGTTGGCAGCATTGATTTCTGAGCTGTGTGAAGTGGGAACCCCGAAGTCAAAATTTTTGGGTGGGGTTTATCAGAATCGTTTGTCCATCGTTTGTCCAACCAAAAAAATCGTTTGTCTACCCTCAGGAAAAAAGTTATTTAGCTTTTATTTTTTATAGCTACTCCCCAAAATCAAAAAACTCATCTACTGTCCCAATAAATGACTTAGGAAGATGAGACTAAGTGCGTTCATTTGTCCACCGGCTGTTTAAGATTATTCACCAAAAATAATCGTTTTTCCACCCTTAGTTCAAAAGTTATTTATTATTTCTTTTTTATAGCAACCCAAAAAATTTTTTTTATCAAAATCGTTTTAATCCCAATCGTTTGTCCACCGTTTGTCCAAGTTAGTCTAGCAAACAAGAAACATTTTTTAGACCTTCGTTCAAAAGCTATTCAACATTTCGTTTTTTGACTTTGGGGGTTTTGCTATAAAAAAGAAATGTTGAATTACTTTTAAATAAATAATACCAAATTAAAGTTGTCATAAACAAATTTTTGATTTTGCAGAGATTTTGAGTGTAGGAATTTTTGGAAATAATCGGAAAACCTACTTAAATAAACTGGTTTATATCTTTTAAATTTTCACTTTTTTTACTTTAAATGTTCACCGTTATTATTAAATTTTCAAGTTTACAATCCCCACCCACCGATCATTTTGATGTAGAACATATAGCTGCGTCTAACGCATATAAGCTTAATATCCCTATACATTTCGAGATTTTTAGATCGCCAAAGAAGTTTCACTTCTGCCACGAGTTACACGCGCTCTTTTTTTGTTTTTTAACAAAGAAATAATCACAATTCACACACAGAAATAAAAAGTCAAGCCATTTGACGTTTAACATGTGTAAATAATTCATATGAAAAATGTTGGCAGCATTGATTTCTGAGCTGGGTTTATAAATTTTGTTCATTGGAAAGTTATAATAAATTCATTTTAAGGGTTGGTTTCCTTAGCATTTTGACAGTAGTGTGTTAACTATTTTTTACATAACTTTTACATTTTAAAAGATAATTCAATAAAATATACATTTCTGTATAGATAATAAACATACTCACGTATGCTCATTATTAAAATTATATAAAAAAATATATTACAACTTTTGTGGGAAAATAAAGCGATGAGTTTTAGT
Organism: Melangyna quadrimaculata; assembly: GCA_949320155.1. Classification (NCBI taxonomy): domain Eukaryota; kingdom Metazoa; phylum Arthropoda; class Insecta; order Diptera; family Syrphidae; genus Melangyna; species Melangyna quadrimaculata. The sequence continues at coordinate 253,867,315 of OX439483.1, read as the reverse complement.
CAAATTTAGAGACAATTTTTATTTTGAGTCTGGCGTTGTTTTCCACTTTATATTTTTTTCTTCTTTGTTATAAGGCAATAATAGATGCAGATTTGGAGCCAAATTTTCCAAAAAATTTTTTTTTTTACTTTTCTATCTAAAAATATATTTTCAATTTCTTGTAAATATATGTCTTTTAAATTACGTTTGCAACTCTAGTTTCTACATTTTTATTTTATTTTTAATAAAATAAAACAAAATAATAAACTAAATGTATATGCATGTGTTGACACCATTAAAAAAAATTAAAAGTTTTCACAGGTGGTAAAACCAAAAATCTCCTAAATACCTTATTTTTTTTTAAAAAAAAGCTCTGTGTATTTCTAAAAAATATAAATGTTGTTCTCATGACAAGTTTATGTTTTTATTAATGGCGCTATAAATTTAAAAAAATTAAAAAAAATTATTTTGACACCTAAAATTGCAATTTAATAAGTCGATATTTTCGACCTTGCTGTAATGAAGGCAAATCTTAACCCTTCTTTTCTTATTTTTTTTCATTATTTTTTGAACATGAATTAATTAACAAAAAAGTAATTATAATTATGGGTTTTTTAATTTAAATTTTGGAAAAGTGACCTGTTTTCCGTTTTTTAACAAAAAATGGCTCAGTAAAAGCACACAAAGAAGCTTATAGTTCATAAGAACTCCACTGCAATATTAGCGCTCACAGCTCTATTTTTCTCTTTGCAAAAGAAATCCGCTTGCAGACATTTTTTTCATGAAAAAGTTTTTTTCTTCTTTTTCGATTTCTCATCTCCTCACAGGCAGAAAAAAAAATAAAAAAACTTTTCATGGATGTGCACTGATTTTTTTTTTTTGATGGAGTGTACATAATATGTAGGTAGGTAGATATTAGTTGGTTCAGTCAAGAATCATGATTGTTTTTTATGCAATTTGCGTTAGGTCATGATACTATGAATGTTTCATATCGTGGCAGGAGTCAACGTGGATAAAGAATTAGAGGTATATTATAGCACATGTGCACTCATATATTTTGTTCTTGTTTTTTTCAGCTTGTAGTGGCTAACATGGCGTGAATGATTTGAATGTGTCGTAGCACTTATGTACCTAAGAATTTTGGATTAGTTCGATGATTTCACTGGAATATAGCGTGGGGAGGGTGTTAAAAGGAAATCAGTGAAAGAGGTAATGCCATTGAATAATAACATAGAAGGGACACCCAGCCAAACTGCCACTAGGTGGCTCATGTCCTTATGTCACTCTATCATATACAACAACCATTATTATGAATATGTTCCTTCCGAGAAATTGGTTTCATTTGGGCAGTTACTTCTTTGTTTGACGAAGAAAAGGAAAGCATGTTTTTTCATTGGGAATGAGAACGAACAACAAGGACGACATAAATATTATGAGCGAGGAAATTAAGAGGCACATTTTCGTTTAAAATAAATGGAAGACAACAACAATAACAACCACTTCGTTTTTTTCTAATCGTTTGCTGTCTGCATTATGAGTCAATGCCAATCTCAAAGGAATGTAGGTAGACTGGTAGTGTGAGGGTTTTTTTTTTTTTTAATGAAAATGGTTTTGTTGCTCGCAAGTATGTAATTGAGGATGATGAAATGTATGTTCCAATTTTGTTGTTTTTTTTTTTCTTGTATAAATAAAGGAAGTTAGGTAGACTGGTGAGGTAGTGTGAGGGTTGTTTTTTTTTTTTTGTTTAATGCAAATGGTGTTGTTGCTCGCAAGTATGTAATTGGGGATGATGAAATGTATGCTTCAATTTTGTTGATTTTTTTTTCTTGTATAAATCTGTGTAAATCGCGATTGTAAAGTTGTACATTTGTCTGTACATTGTACTAAAGGATTAAAATGTCTATTTATTAGTGTTTTGATTATATTTAAAGGGAATGAATTCGAAGTTAATGTATCCATAATTATTTTAATGTTTAAGAATTCAAATATTGTTTAAAAAAAGGGCACGAAGAAGGAATCATTATTATCGATTTAAAGGTTTTTAACTTTTAATTCCATAATAATTATTCCTTCTTCGTCACCTTTTTTTGTTATTGTTTATTAAAGGAAAAACTTTAAAAATAAATAAATTGATATGTATTTTAAAGTAAATGCCAATCGATTTCCAAATTCGTAGGTCTTTCGCGTCGAATATATGTTCAGGATCTCAAAGGTCTCACTGTAAAAATAATAAGCAAAACAAAAAATTAACTCGCTTTCTCACTTTCCTGAAGCAAAAAGCCATTAGATTTGAGGAAAGGACACGGAATAACTCACTAATTTTGTAAGAGTAATGAAGATGAATGTGGAAATGTTATTTTGCCAATTAGAAAGAGAAATGCGAACGTAGAAAATAAACTTGGAAAAATACGAAATATGAACCGGAATAGATAATGATCACAGTTGCAAAATGCAAATAATCTGGGAGCTGAAATGAATTAGAACTATCGCGCTGTAGGTATTCTTCTTAATATGACGATCGTAACTAATTAATCACATCGTTCTGGAAACATTTCAGGACAAGAAATTTTATTTTGCATTCTTTACTGTACACATACATTATACAAGTACATACTGAATAACTAAATTATTTTGAATGTATTGGAAAGTTTAGCCAGCCATTATATCAAAAATAAATATGTTAATGATCCTCCATTCGAATATTATTGAAGTGAAACTTCTTTGGGCAAGTTGAGAGTGAAATTTCAAGGTTGAATTTTTGTGAAACGAAAAAATGTAACGCCACATGTGCAACGCTGAGATCGTTGATTAGCTAAGTGGTGGGAGGTAGAGTTAAAGTAAAAATTTGTATTGATAGGCTAATATATTTTATAGTGCAATAAGTTTGGATTTTTTGATAATCTATATTATTGTAGCAGATAAAAGGTAAAATGTCCTTCTATGTCTTTTTTATAATTTCTTTCATTAGAATGCTAGAGTTTTAAAATTTTTTTGGTGAATAGATAATGAAATTCTAAGAATCTTACTAGTTTAAGATTTTTATTTATCTCCTACTGGTATGGAGATATAAATTATTTTAATCATTTTATCTCAAAATAGGCTAATTTCAAAAAATTGAATTAAATCAGGAGAGTCCGCTAAAAAATTGAATTATATATGGTTGCAAAATAAATAATACCAAATTAAAGTTGCCATAAACAAATTTTTGATTTTGCAGAGATTTTGAGTGTAGGAATTTTTGGAAATAGTCGGAAAACCTACTCAAATAAACTGATTTATATCTTTTAAATTTTCACTTTTCTTACTTTAAATGTTCACCGTTATTATTTAATTTTCAAGTTTACAATCCCCACCCACCGATCATTTTGATATAGAACATATAGCTGCGTCTAACGCATATAAGCTTAATATCCCTATACATTTCGAGATTTTTAGATCGCCAAAGAAGTTTCACTTCTGCCACGAGTTACACGCGCTCTTTTTTTGTTTTTTAACAAAGAAATAATCACAATTCACACACAGAAATAAAAAGTCAAGCCATTTGACGTTTAACATGTGTAAATAATTCATATGAAAAATGTTGGCAGCATTGATTTCTGAGCTGGGTTTATAAATTTTGTTCATTGGAAAGTTATAATAAATTCATTTTAAGGGTTGGTTTCCTTAGCATTTTGACAGTAGTGTGTTAACTATTTTTTACATAACTTTTACATTTTAAAAGATAATTCAATAAAATATACATTTCTGTATAGATAATAAACATACTCACGTATGCTCATTATTAAAATTATATAAAAAAATATATTACAACTTTTGTGGGAAAATAAAGCGATGAGTTTTAGTCAAATTTAGAGACAATTTTTATTTTGAGTCTGGCGTTGTTTTCCACTTTATATTTTTTTCTTCTTTGTTATAAGGCAATAATAGATGCAGATTTGGAGCCAAATTTTCCAAAAAAATTTTTTTTTGACTTTTCTATCTAAAAATATATTTTCAATTTCTTGTAAATATATGTCTTTTAAATTACGTTTGCAACTCTAGTTTCTACATTTTTATTTTATTTTTAATAAAATAAAACAAAATAATAAACTAAATGTATATGCATGTGTTGACACCATTAAAAAAAATTAAAAGTTTTCACAGGTGGTAAAACCAAAAATCTCCTAAATACCTTATTTTTTTTTAAAAAAAAGCTCTGTGTATTTCTAAAAAATATAAATGTTGTTCTCATGACAAGTTTATGTTTTTATTAATGGCGCTATAAATTTAAAAAAATTAAAAAAAATTATTTTGACACCTAAAATTGCAATTTAATAAGTCGATATTTTCGACCTTGCTGTAATGAAGGCAAATCTTAACCCTTCTTTTCTTATTTTTTTTCATTATTTTTTGAACATGAATTAATTAACAAAAAAGTAATTATAATTATGGGTTTTTTAATTTAAATTTTGGAAAAGTGACCTGTTTTCCGTTTTTTAACAAAAAATGGCTCAGTAAAAGCACACAAAGAAGCTTATAGTTCATAAGAACTCCACTGCAATATTAGCGCTCACAGCTCTATTTTTCTCTTTGCAAAAGAAATCCGCTTGCAGACATTTTTTTCATGAAAAAGTTTTTTTCTTCTTTTTCGATTTCTCATCTCCTCACAGGCAGAAAAAAAAATAAAAAAACTTTTCATGGATGTGCACTGATTTTTTTTTTTTTGATGGAGTGTACATAATATGTAGGTAGGTAGATATTTGTTGGTTCAGTCAAGAATCATGATTGTTTTTTATGCAATTTGCGTTAGGTCATGATACTATGAATGTTTCATATCGTGGCAGGAGTCAACGTGGATAAAGAATTAGAGGTATATTATAGCACATGTGCACTCATATATTTTGTTCTTGTTTTTTTCAGCTTGTAGTGGCTAACATGGCGTGAATGATTTGAATGTGTCGTAGCACTTATGTACCTAAGAATTTTGGATTAGTTCGATGATTTCACTGGAATATAGCGTGGGGAGGGTGTTAAAAGGAAATCAGTGAAAGAGGTAATGCCATTGAATAATAACATAGAAGGGACACCCAGCCAAACTGCCACTAGGTGGCTCATGTCCTTATGTCACTCTATCATATACAACAACCATTATTATGAATATGTTCCTTCCGAGAAATTGGTTTCATTTGGGCAGTTACTTCTTTGTTTGACGAAGAAAAGGAAAGCTTGTTTTTTCATTGGGAATGAGAACGAACAACAAGGACGACATAAATATTATGAGCGAGGAAATTAAGAGGCACATTTTCGTTTAAAATAAATGGAAGACAACAACAATAACAACCACTTCGTTTTTTTCTAATCGTTTGCTGTCTGCATTATGAGTCAATGCCAATCTCAAAGGAAGATAGGTAGACTGGTAGTGTGAGGGTTTTTTTTTTTTTTGTTTAATGCAAATGGTGTTGTTGCTCGCAAGTATGTAATTGGGGATGATGAAATGTATGCTTCAATTTTGTTGATTTTTTTTTCTTGTATAAAGCTGTGTAAATCGCGATTGTAAAGTTGTACATTTGTCTGTACATTGTACTAAAGGATTAAAATGTCTATTTATTAGTGTTTTGATTATATTTAAAGGGAATGAATTCGAAGTTAATGTATCCATAATTATTTTAATGTTTAAGAATTCAAATATTGTTTAAAAAAAGGGCATGAAGAAGGAATCATTATTATCGATTTAAAGGTTTTTAACTTTTAATTCCATAATAATTATTCCTTCTTCGTCACCTTTTTTTGTTATTGTTTATTAAAGGAAAAACTTTAAAAACAAATAAATTGATATGTATTTTAAAGTAAATGCCAATCGATTTCCAAATTCGTAGGTCTTTCGCGTCGAATATATGTTCAGGATCTCAAAGGTCTCACTGTAAAAATAATAAGCAAAAAAAAAAAATTAACTCGCTTTCTCACTTTCCTGAAGCAAAAAGCCATTAGACGGAATAACTCACTAATTTTGTAAGAGTAATGAAGATGAATGTGGAAATGTTATTTTGCCAATTAGAAAGAGAAATGCGAACGTAGAAAATAAACTTGGAAAAATAAGAAATATGAACCGGAATAGATAATGATCACAGTTGCAAAATGCAAATAATCTGGGAGCTGAAATGAATTAGAACTATCGCGCTGTAGGTATTCTTCTTAATATGACGATCGTTACTAATTAATCACACCGTTCTGGAAACATTTCAGGACAAGAAATTTTATTTTGCATTCTTCACTGTACACATACATTATACAAGTACATACTGAATAACTAAATTATTTTGAATGTATTGGAAAGTTTAGCCAGCCATTATATCAAAAATAAATATGTTAATGATCCTCCATTCGAATATTATTGAAGTGAAACTTCTTTGGGCACGTTGAGAGTGAAATTTCAAGGTTGAATTTTTGTGAAACGAAAAAATGTAACGCCACATGTGCAACGCTGAGATCGTTGATTAGCTAAGTGGTGGGAGGTAGAGTTAAAGTAAAAATTTGTATTGATAGGCTAATATATTTTATAGTGCAATAAGTTTGGATTTTTTGATAATCTATATTATTGTAGCAGATAAAAGGTAAAATGTCCTTCTATGTCTTTTTTATAATTTCTTTCATTAGAATGCTAGAGTTTTAAAATTTTTTTGGTGAATAGATAATGAAATTCTAAGAATCTTACTAGTTTAAGATTTTTATTTATCTCCTACTGGTATGGAGATATAAATTATTTTAATCATTTTATCTCAAAATAGGCTAATTTCAAAAAATTGAATTAAATCAGGAGAGTCCGCTAAAAAATTGAATTATATATGGTTGCAAAATAAATAATACCAAATTAAAGTTGCCATAAACAAATTTTTGATTTTGCAGAGATTTTGAGTGTAGGAATTTTTGGAAATAGTCGGAAAACCTACTCAAATAAACTGATTTATATCTTTTAAATTTTCACTTTTTTTACTTTAAATGTTCACCGTTATTATTTAATTTTCAAGTTTACAATCCCCACCCACCGATCATTTTGATATAGAACATATAGCTGCGTCTTACGCATATAAGCTTAATATTCCTATACATATCAAGATTTTTAGATCGCCAAAGAAGTTTCACTCTTCCAGGTTAGTCTAGCAAACAAGAAACATTTTTTGACTTTGGGGGTTTTGCTATAAAAAAGAAATGTTGAATTACTTTTAAATAAATAATACCAAATTAAAGTTGTCATAAACAAATTTTTGATTTTGCAGAGATTTTGAGTGTAGGAATTTTTGGAAATAATCGGAAAACCTACTTAAATAAACTGGTTTATATCTTTTAAATTTTCACTTTTTTTACATTAAATGTTCACCGTTATTATTAAATTTTCAAGTTTACAATCCCCACCCACCGATCATTTTGATGTAGAACATATAGCTGCGTCTAACGCATATAAGCTTAATATCCCTATACATTTCGAGATTTTTAGATCGCCAAAGAAGTTTCACTTCTGCCACGAGTTACACGCGCTCTTTTTTTGTTTTTTAACAAAGAAATCACAATTCACACACAGAAATAAAAAGTCAAGCCATTTGACGTTTAACATGTGTAAATAATTCATATGAAAAATGTTGGCAGCATTGATTTCTGAGCTGTGTGAAGTGGGAACCCCGAAGTCAAAATTTTTGGGTGGGGTTTATCAGAATCGTTTGTCCATCGTGTATACATTTTGGCGGACTTCAAACTTAACGAAGCGTCATTACTAAATTTTGTTCATTGGAAAGTTATAATAAATCAATTTTAAGGGTTGGTTTCCTTAGCATTTTGACAGTAGTGTGTTAACTATTTTTTACATAACGCTTACATTTTAAAAGATAATTCAATAAAATATACATTTCTATATAGATAATAAACATACTCACGTATGCTCATTATTAAAATTATATAAAAAAATATATTACAACTTTTGTGGGAAAATAAAGCGATGAGTTTTAGTCAAATTTAGAGACAATTTTTATTTTGAGTCTGGATGGCGTTGTTTTCCACTTTATATTTTTTTCTTCTTTGTTATAAGGCAATAATAGATGCATATTTGGAGCCAAATTTTCCAAAAAAAATTTTTTTGACTTTTCTATCTAAAAATATATTTTCAATTTCTTGTAAATATATGTCTTTTAAATTACGTTTGCAACTCTAGTTTCTACATTTTTATTTTATTTTTAATGAAATAAAACAAAATAATAAACTGAATGTATATGCATGTGTTGACATCATTAAAAAAAATTAAAAATTTTCACAGGTGGTAAGACCAAAAATCTCCTAAATACCTTATTTTTTTTTAAATTGTTTTTAAATAAAAAGCTCTCTGTATTTCTAAAAAATGTAAATGTTGTTCTCAAGACAAGTTTATGTTTTTATTAATGTAGCTATAAATTTAAAAAAATTAAAAAAAATTATTTTGACACCTAAAATTGCTTTAATAAGTCGATATTTTCAACCTTTTTTTTTTTTTTTCTTATTTTTTTGCATTATTTTTTGAACATGAATTAATTAACAAAAAAGTAATTATAATTATGGGTTTTTTAATTTAAATTTTGGAAAAGTGACCTGTTTTCCGTTTTTTAACAAAAAATTGCTCAGTAAAAGCACACAAAGAAGCTTATAGTATAAGAACTCCACTGCAATATTAGCGCCTACAGCTCTTTTTTTCTCTTTGCAAAAGAAATCCGCTTGCAGACATTTTTTTCATAAAAAAGTTTTTTTCTTCTTTTTCGACTTCTCATCTCCTCACACGCAGAAAAAAAAACTGTTCATGGATGTGCACTGATTTTTTTTTTGATGGAGTGTACATAATATGTAGGTATATAGAGCCAAGGTTGGTTCAATCAAGAATCATGATTGTTTTTTATGCAATTTGCGTTAGGTCATGATACTATGAATGTTTCATATCGTGGCAGGAGTCAACGTGGATAAAGAATTAGAGGTATATTATAGCACATGTGCACTCATATATTTTGTTCTTGTTTTTTTCAGCTTGTAGTGGCTAACATGGCGTGAATGATTTGAATGTGTCGTAGCACTTATGTACCTAAGTAATTTGGATTAGTTCGATGATTTCACTGGAATATAGCGCGGGGAGGGTGTTAAAAGGAAATCAGTGAAAGAGGTAATGCCATTGAATAATAACATATAGAAGGGACACCAGCCAAACTGCCACTAGGTGGCTCCTGTCCTTGTGTCACTCTATCATATACAACAACCATTATTATGAATATGTTCCTTCCGGGAAATTGGTTTCATTTGGGCAATTACTTCTTTGTTTGACGAAGAAAAGGAAAGCATGTTTTTTCATTGGGAATGAAAACGAACAACAAGAACGACATAAATATTATGAGCGAGGAGAGGCACATTTTCGTTTAAAATAAATGGAAGACAACAACAATAACAAGTGCCGATCTGCAACCCATCGCGAGTGGCCGTGTGCGAGAGAAATATCCCCATGACTCAATTCCCAAATAAAAATAATAAAACAAAAATAACTAAATTGCCCATACAAACCGCGCCGCGATTAATAAAATCAATAGCCCAACTCATCTATTTAATATCAAACAAAATAAAAAAAATTATTGCAAGTGCCAGTGCGTGCAAAAAACAACAACAAAAAGTGCACCCAAGCTTGAAGATGATAATGTTCAAACCACAAACAGCACAGCGGTAAATTTCCCTATCTCTCCTTCCCACATCACTCACAGTGCTTTGGCTTCGTCATTATATGTAGTGTGTGCAAATTCATACAGTGCTCGTAATCGACTAAGCCAAAGCATATCAGATAAATTGCTGTTATTGATTTTGTGTATCCAGGGGCGGATCATAACACTGCTTTTTTAGGCATAACACTAGTAGTATTGTACTGTGAAGTCATTCAAGCACAGCGGTAAATTTCCCTATCTCTCCTTCCCACATCACTCACAGTGCTTTGGCTTCGTCATTATATGTAGTGTGTGCAAATTCATACAGTGCTCGTAATCGACTAAGCCAAAGCATATCAGATAAATTGCTGTTATTGATTTTGTGTATCCAGGGGCGGATCATAACACTGCTTTTTTAGGCATAACACTAGTAGTATTGTACTGTGAAGTCATTGGTATCAGCATATATAACTGTCTGATTTGGTGGGTGAATTTAGGGTTGACTACAGCAACATTCGGGGACTGAGGCAGAATTTTTGTGCTGCATATGTCCATACTGTGAAAAACAGGCCAGCTGTTTTGGCACTAAGTGAAACCCAGGTAAGGAAAAAAACCGATCACTCGGAATTCAGCCTACATGGTTATAGCTTAGTGCCTCTATTTTTTCCACATCATGGTCTCGCCGTGTATGTTCGAAATGATGTTGCTTATCAGCTTCAACCACAATATGGTTCATGTTTGAATACGAACTTTAATTTCATATGGTTTAAATTCACCATCCATAAGCGCATCATCCATACTTGTTTTATTTATCGTAGTCCTAGTTTGGATAGTAATTCGACTTCCAACGAATTCGATGCACTATCCGACTCCATCCAGAGAATTATTTCCCATTTTCCGCACAGTGAAATCGTTGTTACGGGCGATTTCAATGTACATAATTCTTCGTGGCTACGCTATTCGGGTCAGACAACACCCGAAGGAAGGTATATTTTTGCTGAGATAAACAACCTAACTCAGCTGGTCGACGAGATTCCTGACGTTGCAGGTCAATCCGCCAACACTCTAGATTTGTTTCTTACCTCTGACCCTGATAAATACACTATAAGGACTTAGCAAGCTTTGCCACCTCGCAAATATCAACAATAACAACAGCAGCTGATGATGTATATGGCTTCGATTGCCCTACCAATGGGTCTTAAGAACTATGTATTTCTTTTTAAACTTCTATCAACTTACTTAATTATCCTCTTTCTTAAAATTTATTTTCTTAATCATTCTTTCTTTTTAAAAATTTATTATTCTCTCATTATTTTTCTCTTTTTGAATACTTATTATTTTTTTTTTTTTATTATTTTTTCTATTCATAAATTGTATTATTTTTCGAATATTTGTATTGCAATAATTATTCAATATTATATATTGTATCAAATCCTCATCATCGTTATTTATGTGTCATCTTTTGTTGCTTGTTTTCTTGAATGGGTTGTGTGGCTTTACTTTTCTATTAGTATAGTGCGCCTCAATGGGCACTTACCATCCTTAAAAACTATCGATGGTTGTACCCAATGAGAGCAATGTAGGGGAATCTGTAGTCGATGCTAATAGGAACAACATGCGCGTAATGTTAAACATTTTGTGTAGTTATCGCAATGGATTACAGGTGTGTCATATCAATGCTCAGAGCTTACGTCCGAAATTAGATGAATTTAAATTTTTTTTTGAAGGATCGAATGTTGATGTTGTTTGTGTTTCTGAGGCGTGGTTTTCACCTGATGTCAGTAATTCTATGTGTAACTTGAATGGTTTTAGGTGTTTTAGATCAGATAGAACTGAGCGCATTGGGGGAGGGGTTGCTGTTTATGTGCGTTCAGAGTTAAGCTGTAGGTTATTACGTGAGTCTACAAATTTTAGTCTAATAGAATATCTTTTCATTGAAATCACTTGTAAAGGGAATAAAATCTTGCTAGGCTCTGTGTACAGACCGAATCGCTACATCAACACAACACATTTAAATGCTGTAATTGATGAATTATCAAATATATCGCCATTTATTATTATTGTTGGTGATTTCAATAGTAATATCTTAGAAGAATCGTCTCTTTTGGACAGCATGAAAACGCTCAACCTTATGCCAGTAAATACATCTACTCCTACTCACTTTACAAAGGACAGTAGTACACTTCTTGATGCATTTTTTGTAAGCTACACTCATAAAATTCTTAACTATAATCAACTTTCTTCTCCGGGTTTTTCCCGTCATGACCTTATCCATTTAACTTACCAATGTGAGCCGACTATAGTTATCATGGAAAAATCATTCAGAGACTTCAAGCGTATTAACATGGTTCAACTAGAAGAAGATTTAAGATCGGTAGAATGGTATCGCGTCTATGAAATGCCATCCGCTAATGATCAAGTTGATTTTATTCAGTCTTCCTTGAGTAATATTTTCAATTATCACGTTCCACTAGTAAAACAAAAATCAATTACAACAGATCTTCCTTGGTTTACCAACATAGTAAAAGATTTAATCTGCAAGCGAAACCTTGCCTACAAGCGCTGGAAATGTTTTCGCTTAGATGTGTTGCTCCATTCCTATCGAGCCTCACGAAATAGGGTCACATATGAAATACGTGAAACTAAGAAACGTTTTTATTCCTCACGGCTTGATCCCTCACTGGCAAAAAATAAGCTTTGGAAAAACCTAAAGGAGATTGGAGTTGGAAAACAATTAAACAGCGATCTTGCAAATGTCGACTGCAACGATTTGAATAAAGCATTTACCTCACTTCCCCCCACTGAAAACTTTGAACATCCACAAACAGTATATTCTTGTTTTAACATATATTCTGACAATTGTTTTTGTTTTGAAGCGGTTAATGATGCTGATGTTTTGGAGGGTTTTTTATCCATTAAATCTAATTCCGTTGGTTTTGATGAAACTCATCCAGTTTTCATAAAAGCTATTCTTCCAATTATACTGAAATATATAACGCACTTGTTTAATACAATTCTCATGACAAGTACCTTCCCCAGTGCTTGGAAACGAACAAAAATAATTCCTGTGCCTAAAAACAGAAACGAATTCAGACCAATTGCTATTTTGCCATATTTGTCAAAAGTCATGGAAAGGATTATGAGCAATCAAATACAAAAATTTCTTAAAATCAATAATTTACTTTGCCCAAATCAGTCAGGTTTTCGTACTAAACACAGTTGTACAACTGCATTAATCAACGTAGTTGAGGAAATCAGGCAATCTGTGGATAGTAATCAAGTGACTTATCTTACCTTGTTAGACTTTTCTAAAGCCTTTGACACGGTAAACCATGATATTCTATGTAGAAAACTAATAACACAGTTCAGGTTTTCCTTGTCCTCTACTAATCTTATCTCTTCATACCTAAATAATAGATGTCAAGCAGTTGTTGTTAACAATTCTGTATCTAACCTTCTTCCGTTGAGCAGAGGTGTTCCCCAGGGATCGATATTGGACCCATTGTTTTTTTCGATGTATATTAATGACCTCCCTTCGTGCTCACTAAACTGCGCAATTGATATGTATGCAGATGATGTTTAGCTCCGGAAAAGTTGCTTGTTGGGACTTTTCGAAAATGGGGCTTGGGAGATGAATGAAGATCTTGATAGAATTGCTCGTTGGTCACGATTGAATGGCCTACATTTGAATCCACTGAAGTCTAAATGTATTGTTATTTCACGAAATGAAGTAGATACATCGTATTTCCCAAAAGTTTATCTAAGCAATACACCTATAGAATATGTTGACTCAGCCAAAAACCTTGGCTTAGTCTTTAATAAAACCCTCACTTGGAATAACCACATCACGGTAATAGTTGGTAGATTGTATGGTGGTCTTCGTATGCTTTGGGCTACTCACAAAATCACACCTATCAATACAAGAAAAATCCTTGCCAAAACGTTACTGATCCTAATTATTTTATACGGTTGTGAAATTTTCGCTAACTGTGATTATGTGAACAAACGTAAGTTAAACGTAGCGTATAATAGTATAGCACGCTATATCTATGGGCGTAGAAGGTTTGACCATATTTCATCTTTCTCCAAGTCAATACATGGAATAACATTTGAAAATATCCTTAAGCAGAGGACTTTAACCTTACTACATGAAGTAATGCAAACACATCAACCTTCATACCTTTATAATAAGATTTGTTTCCCGCGTTCTAATAGAAGTTGTGATCTTGTACCAATTTTATATACATATTTAGTTTCTGAGCGTCAGTTCTTTATATATGCGATCAGACTATGGAATTCCCTTCCCCGATCTATTCGATTGGTGGGCTCCAAGACCCTATTCAAAGTAAGCCTCAGGCAATATTTAGAGACACTTTCTTGATGATGATTTTTTATACATATAATTTAGATTTGATTTTTTTTTTGTAAATACCTATTTTCCGTAAATAATTCTTTCTTTTTTTTTTTGTTATTTGCTTTTCTTTTTAAATAATAATAAATGAAAATCATGACAAGTATTAACAAGTATTAATTCAATGGAATAGTTGTTATTGTTAATTTTGTCTTTTCTTAGTAATATTATACCTATATTCAATAAATTAATCATTGTAACTTATACAAATTAAGAAGATCCTGTATCTTACTGTGTAAGGTTAAATTAATAAATAAATGAAATGAAATAAATGAAATAAGTGTATTATCGCCTCTAGGCACATCAGACCATTGTGTCATATCTGCGAATTTCTTGTGCCACCAAAACACAGTTAAAGAAAAAACTCCCAAGAGAACCGTTTGGCAGTACGAGAAAGCCAACTGGGACGGTCTCAATGTTTTCTTCAGGAACTTTAACTGGTCACTATGTTTCCTCGATAGTGACGTAGATTCCAGTGCAGATATGATTACAAACTTAATTCTTTGTGGAATGAGAAAATTTATCCCGAATAGGGTGAAATCTATCAAACCCAAAGAAAACTCATGGTTTGATTCGAGCTGTAAGGAGGTTATTAGGGTTAGAGAAGTAAGCTTCCGAAGTTATAAAGCCAACCCTACTGAGGAAAACCGGAAAAAGTTTCAACAAGCTAGAAAGACCTGTAACGTTCATATTCGACGAACCAAATTTTTACATGATCAAAAATTACGGCAAAAAATTCTACAATGTCCCAAAGGTAGTAAAAATGTTTGGGCATTTGTAAAAAACATACGAAATACCACCTCGTCCTCGGTTCCAACACTCGTCTTCAACGATACTCCTTTTGTCACCTCAATCGATAAAGCCAATTTGCTTGCAGCACAGCTTGCTGTTAATTCGTCGCTACCTGAAAGTGTTATGACTCCTCCTGTACTTGAGAGCGCAAATGATTCTATGGGACAAATCTTCTTCCGCACTCGTGCAGTTGCCAGAGTTCTGAAACATCTCGATATACACAAATCCGCTGGCCCGGATAGTATCCCTCCCATTGTTCTGAAGAGGTGTTCTTCAACGCTGACAAAACCACTGCGTAAGCTTTTCCATCTGTCCTACTCTACTGCTCTCTTTCCGAGTGGATGGAAAACAGTATTTGTCCAGCCTGTCCCTAAAAAAGGCGTGTCTTCTTCCCGCTCCAACTATCGGCCAATTGCGCTTACGTCCCTTCTTTCCAAGGTCATGGAAACGCTGATTAATTTTCAGCTAAAGAAATATCTCGAAGAACGAAAGCTTCTTAATGACCGGCAGTACGGCTTTCGTAGCAATAGGTCCACTGGTGATCTGATGGTATATCTCACCGAACAGTGGCACAAATCTTTACATCGTTTTGGAGAAAGTAAGATTATTGCGCTTGATATTTCTAAAGCATTTGATAGAGTTTGGCATCAAGCTCTCTTATCGAAAATGCGTGCATTTGGTATCGATGAATCTCTTCTTCGTTGGATTAGAAATTACCTTTCGGACCGTTCAATACAAGTTGTATTGGATGGTTTCAAGTCTGAAATTCACGAAATAAATGCTGGTATGCCCCAAGGCTCCGTTCTCTCTCCGACTCTCTTCCTTATATTCATAAACGATCTTTTATCTGAAACTTCTAATCCATTAAATTGTTTCGCTGACGGCAGTACCCTCAGCTTTTCATATTCGTTCTTAGATTCACATCCATGTCCTTCGGATGTGGACCTTGAACGGCAGCGTATGATAAGCTCATTAAATTCTGATCTCGACAGCATTGTCCAATGGGGAATAAAAAATCATGTAGAATTTAATGCTTCAAAAACTCAATGCTGTCTACTGTCGTTAAAACAAAACCCACCCCCCCATGCCACTATCCATGAGTGGCACTTGCATTGAGGAAACCGAAAAGCTTTCAGTCCTCGGTATGTGTGTCACAGACCACCTTTTATGCAACGACCACATATTCGACATCGCCAAAAATGCTGCTAAGTGTTTAGGTTTTCTCCTTCGATGCAAGAAATTTGTCTCCCCTTCTGATCTGGCTGTGATCTACAAAGCCTTTATTCGTCCAAAACTTGAGTATAACTCTCACATTTGGGCCGATGCTTCAATAACCCACTTGAGTTTATTGGATAGAATTGAAAAGAGAGCTCTTAAAATGATAGGTGAAAGAACTATAACGGAAACATTCTCATCTCTTGAGCACCGTCGAAATGTTTCATGTCTTTCGTTATTTTACCGTTATTTCCAAAAACAATGCTCTAGTGAAATAGCCAGTTGCATTCCTCCCCTTTAACAATTCAACCGTAATACTCGCGCTTCTAGGAATGCTGTCAGTTTACCCTTGAGCCCAATTTCGGACGTACTGTTAAGTACAGAGATTCTTTCTTTAGTCGCACTACTCGAATGTGGAATGCTCTACCCAGCTCAATTTTCCCCTCCCATTGTGATCTACAGACGTTCAAAACCAATGTGCATCGGTATCTCCTTTTAAATCCCCTCCAATCTACCTAATCGCTCGTGCTGTGTATATCATCTTAATCGTAGTCACAACCCCTTTTGCACGCGCTTAATATATAAAAAAAAAAAAAAAAAAACCACTTCGTGTGAGGGTTTTTTTTAATGAAAATGGTTTTGTTGCTCGCAAGTATGTAATTGAGGATGATGAAATGTATGTTCCAATTTTGTTGTTTTTTTTCTTGTATAAATAAAGGAAGTTAGGTAGACTGGTGAGGTAGTGTGAGGGTTTTTTTTTTTTTTTGTTTAATGCAAATGGTGTTGTTGCTCGCAAGTATGTAACTGGGGTTGATGAAATGTATGCTTCAATTTTGTTGATTTTTTTTCTTGTATAAATCTGTGTAAATCGCGATTGTAAAGTTGTACATTTGTCTGTACATTGTACTAAAGGAATAAAATGTCTATTTATTAGTGTTTTGATTATATTTAAAGGGAATGAATTCGAAGTTAATGTATCCATAATTATTTTAATGTTTAAGAATTCAAATATTGTTTAAAAGGTCAGGAAGAAGGAATCATTATTATCGATGTAAGGGTTTTTAACTTTTAATTCCATAATAATTATTCCTTCTTCGTCACCTTTTTTGTTATTGTTTATTTAAGGAAAAACTTTAAAAATAAATAAATTAAATTGATATGTATTTTAAAGTAAATGCCAATTGATTTCCAAATTCGTAGGTCTTTCGCGTCGAATATATGTTCAGGATCTCAAAGGTCTCACTGTAAATATAATAAGCAAAAAAAAAAAATTAACTCGCTTTCTCACTTTCCTGAAGCAAAAAGCCATTAGATTTGAGGGAAGGACACGGAATAACTCACTAATTTTGTAAGAGTAATGAAGATGAATGTGGAAATGTTATTTTGCCAATTAGAAAGAGAAATGCGAACGTAGAAAATAAACTTGGAAAAATAAGAAATATGAACCGGAATAGATAATGATCACAGTTGCAAAATGCAAATAATCTGGGAGCTGAAATGAATTAGAACTATCGCGCTGTAGGTATTCTTCTTAATATGACGATCGTAACTAATTAATCACATCGTTCTGGAAACATTTCAGGACGAAATTTTATTTTGCATTCTTCACTGTACACATACATTATACAAGTACATACTGAATAACTAAATTATTTTGAATTTATTGGAAAGTTTAGCCAGCCATTATATCAAAAATAAATATGTTAATGATCCTCCATTCGAATATTATTGAAGTGAAACTTCTTTGGGCACGTTGAGAGTGAAATTTCAAGGTTGAATTTTTGTGAAACGAAAAAAATGTAACGCCACATGTGCAACGCTGAGATCGTTGATTAGCTAATTGGTGGGAGGTAGAGTAAAAGTAAAAATTTGTATTGATAGGCTAATATATTTTATAGTGCAATAAGTTTGGATTTTTTGATAATCTATATTATTGTTTTTTTTGGTGAATAGATAATGAAATTCTAAGAATCTTACTAGTTTAAGATTTTTATTTATCTCCTACTGGTATGGAGATATAAATTATTTTAATCATTTTATCTCAAAATAGGCTAATTTCAAAAAATTGAATTAAATCAGGAGAGTCCGCTAAAAAATTGAATTATATATGGTTGCAAAATAAATTATACTAAATTCAAGTTGCCATAAACAAATTTTTGATTTTGCAGAGATTTTGAGTGTAGAAATTTTTGGAAATAGTCGGAAAACCTACTCAAATAAACTGATTTATATCTTTTAAATTTTCACTTTTTTTACATTAAATGTTCACCGTTATTATTTAATTTTCAAGTTTACAATCCCCAACCACCGATCATTTTGTTATAGAACATATAGCTGCGTCTTACGCATATAAGCTTAATATTCCTATACATATCAAGATTTTTAGATCGCCAAAGAAGTTTCACTTCTGCCACGAGTTACACGCGCTCTTTTTTTGTTTTTTAACAAAGAAATAATCACAATTAACACACAGAAATAAAAAGTCAAGTCATTTGACGTTTAACATGTGTTAATAATTCATATAAAAAATGTTGGCAGCATTGATTTCTGAGCTGGGTTTATCAGAATCGTTTGTTCATCGTTTATACATTTTGGCGGACTTCAAACTTAACGAAGCGTCATTACTAAATTTTGTTCATTGGAAAGTTATAATAAATTCATTTTAAGGGTTGGTTTCCTTAGCATTTTGACAGTAGTGTGTTAACTATTTTTTACATAACGTTTACATTTTAAAAGATAATTCAATAAAATATACATTTCTGTATAGATAATAAACATACTCACGTATGCTCATTATTAAAATTATATAAAAAAATATATTACAACTTTTGTGGGAAAATAAAGCGATGAGTTTTAGTCAAATTTAGAGACAATTTTTATTTTGAGTCTGGATGGCGTTGTTTTCCACTTTATATTTTTTTCTTCTTTGTTATAAGGCAATAATAGATGCATATTTGGAGCCAAATTTTCAAATTTTTTTTTTTGACTTTTCTATCTAAAAATATATTTTCAATTTCTTGTAAATATATGTCTTTTAAATTACGTTTGCAACTCTAGTTTCTACATTTTTATTTTATTTTTAATAAAATAAAACAAAATAATAAACTGAATGTATATGAATGTGTTGACACCATTAAAAAAAATTAAAAGTTTTCACAGGTGGTAAAACCAAAAATCTCCTAAATACCTTGTTTTTTTTAAATTGTTTTTAAATAAAAAGCTCTGTGTATTTCTAAAAAATATAAATGTTGTTCTCATGACAAGTTTATGTTTTTATTAATGGAGCTATAAATTTAAAAAAATTAAAAAAAATTATTTTGACACCTAAAATTGCAATTTAATATGTCGATATTTTCGACCTTGTTGTAATGAAGGCAAATCTTAACCCTTCTTTTTTTTTTTTTTCTTATTTTTTTTCATTATTTTTTGAACATGAATTAATTAACAAAAAAGTAATTATAATTATGGGTTTTTTAGTTTAAATTTTGGAAAAGTGACCTGTTTTCCGTTTTTTAACAAAAAATTGCTCAGTAAAAGCACACAAAGAAGCTTATAGTTCAAAAGAACTCCACTGCAATATTAGCGCTCACAGCTCTATTTTTCTCTTTGCAAAAGAAATCCGCTTGCAGACATTTTTTTCATAAAAAAGTTTTTTTCTTCTTTTTCGATTTCTCATCTCCTCACAGGCAGAAAAAAAAATAAAAAAAACTTTTCATGGATGTGCACTGATTTTTTTTTTTGATGGAGTGTACATAATATGTAGGTAGGTAGATATTTGTTAGTTCAGTCAAGAATCATGATTGTTTTTTATGCAATTTGCGTTAGGTCATGATACTATGAATGTTTCATATCGTGGCAGGAGTCAACGTGGATAAAGAATTAGAGGTATATTATAGCACATGTGCACTCATATATTTTGTTCTTGTTTTTTTCAGCTTGTAGTGGCTAACATGGCGTGAATGATTTGAATGTGTCGTAGCACTTATGTACCTAAGTATTTTGGATTAGTTCGATGATTTCACTGGAATATAGCGCGGGGAGGGTGTTAAAAGGAAATCAGTGAAAGAGGTAATGCCATTGAATAATAACATATAGAAGGGACACCCAGCCAAACTGCCACTAGGTGGCTCATGTCCTTGTGTCACTCTATCATATACAACAACCATTATTATGAATATGTTCCTTCCAGGAAATTGGTTTCATTTGGGCAATTACTTCTTTGTTTGACGAAGAAAAGGAAAGCATGTTTTTTCATTGGGAATGAAAACGAACAACAAGGACGACATAAATATTATGAGCGAGGAAATTAAGAGGCACATTTTCGTTTAAAATAAATGGAAGACAACAACAATAACAACCACTTCGTTTTTTTCTAATCGTTTGCTGTCTGCATTATGAGTCAATGCCAATCTCAAAGGAAGGTAGGTAGACTGGTAGTGTGAGGGTTTTTTTTTTATGAAAATGGTTTTGTTGCTCGCAAGTATGTAATTGAGGATGATGAAATGTATGTTCCAATTTTGTTGTTTTTTTTTTTCTTGTATAAATAAAGGAAGTTAGGTAGACTGGTGAGGTAGTGTGAGGGTTGTTTTTTTTTGTTTAATGCAAATGGTGTTGTTGCTCGCAAGTATGTAATTGGGGATGATGAAATGTATGCTTCAATTTTGTTGATTTTTTTTTCTTGTATAAATCTGTGTAAATCACGATTGTAAAGTTGTACATTTGTCTGTACATTGTACTAAAGGATTAAAATGTCTATTTATTAGTGTATTGATTATATTTAAAGGGAATGAATTCGAAGTTAATGTATCCATAATTATTTTAATGTTTAAGAATTCAAATATTGTTTAAAAGAAGGTCACGAAGAAGGAATCATTATTATCAATTTAAAGGTTTTTAACTTTTAATTCCATAATAATTATTCCTTCTTCGTCACCTTTTTTTGTTATTGTTTATTTAAGGAAAAACTTTAAAAATAAATAAATTGATATGTATTTTAAAGTAAATGCCAATCGATTTCCAAATTCGTAGATCTTTCGCGGTGAATATATGTTCAGGATCTCAAAGGTCTCACTGTAAAAATAATAAGGAAAATAAAAAAAATTATTTCGCTTTCTCACTTTCCTGAAGCAAAAAGCCATTAGATTTGAGGAAAGGACACGGAATAACTCACTAATTTTGTAAGAGTTATTTTGCCAATTAGAAAGAGAAATGCGAACATAGAAGATATACTTGGAAAAATAAGAAATATGAACCGGAATAGATAATGAGCACAGCTGCAAAATGCAAATAATCTGGGAGCTGAAATGAATTAGAACTATCGCGCTGTAGGTATTCTTCTTAATATGACATCGTTCTGGAAACATTTCAGGACAAGAAATTTTATTTTGCATTCTTCACTGTACACATACATTATACAATTACATACTGAATAACTAAATTATTTTGAATGTATTGGAAAGTTTAGCCAGCCATTATATCAAAAATAAATATGTTAATGATCCTCCATTCGAATATTATTGAAGTGAAACTTCTTTGGGCACGTTGAGAGTGAAATTTCAAGGTTGAATTTTTGTGAAACGAAAAAATGTAACGCCACATGTGCAACGCTGAGATCGTTGATTAGCTAAGTGGTGGGAGGTAGAGTAAAAGTAAAAATTTGTATTGATAGGCTAATATATTTTATAGTGCAATAAGTTTGGATTTTTTGATAATCTATATTATTGTAGCAGATAAAAGGTAAAATGTCTTTTTCCTAATTTCTTTGATTAGAATGCTAGAGTTTTAAACATTTTTTGGTGAATAGATAATGAAATTCTAAGAATCTTACTAGTTTAAGATTTTTATTTATCTCCTACTGGTATGGAGATATAAATTATTTTAATCATTTTATCTCAAAATAGGCTAATTTCAAAAAATTGAATTAAATCAGGAGAGTCCGCTAAAAAATTGAATTATATATGGTTGCAAAATAAATAATACCAAATTAAAGTTGCCATAAACAAATTTTTGATTTTGCAGAGATTTTGAGTGTAGGAATTTTTGGAAATAGTCGGAAAACCTACTCAAATAAACTGATTTATATCTTTTAAATTTTCACTTTTTTTACTTTAAATGTTCACCGTTATTATTTAATTTTCAAGTTTACAATCCCCACCCACCGATCATTTTGATATAGAACATATAGCTGCGTCTTACGCATATAAGCTTAATATTCCTATACATATCGAGATTTTT
This sequence comes from Melangyna quadrimaculata, assembly GCA_949320155.1. Taxonomy (NCBI): domain Eukaryota; kingdom Metazoa; phylum Arthropoda; class Insecta; order Diptera; family Syrphidae; genus Melangyna; species Melangyna quadrimaculata. Next base: position 253,845,013 of record OX439483.1, on the reverse strand, counting down.
AGATCGCCAAAGAAGTTTCACTTCTGCCACGAGTTACACGCGCCCTTTGTTTTGTTTTTTAACAAAGAAATAATCACAATTCACACACAGAAATAAAAAGTCAAGCCATTTGACGTTTATCATGTGTAAATAATTCATATGAAAAATGTTGGCAGCATTGATTTCTGAGCTGTGTAGTGGGAACCCCGACGTAAAAATTTTTGGGTGGGGTTTATCAGAATCAGCTCTGTGTATTTCTAAAAAATATAAATGTTGTTCTCATGACAAGTTTATGTTTTTATTAATGGAGCTATAAATTTAAAAAAAATAAAAAAAATTATTTTGACACCTAAAATTGAACCTTGTTGTAATGAGACAAATCTTAACCCTTTTTATTTTTTTTTTCATTATTTTTTGAACATGAATTAATTAACAAAAAAGTAATTATAATTATGGGTTTTTTAATTTAAATTTTGGAAAAGTGACCTGTTTTCCGTTTTTAAACAAAAAATTGCTCAGTAAAAGCACAAAAAGAAGCTTATAGTTCATAAGAACTCCACTGCAATATTAGCGCTCACAGCTCTATTTTTCTCTTTGCAAAAGAAATCCGCTTGCAGACATTTTTTTTTCATAAAAAAGTTTTTTTCTTCTTTTTCGATTTCTCATCTCCTCACAGGCAGAAAAAAAATAAAAAAAACTGTTCATGGATGTGCACTGATTTTTTTTTTTGATGGAGTGTACATAATATGTAGGTAAGTAGATATTTGTTGGTTCAGTCAAGAATCATGATTGTTTTTTATGCAATTTGCGTTAGGTCATGATACTATGAATGTTTCATACCGTGGCAGGAGTCAACGTGGATAAAGAATTAGACTGGTGAGGTAGTGTGAGGGTTTTTTTTTTTTTTTGTTTAATGCAAATGGTGTTGTTGCTCGCAAGTATGTAACTGGGGTTGATGAAATGTATGCTTCAATTTTGTTGATTTTTTTTCTTGTATAAATCTGTGTAAATCGCGATTGTAAAGTTGTACATTTGTCTGTACATTGTACTAAAGGAATAAAATGTCTATTTATTAGTGTTTTGATTATATTTAAAGGGAATGAATTCGAAGTTAATGTATCCATAATTATTTTAATGTTTAAGAATTCAAATATTGTTTAAAAGGTCAGGAAGAAGGAATCATTATTATCGATGTAAAGGTTTTTAACTTTTAATTCCATAATAATTATTCCTTCTTCGTCACCTTCTTTGTTATTGTTTATTTAAGGAAAAACTTTAAAAATATATAAATTAAATTGATATGTATTTTAAAGTAAATGCCAATTGATTTCCAAATTCGTAGGTCTTTCGCGTCGAATATATGTTCAGGATCTCAAAGGTCTCACTGTAAATATAATAAGCAAAAAAAAAAAAATTAACTCGCTTTCTCACTTTCCTGAAGCAAAAAGCCATTAGATTTGAGGGAAGGACACGGAATAACTCACTAATTTTGTTAGAGTAATGAAGATGAATGTGGAAATGTTATTTTGCCAATTAGAAAGAGAAATGCGAACGTAGAAAATAAACTTGGAAAAATAAGAAATATGAACCGGAATAGATAATGATCACAGTTGCAAAATGCAAATAATCTGGGAGCTGAAATGAATTAGAACTATCGCGCTGTAGGTATTCTTCTTAATATGACGATCGTAACTAATTAATCACATCGTTCTGGAAACATTTCAGGACGAAATTTTATTTTGCATTCTTCACTGTACACATACATTATACAAGTACATACTGAATAACTAAATTATTTTGAATTTATTGGAAAGTTTAGCCAGCCATTATATCAAAAATAAATATGTTAATGATCCTCCATTCGAATATTATTGAAGTGAAACTTCTTTGGGCACGTTGAGAGTGAAATTTCAAGGTTGAATTTTTGTGAAACGAAAAAAATGTAACGCCACATGTGCAACGCTGAGATCGTTGATTAGCTAAGTGGTGGGAGGTAGAGTAAAAGTAAAAATTTGTATTGATAGGCTAATATATTTTATAGTGCAATAAGTTTGGATTTTTTGATAATCTATATTATTGTTTTTTTTGGTGAATAGATAATGAAATTCTAAGAATCTTACTAGTTTAAGATTTTTATTTATCTCCTACTGGTATGGAGATATAAATTATTTTAATCATTTTATCTCAAAATAGGCTAATTTCAAAAAATTTAATTAAATCAGGAGAGTCCGCTAAAAAATTGAATTATATATGGTTGCAAAATAAATTATACTAAATTAAAGTTGCCATAAACAAATTTTTGATTTTGCAGAGATTTTGAGTGTAGAAATTTTTGGAAATAGTCGGAAAACCTACTCAAATAAACTGATTTATATCTTTTAAATTTTCACTTTTTTTACTTTAAATGTTCACCGTTATTATTTAATTTTCAAGTTTACAATCCCCAACCACCGATCATTTTGTTATAGAACATATAGCTGCGTCTTACGCATATAAGCTTAATATTCCTATACATATCGAGATTTCTAGATCGCCAAAGAAGTTTCACTTCTGCCACGAGTTACACGCGCACTTTGTTTTGTTTTTTAACAAAGAAATAATCACAATTCACACACAGAAATAAAAAGTCAAGCCATTTGACGTTTAACATGTGTAAATAATTCATATGAAAAATGTTGGCAGCATTGATTTCTGAGCTGTGTGAAGTGGGAACCCCGAAGTCAAAATTTTTGGGTGGGGTTTATCAGAATCGTTTGTCCATCGTTTATCCAACCAAAAAAATCGTTTGTCTACCCTCAGGAAAAAAGTTATTTAGCTTTTCTTTTTTATAGCAACTCCCCAAAATCTAAAAACTCATCTACTGCCCCCAATAAATGACTTAGGAAGATGAGACTAAGTGCGCTCATTTGTCCACCGGCTGTTTAAGATTATTCACCAACAATAATCGTTTTTCCACCCTTAGTTCAAAAGTTATTTATTATTTCTTTTTTATAGCAACCAAAAAAATTTTGTTTATCAAAATCGTTTTAATCCCAATCGTTTGTCCAGGTTAGTCTAGCAAACAAGAAACATTTTTTAGACCTTCGTTCAAAAGTTATTCAACATTTCTTTTTTTGACTTTGGGGGTTTTGCTATAAAAAAGAAATGTTGAATTACTTTTAAATAAATAATACCAAATTAAAGTTGTCATAAACAAATTTGTGATTTTGCAGAGATTTTGAGTGTAGGAATTTTTGGAAATAATCGGAAAACCTACTTAAATAAACTGGTTTATATCTTTTAAATTTTCACTTTTTTTACTTTAAATGTTCACCGTTATTATTAAATTTTCAAGTTTACAATCCCCACCCACCGATCATTTTGATGTAGAACATATAGCTGCGTCTAACGCATATAAGCTTAATATCCCTATACATTTCGAGATTTTTAGATCGCCAAAGAAGTTTCACTTCTGCCACGAGTTACACGCGCTCTTTTTTTGTTTTTTAACAAAGAAATAATCACAATTAACACACAGAAATAAAAAGTCAAGTCATTTCACGTTTAACATGTGTAAATAATTCATATAAAAAATGTTGGCAGCATTGATTTCTGAGCTGGGTTTATCAGAATCGTTTGTTCATCGTTTATACATTTTGGCGGACTTCAAACTTAACGAAGAGTCATTACTAAATTTTGTTCATTGGAAAGTTATAATAAATTCATTTTAAGGGTTGGTTTCCTTAGCATTTTGACAGTAGTGTGTTAACTATTTTTTACATAACGTTTACATTTTAAAAGATAATTCAATAAAATATACATTTCTGTATAGATAATAAACATACTCACGTATGCTCATTATTAAAATTATATAAAAAAATATATTACAACTTTTGTGGGAAAATAAAGCGATGAGTTTTAGTCAAATTTAGAGACAATTTTTATTTTGAGTCTGGATGGCGTTGTTTTCCACTTTATATTTTTTTCTTCTTTGTTATAAGGCAATAATAGATGCATATTTGGAGCCAAATTTTCAAATTTTTTTTTTGACTTTTCTATCTAAAAATATATTTTCAATTTCTTGTAAATATATGTCTTTTAAATTACGTTTGCAACTCTAGTTTCTACATTTTTATTTTATTTTTAATAAAATAAAACAAAATAATAAACTGAATGTATATGAATGTGTTGACACCATTAAAAAAAATTAAAAGTTTTCACAGGTGGTAAAACCAAAAATCTCCTAAATACCTTGTTTTTTTTAAATTGTTTTTAAATAAAAAGCTCTGTGTATTTCTAAAAAATATAAATGTTGTTCTCATGACAAGTTTATGTTCTTATTAATGGAGCTATAAATTTAAAAAAATTAAAAAAAATTATTTTGACACCTAAAATTGCAATTTAATATGTCGATATTTTCGACCTTGTTGTAATGAAGGCAAATCTTAACCCTTCTTTTTTTTTTTCTTATTTTTTTTCATTATTTTTTGAACATGAATTAATTAACAAAAAAGTAATTATAATTATGGGTTTTTTAATTTAAATTTTGGAAAAGTGACCTGTTTTCCGTTTTTTAACAAAAAATTGCTCAGTAAAAGCACACAAAGAAGCTTATAGTTCAAAAGAACTCCACTGCAATATTAGCGCTCACAGCTCTATTTTTCTCTTTGCAAAAGAAATCCGCTTGCAGACATTTTTTTCATAAAAAAGTTTTTTTCTTTTTTTTCGATTTCTCATCTCCTCACAGGCAGAAAAAAAAATAAAAAAAACTTTTCATGGATGTGCACTGATTTTTTTTTTGATGGAGTGTACATAATATGTAGGTAGGTAGATATTTGTTGGTTCAGTCAAGAATCATGATTGTTTTTTATGCAATTTGCGTTAGGTCATGATACTATGAATGTTTCATATCGTGGCAGGAGTCAACGTGGATAAAGAATTAGAGGTATATTATAGCACACGTGCACTCATATATTTTGTTCTTGTTTTTTTCAGCTTGTAGTGGCTAACATGGCGTGAATGATTTGAATGTGTCGTAGCACTTATGTACCTAAGTATTTTGGATTAGTTCGATGATTTCACTGGAATATAGCGCGGGGAGGGTGTTAAAAGGAAATCAGTGAAAGAGGTAATGCCATTGAATAATAACATATAGAAGGGACACCCAGCCAAACTGCCACTAGGTGGCTCATGTCCTTGTGTCACTCTATCATATACAACAACCATTATTATGAATATGTTCCTTCCAGGAAATTGGTTTCATTTGGGCAATTACTTCTTTGTTTGACGAAAAAAAGGAAAGCATGTTTTTTCATTGGGAATGAAAACGAACAACAAGGACGACATAAATATTATGAGCGAGGAAATTAAGAGGCACATTTTCGTTTAAAATAAATGGAAGACAACAACAATAACAACCACTTCGTTTTTTTCTAATCGTTTGCTGTCTGCATTATGAGTCAATGCCAATCTCAAAGGAAGGTAGGTAGACTGGTAGTGTGAGGGTTTTTTTTTTATGAAAATGGTTTTGTTGCTCGCAAGTATGTAATTGAGGATGATGAAATGTATGTTCCAATTTTGTTGTTTTTTTTTTCTTGTATAAATAAAGGAAGTTAGGTAGACTGGTGAGGTAGTGTGAGGGTTGTTTTTTTTTTTGTTTAATGCAAATGGTGTTGTTGCTCGCAAGTATGTAATTGGGGATGATGAAATGTATGCTTCAATTTTGTTGATTTTTTTTTCTTGTATAAATCTGTGTAAATCACGATTGTAAAGTTGTACATTTGTCTGTACATTGTACTAAAGGATTAAAATGTCTATTTATTAGTGTATTGATTATATTTAAAGGGAATGAATTCGAAGTTAATGTATCCATAATTATTTTAATGTTTAAGAATTCAAATATTGTTTAAAAGAAGGTCACGAAGAAGGAATCATTATTATCAATTTAAAGGTTTTTAACTTTTAATTCCATAATAATTATTCCTTCTTCGTCACCTTTTTTTGTTATTGTTTATTTAAGGAAAAACTTTAAAAATAAATAAATTGATATGTATTTTAAAGTAAATGCCAATCGATTTCCAAATTCGTAGATCTTTCGCGGTGAATATATGTTCAGGATCTCAAAGGTCTCACTGTAAAAATAATAAGGAAAATAAAAAAAATTATTTCGCTTTCTCACTTTCCTGAAGCAAAAAGCCATTAGATTTGAGGAAAGGACACGGAATAACTCACTAATTTTGTAAGAGTTATTTTGCCAATTAGAAAGAGAAATGCGAACATAGAAGATATACTTGGAAAAATAAGAAATATGAACCGGAATAGATAATGATCACAGCTGCAAAATGCAAATAATCTGGGAGCTGAAATGAATTAGAACTATCGCGCTGTAGGTATTCTTCTTAATATGACATCGTTCTGGAAACATTTCAGGACAAGAAATTTTATTTTGCATTCTTCACTGTACACATACATTATACAATTACATACTGAATAAATAAATTATTTTGAATGTATTGGAAAGTTTAGCCAGCCATTATATCAAAAATAAATATGTTAATGATCCTCCATTCGAATATTATTGAAGTGAAACTTCTTTGGGCACGTTGAGAGTGAAATTTCAAGGTTGAATTTTTGTGAAACGAAAAAATGTAACGCCACATGTGCAACGCTGAGATCGTTGATTAGCTAAGTGGTGGGAGGTAGAGTAAAAGTAAAAATTTGTATTGATAGGCTAATATATTTTATAGTGCAATAAGTTTGGATTTTTTGATAATCTACATTATTGTAGCAGATAAAAGGTAAAATGTCTTTTTCCTAATTTCTTTGATTAGAATGCTAGAGTTTTAAACATTTTTTGGTGAATAGATAATGAAATTCTAAGAATCTTACTAGTTTAAGATTTTTATTTATCTCCTACTGGTATGGAGATATAAATTATTTTAATCATTTTATCTCAAAATAGGCTAATTTCAAAAAATTGAATTAAATCAGGAGAGTCCGCTAAAAAATTGAATTATATATGGTTGCAAAATAAATAATACCAAATTAAAGTTGCCATAAACAAATTTTTGATTTTGCAGAGATTTTGAGTGTAGGAATTTTTGGTAATAGTCGGAAAACCTACTCAAATAAACTGATTTATATCTTTTAAATTTTCACTTTTTTTACTTTAAATGTTCACCGTTATTATTTAATTTTCAAGTTTACAATCCCCACCCACCGATCATTTTGATATAGAACATATAGCTGCGTCTTACGCATATAAGCTTAATATTCCTATACATATCGAGATTTTTAGATCGCCAAAGAAGTTTCACTTCTGCCACGAGTTACACGCGCCCTTTGTTTTGTTTTTTAACAAAGAAATAATCACAATTCACACACAGAAATAAAAAGTCAAGCCATTTGACGTTTATCATGTGTAAATAATTCATATGAAAAATGTTGGCAGCATTGATTTCTGAGCTGTGTAGTGGGAACCCCGACGTAAAAATTTTTGGGTGGGGTTTATCAGAATCGTTTGTCCATCGTTTGTCTACGTTCATAATCGTTTTTCCACCCTTAGTTCAAAAGTTATTTATTATTTCTTTTTTATAGCAACCCAAAAAAAAATTTTTATCAAAATCGTTTTAATCCCAATCGTTTGTCCACCGTTTGTCCAGGTTAGTCTAGCAAACAAGAAACATTTTTTAGACCTTCGTTCAAAAGTTATTCAACATTTCGTTTTTTGACTTTGGGGGTTTTGCTAAAAAAAAGAAATGTTGAATTACTTTTAAATTAAGGGTGGAAATATGATTATTTTTGGTGAATATTCTTAAACAGCCGGTGGACAAACGAACGCACTTATTCTTTTGGAGGCAGTAGATGAGTTTTTTGATTTAGGGGAGTTGCTATAAAAAAGAAAAGCTTAATAACTTTTTTCCTGAGCGTGGACAAACGATTTTTTTGGTATACATTTTGGCGGACTTCAAACTTAACGAAGCGTCATTACTAAATTTTGTTCATTGTAAAGTTATAATAAATTCATTTTAAGGGTAGGTTTCCTTACCATTTTGACAGTAGTGTGTTAACTAATTTTTACATAACGTTTACATTTTAAAAGATAATTCAATAAAATATACATTTCTGTATAGATAATAATCATACTCACGTATGCTCATTATTAAAATTATATAAAAAAATATATTACAACTTTTGTGGGAAAATAAAGCGATGAGTTTTAGTCAAATTTAGAGACAATTTTTATTTTGAGTCTGGATGGCGTTGTTTTCCACTTTATATATTTTTCTTATTTGTTATAAGGCAATAATAGATGCATATTTGGAGCCAAATTTTCCAAACAATTTTTTTTTGACTTTTCTATCTAAAAATATATTTTCAATTTCTTGTAAATATATGTCTTTTAAATTACGTTTGCAACTCTAGTTTCTACATTTTTATTTTATTTTTAATAAAATAAAACAAAATAATAAACTGAATGTATATGCATGTGTTGACACCATTAAAAAAAATTAAAAATTTTCACAGGTGGTAAAACCAAAAATCTCCTAAATACCTTGTTTTTTTTTAATTGTTTTTAAATAAAAAGCTCTGTGTATTTCTAAAAAATATAAATGTTGTTCTCATGACAAGTTTATGTTTTTATTAATGGAGCTATAAATTTAAAAAAAATAAAAAAAATTATTTTGACACCTAAGATTGCACCTTGTTGTAATGAAGGCAAATCTTAAACCTTTTTATTTTTTTTTTTCATTATTTTTTGAACATGAATTAATTAACAAAAAAGAAATTATAATTATGGGTTTTTTAATTTAAATTTTGGAAAAGTGACCTGTTTTCCGTTTTTAAACAAAAAATTGCTTAGTAAAAGCACAAAAAGAAGCTTATAGTTCATAAGAACTCCACTGCAATATTAGCGCTCACAGCTCTATTTTACTCTTTGCAAAAGAAATCCGCTTGCAGACATTTTTTTCATAAAAAAGTTTTTTTCTTCTTTTTCGACTTCTCATCTCCTCACACGCAGAAAAAAAAACTGTTCATGGATGTGCACTGATTTTTTTTTTTTGATGGAGTGTACATAATATGTAGGTATATAGAGTCAAGGTTGGTTCAATCAAGAATCATGATTGTTTTTTATGCAATTTGCGTTAGGTCATGATACTATGAATGTTTCATATCGTGGCAGGAGTCAACGTGGATAAAGAATTAGACTGGTGAGGTAGTGTGAGGGTTTTTTTTTTTTTGTTTAATGCAAATGGTGTTGTTGCTCGCAAGTATGTAACTGGGGTTGATGAAATGTATGCTTCAATTTTGTTGATTTTTTTTCTTGTATAAATCTGTGTAAATCGCGATTGTAAAGTTGTACATTTGTCTGTACATTGTACTAAAGGAATAAAATGTCTATTTATTAGTGTTTTGATTATATTTAAAGGGAATGAATTCGAAGTTAATGTATCCATAATTATTTTAATGTTTAAGAATTCAAATATTGTTTAAAAGGTCAGGAAGAAGGAATCATTATTATCGATGTAAAGGTTTTTAACTTTTAATTCCATAATAATTATTCCTTCTTCGTCACCTTTTTTGTTATTGTTTATTTAAGGAAAAACGCGCTCACAGCTCTATTTTTCTCTTTGCAAAAGAAATCCGCTTGCAGACATTTTTTTCATAAAAAAGTTTTTTTCTTCTTTTTCGATTTCTCATCTCCTCACAGGCAGAAAAAAAAAAATAAAAAAAACTTTTCATGGATGTGCACTGATTTTTTTTTTTGATGGAGTGTACATAATATGTAGGTAGGTAGATATTTGTTGGTTCAGTCAAGAATCATGATTGTTTTTTATGCAATTTGCGTTAGGTCATGATACTATGAATGTTTCATATCGTGGCAGGAGTCAACGTGGATAAAGAATTAGAGGTATATTATAGCACATGTGCACTCATATATTTTGTTCTTGTTTTTTTTCAGCTTGTAGTGGCTAACATGGCGTGAATGATTTGAATGTGTCGTAGCACTTATGTACCTAAGTATTTTGGATTAATTCGATGATTTCACTGGAATATAGCGCGGGGAGGGTGTTAAAAGGAAATCAGTGAAAGAGGTAATGCCATTGAATAATAACATATAGAAGGGACACCCAGCCAAACTGCCACTAGGTGGCTCATGTCCTTGTGTCACTCTATCATATACAACAACCATTATTATGAATATGTTCCTTCCGGCATTGTATATAAATATCTATAGTACTATCATTGTATATAGAAACTATAGTACTATCATGGTGAATGTCGAATGGACTGCCATCTTCAGATCGATTGTGAAAAAATCTCGTCGAATTTCACAGTGGAGAGAATTGAGTTTTGTGGAGAATTTCAAGTAAGAATAAGAAAGGAATACTATTATTTATAATAGTTAGAGTGAAATAGGTAGAATGAATGTTTTTTGTTAGGTTTACATTTTTTTGTCGATTACTTTGCTATGCAAAGGTGCAGAGAATTAAAAAGTGTGAACAAAATTTGGGAATTCTCCTTGGTTTGTTGGGTCTTGTGCGCTTAAAGAGGAAGGGGTGTGTTTTTTTTCAACTTGTGTGCAATGCAAGAAGACAATCGTGACGTTGCGTCGGCCGGCGGCGGCATGAAGGTCAGGGCATAGGTAGATTGTTTTTTTTTTTTTTGCTTTCTAGATAATTATGTATGTAGGTCTGTTGGCAAGAATATCAGTGATGCAATAATTCATGAGTTTCATGGCGATGATGTTTTTTTGATGAGTATGGCTCATGGTAGGTAGTTAGGTATGTCGCTTTTTTATTTTAACCTAAAAAGGTAGGTATGTTTGTAGATAATTTGTATTAATATCTAGGTAGGTACTAGGTACATGTAAGAAGGTACGTACCTTATTTTTATGTGAATGTTAATTTATTTATATTTTAGATATAAATGAAAGAATACAAATTGCAACAGCTTAAACTAGAAGTATTAAAAATAGGTAGGTATCTATATACTAAAATTTATATAATAGCAAATTATATTCAGGGTTGCACTAAGAACGGAATTTTTGAAATTCGCACATTTAATAGGGTAAAATAGGGTGAAACTGAATCAAAGTCAAAAAACTAACTTCTAAACGCGACGTCGTTGACACTTGATTTTTTTATTTGAAAGATATTGAAAAATTAGGCAAAAAATATGCACAACTTTTTTTTATGAAAAACCTACAAAACCTAAAAACCTTAAAACTGAAAATTGATAAATAGTCGTTTCGAAAAGTACTTAGTAGTTATATATGGGTACATTTTTTATTTTATTCTTACATACTTTTATAGGGGATGAACAAAAAAATTATCCATGTTTAAGCAATTTTTGACAGGATTTTTTTTTCATACCCAAAATGATTTTTGGAAAAGGTTAAATAATTTTGGTAAATTTTTCAATCTATTTGATTTTTAACGGGTGGTTGGAAAAATTTAAAATTTTAGTATCATAGATATGTTTGATAGCAATTAAATGGTAAAAATTTTATCTTTCTAACTTATCATTTGATAGATTTATTTAAGAAAGGGTCAACATTTTGAAATGTTTTTTTTTTTTGTTTTTTATTAATATCTTTTCAATAAACAGTGTCAGTGTATTAGTGTCACAATTGAATTTTTAAAATTCATACAAATTCAAATAAAATCCATAGAAATGCTTTGCTTTGTTCATTGTCAACAATCGTCAACCAGTGCAAAGCAACGTTATCTCAAATCTATTTTTTTTTAATATAAAAAATCATAACCATATTCAAATCATAAATTACAAAAAATCTACATTTAGCCAACTTTAGAGGCTTTAAAATTGAGTAATACTTAACAGTTCATAATAAATGGTACATGAAACTTAGGTAGAAATTTATAACTTAAATTTTTGTGTAAAAATTATTGCAAAATATTTGTACTAAAAATGTGTTTTAATGAATAAACAACTTTATTTTTCGTACTTTAAATTCAAAAGTTAATGAAAAATGTATATATTTTTAAAAAATAATGATGCACATTTATAGGTGTAACCTTCTTCTACAAATATGTGAGTAATTCTGTATTTGTAAATCTAACTGGAAAAAAAGTAGGGTCAATTTAATCTCTATTTAACCAAGTTTAGAGGCTTCAAACTTGAGTAATGCTTAATAGTTCATAACAGATTATACATGAATTAAAGATAGAAATTTATAATCTAAATTTCTGTGTTAAAATGTTTGCATAATCTTAAAAAAATCATACTAAAAATGGGATTTAGTGAAAAATCAATTCGATTTTGGGTACTTTAAATGTAAACGTTAATAAAAAATTGTAGTAGTGCGTAGCGTAATGGTTAGTGCGTTCAACTGTCACGCTGGAGGTCTGGGTTCGCTTCCCAGCCTCGTCCACCTAAAAACTAAAAAGTTTTTTTCAGGGCTACTACCTCTTGTGAGGAATTGACAAATCCTCCAAGAGTATCACTTGTCACGAATAAGTGCTTCTCGTCTAGCCGTTCGGATTCGGCATAAAATTGTAGGTCCCTTCTATTCCTGTCGATAGGCGCACAGAGGAATGGTTGCGAGTTGTTAGTCACTAGGCCCTAGTTCTTCATGAGCCGTTGTGCCACCCGATTTATTTTTTTTTTTTTTTAGCCTGGAATAGCTTTATTTGGGCTAAATTATAGTTAATTATATAACTATTTTTCTGCCAATTTTCGCAACTTAAACTTGACGATAATCAACTGGTTGCTGAAATGATCATTTAGCCGGATTCTTCTTAGTTTCATGTGAAAGTTGCTTCATTAATTTGTTCATATCTTGAAAAGTAAAAGTCCTAGATCCATACGGTTTGCAGCGTTTGACTAAAAATTGACAAGAGCATTGTTTTGAAAACAAAAAATATGCTTAATTACATAAAATTTTGAAAAAAATTAGTGTTACTGTTATTTTTTAATATTTTTTTTTTCTGTTTTAAGTGATTTTTTCTTGGAAATTGCCCCTCCGAGCCTAAACGGAGGAAAATAGACCACCCTCCCATACAAATTTTGTCTTGTCTAAGTCCAACCTACACGCTCTAGCCTTTTATGACACCTTATGCAAATCACCCTGTATACACGTACTAAATACCTACTCAAAAAAATAATTTTGGAAGAAAAACGTACTTTCATAAGTTTCGATTTTCTCTAAAACTAAACTATATACCAGCTCCTGGTTCTTAGCGTTTGACTAAAAACTAATTACAGCAATCGTTTTTGGAACAAAGAATATTACGTAAAATTCTGAAGTAAAAAATGCAAATAAATTTTGTTTTTCAATTTTCAAAAAAAGGAAAAAATTCCTAACGAAAAAAGTTATTGGTACAATAAAACAATAAAACATTTATTTTGTAAACTACCTGGAATAAAAAAATCGGAAATAAAAATTAAAATAGGTAAGTAGGTAGGTACCTACGTTGGCACGTTTTGCAATGGGTTGATTTGAAAAAAAAAATAAAATAAATATTTAGATCTAGGTTTAGTTAAAACAATTTTTTTTAAATGTACACACCTACGTAGGTATATATAAAATGAAATTGACAGTCGACTCCGCATAGCTGGAGCACCATAATTGCAGACCATTTGTTTCAGTATAGCGGAGTTTTCAGCTAACCGAATACCGAACTTTGGATAACTGAAACTTGTTTCAAATAAGCGGAGTTTTTTTTTTTCAAAACAAATATTCAATTTCATTTAGCCTGAAAATCAGAAAAAAATGTAGGTTTGTGTTTGTGTCAAAATATGTATGTACCTACTATGTAGTTATATTTCCATATGGAACAATTCAAACAAAAAAGGTATTTACGTTTTTAATCACAAAACGAATATGAATATATAATTTCAATATTTTAATATTTAAATTTCTTCATCTTCGTATTATGAATATATAATAATTAAAAACAAAAACAAATGGTCGTTTCACTTATACGGAGTTGAAAAAGTGAAAACTGTTCCTTTGAGGCAAACAATTTTGTTTCAATTATCCCGAGCTTGCAGTTAAGCGGAGTTCAGTTATGCGAAGCAGTTTGTGTGAAAAATTCTTAAAAAAGCCTCCGGAATAATTTTCTTGTTTCAGATAACCGATATTTTCAGTTAAGCGGAGTTGGCTGTACCTACACACAAGAATAAAATACATTTTATTTGACGACTGAAACTTCGTTTCTTGTTTTTTTAACAATATTTATATAGGTACCTACCTACAAACCTATACGTACATACCTACCTACACCTGAGTATAATTCAATTTTTAGTGCACTGGCCGTTTTGCAATTTACATTAATGTTCTCTCTCTGGTTGATTTGAAAAAATAATAATGTAGGTACCTACCTAGGTACATACCTATGTAGGAACATACCTAGGTAGCTTTAATTAAACGAACAATGTTGTAGGTATGTACCTACGTAGGTATAGGTACATACCTACAGGCACGAACGCAGGAACAAATTTCGGGGGGGGGGGGCGGTTTAAATTGAAAACTCAAAATTAAGAGTGAAATTGTATGGCGAGGAAGTTAAATTCATACATTTCGAGGGGGGTTTGAACCTCCAAGTCCTCCCCTCCGTTCGCGCCTGCATACCTAGCTTTATTTCAAAAATTTCTGGGCACAATTAAAACTTATAAAACCAACCTACTAGGATATCGCCCACTGGCTGAAATTTAAGCACCACATTGACAGAATCTAGTGTCAAACAATTAAATCATATCTACCTATGTAGGTACATACCTATACCTACATGCCTGCTTGTATGATAAATTGTGAATTAAAAGTACAAATACAACCTACCTAGTAGTAGCCCGTAGCGTAATGGTTAGTGCGTTCGACTGTCACGCTGGAGGTCTGGGATCACTTCCCAGCCTCGTCCACCTAAAAAACTTAAAAAGTTTTTTTTCAGGGCTACTGCCTCTTGCGAGGTATTGACAAATGCTCCAAGAGTATCACTTGTCACGAATAAGTGCTTCTCGTCTAGCGGTTCGGATTCGGCATAAAATTGTAGGTCCCTTCCATTCCTGTCGAAAGGCGCACCCAGGAATGGTTGCGAGTTGTTAGTCACTAGGCCCTGGTTCTTCATGAGCCGTTGTGCCACCCGATTTATTTTTATTTATTTTTATATATTCGTCTTGGTATAATCTACGCATATGGCACATGACCTTAGGGTACTTTTTAATGCCCAAGGTTGGCTCCCTTAACGCCCTAACTATCAACACTCAATAATTTCATTTTCAATCTGTCAAAACCAGTTAAAACAATAATATTTTCTGGAAAACTGGAATAACTTACTGGAATAACTTTGAGTTGACACACAAATTTATAATTCTGATAATTGTGAAACGCAAAGTTTATTACTGGGAGGATTTATTTTACGGATAATTTAGTTGTCGAGTTACTAATTATAACTTTACTCAGACATTTTGAAATAAACCCTTAATAAGATAAGGCTGTTTTTTAGTTGAACGTTGAATAAATAAAAAGACTGTAAACACTGAAAATTGACTGTTTTTAGTTGGTTCTCATATCGATTCGTATTGGACTATACTTTATGCTTGAATATTGGATTGTCGTACGTGCGTAAACTTTGTCGTACGTTTATGGGATGGGAACAAATGCTGATTTTGGTGGCGTGTACGACATACTCATTTTGGTCAAAAACCTTTATAATTCGAAAACGCAAATCGGTAGGACAGTTTTGAATACAATAATCAAAAGAAGATATTTCACACAATATTATATTTAAAATAGAAAAACACTTTTCACGGTCAATTGTTTTAGTATATGCACGCAAACCTTAAAATGCGATTTCTAGGGCTGGTCACGAGACGAGACTCTGCGAGGCTTTTGTAAGTCTCGTCTCGGTCTCGTGTCGGTCTCGTATAATTAAGTCTCGTCTCGATCTCGTCTCCGAAAAAGACGATTTCTGGCCAACTTGTTGATTATTGGAACGAAATATTTTCGATTATAGTTTGAATACATGCAGAATAAAAAAAATATTTAACTGAAATTGAATTTTTTTATTTATAAGACTGTCTGTAAATTGCGGTCCAAATATACAGTCTCGTCTCGGTCTCGTCTCGGATGCTTAAAAGCCAGTCTCGTCTCGTCTCGGTCTCGTCAATGCGAGACCGAGACTTTTCTCGTCTCGTGGCCAGCCTTAGCGATTTTCCAAATTCGTAAAATTGGCGTATACAACAAAACGATTCTCAGTCGACGAATTGTTCTTTAATGAGTGCCAATGGTTGTATAATTCAACCGTTATTGATTTAAGTTTGAACAAATGCCAGAGTACCATATTAAATGTTTAAAAGCACTCAGAGTAACGTATGTATCTTCCATTTTCTTCTTGTAAGGTTTGTTCGAAAAAAAAGTGAGCAATGTCTTAAATAGTAATACAGTATTTTACGGTTTTATAAGAAATCACAATCACTGTATTTTTCTTTAGATTCTCTTAAATATTGAACGTATATAAGAAAAACACAGCTATAAGAAGCTCATTTCTTTGTACAAATATTAATTTCTTTGCATCTGCCAAAACTTGTTTGTATCCATGAAAATGTTTCCATCTTAAATAACAACATCTCACTTTTCTATAGAATTGCAGCAACGGTTTGAAAAGCGCCTAATACTTTGTTAATATTTTTACAATTTGATTTTGTGTGTTTTTTGTTTGTTTTTGTTTCTGTTCTTATGCCTGTATTTCTTTCTTATATCCGTGTTTCTTAAAAAAAAGAAAGATTCTTTATTATATACGTTGTTCGCATATATGAAAAACTCGGATATAAGACAGAAATTTTATGGATTTTCAGAGTTTATTATATACGTGTTGTACTGTTTTGGTTGACAAGAAATTGGGTTTGCCTTTTAAAAAATACAAACATTTTACTTAATTTTATTTACTAAATTGACAGTAAATTGATAACCAATATTTGTTTGTTTCCTTTAAATATAGGTAGGTAGGGGAACGTGGCCTAAAATGGCCCCCTCGCTAGAAATCGTAGAATTGAACAGATTAAGAAGGTTTTGTGAAGACAATTCTTTAGTTTATCTGGTAGAACCGACATATACGGAATGTTGGCAACTTCAAGATATTGTTTTAAATTTGACAGATCAAAATGTTTCTAGCCATCTCCAAAAGTAGAAACAATAAAATTTTGAGAAAAATTTGTTGACCAAAAACTGTATACAAAACGGTGAATTTTGGAGAAAGCATTAAATGCATGTAAGTATGTATCAAGTATTTCTTTTTAATTTACTGAAGTTGTTTGGTCTAAAACTATTTCTGTCTGTTCGAAATTAAAACTTAAATAAAAAAATCGTAAACGAGCAAAATGGCCTTCTTAACATTCGGGTTAAATGGCATAGTGTGCCATTTTATACTAACCCTTACATTTTCATTTTGTTTGTATAGTGAAAATGGTTGAAAAATATGAACGATCTACAGATAGGCAGTCCTGGACTGAGGACGCATTATCAAAAGCCCTAAATGCATCCAAAACGTCCAATGTTCGGTGTTTTAGTTTTGTTTATGTTTATTTTACATATAAATTTAAGTTGTTTTAAATGAATTGTTGTTTTTTTTTTTTTTTTGAGCATTGTTTATGTTTATTTTACTAAGAACTTTGATTCGTTTTAAATAAAGTTTATGTTAAATTGAAAATGGTTTTTGGTCAACTTGCCCGGTTGGTTTACTTGCATGGGTGAGATGGCATACTAGTATGCCATTTTACCCGGGCAATTTCGGTCGTTGAATTTGAAGGCATTTTGAAAGTTAAATACTTTAAATACTTTTTGGAACTTTTTTTTACTCGTAAAGCATAAAAAATGTAAGCGTTATTGATTAAACTTTGCAAAGAATATAAGATTTCAGTTTGAATGTCACTTTTTTCCAAGTAATGGGACATTTTCCTAAGGGGGGCGCCATTTTAGGCCACCTTCCCCTACTATATAAAAGTAATTATTCAATTATTTCAACTACTTATTGAATTTTCAATGAGATTAAAACTAATTTTGATCCCTTTAAAAATATAATTTACTAGCCGACCCGTACTCGCGTTGCTTCGCAAGCTTTAAAAAATAATATTTTGTTTGCTATAAGTACCTACATATACAATATTAAAGGAGATTGTTCAGACATTTGTATTCCTTCGCATCTATGTATTTTTTTTTATTTTAAAGCTTTTGGATACACAATGTTTGGGCAGTGTAGCCATTTTGTTATATCCCAGCGGAAAAATTCAAAAATCCATTGAGGAAAAATCAGCTTTTTCCGGAACGGCCACTTTTTAGCTGATTCTTTTGATGAAAATAACATTGGCGTGTTCTAGGCGAGAAGCACATGCTAAACACCCGATGGAAATTCACCAACGAAATCACTACTTCGTTGGAAGTTGTTTATTCGCCGACCCAGGTGATGAAAAACATGGTGGTTGCATAATCTGTGAATTCACTACATAAATGTATGTGGTTTATTCATCGGTTCAATATTTTCGATGAAAATTGTAATGAAAATTCAATTGTCAAATCACAAGATTAGTGGTAGCTGTTTATTCAGCAATTAGTTAATTCAATATGAAAAATGTGAAGAAAGTTAAATAAATAGTGAATTCATTAACTCTGTGAACAATGTGAGCACAGAGAACACTACAAAAATCAACTCCTATCAAAACACACATGGCGGTGCACACCTTACAAAACATATGAGTTGACATAGACGATGAACTGATGAACTTGTACATGACTTTTCAACAGTTTTTATTCATCGCATAATTTTCCCTATCAAAATAGCAATTTTTAGTTCAACGAAAGAAAGGGTTGTTTTCGGCATTCAATAGCTTTAATATTGTACCTCTTTCTTTTAATACACATGACTGTAAACAGTTTTTTTCGTCATTTTAAGAACCGGGAAAACACCGTCTTTTTTATATAAAAGCGATGCAAAACCATTTTGTTTCACCCAGTATAAGACACAAATTCATGTCGTTTGAAAAGAAAATTTGGATGAGTGATGAGGACAACGACGACGACAGCCGGGGCTGCGCTGGCGCTGCCACGCTCCCTTTCTTGCTACATTCAATGGCAGAATGTGGCGCTATATACTATTTTTGTACCTTTCTACAACTATTCTACAACCATTTTGTGTGCTCAGTCAGCATCAGCAGGCATGAATTCAGTTTGCGGAAGCAGAAAACAAAATAAAAATAACAAAATAACAAAGCCGTTGATTGCTCTTGAAAAGGGGGTTCACACTCATCGACAAGTTCATCAACTCGTGTCGAAACGTCACATAATTTGTAATGTGAACACAAGTTGAACGACTGTCGGAAGTTTTTCAAATTTTTTGATATTTTTCTCGGTCGAACGACCGCTGTAGCTAATGTGAACACTAGTTGAACAACTGAGATGTCTGAAAATTTGGATTTTAGTGTTTCTTTTTAATTTTTTAAGTGAGGTTCATAGAGAATGGGTTGAAATAGAAGTAAACCCACAAAAGGAAGGGAGAAAATTTGAACTTCCTTCGCTGAAACTGGTGCAAAAAATTAAATCTACGCCGTGTTTGCTTTTTGAAAATTTATTTACAAATGAAGTTGATGAGGCGGTCGTGGAATGTGAACGCCAGCAACGCGAGTCAGGTTGATCGACTTGAAATAATTTAGAAAAATTGATAACTTTCATAAGTTTATATATTTATTCCTCAGCTTGTATGTATAATTAAGAAAAGATATAGGTCTTTAAATTTTCGTAAGAATGTTGAATGCATCAAAAAATTCTTATTTTTTTTTAAATATCAAACCGTTTTGAGAGTATGAGTTAATACTTGGGACAAACTCTTATGCCGCATTTACACGAACGGCAAAGTTGCCAATATGTCTGACAAAAAATGGCAGAAATATTTTTGTATGGCATACATTTACGCGAGTTCAAATAATGGCAGATTTTATTTTGCCAACATTTAATGGCAAGGACACAAATTTTGTATTTACACGACTGCCATTAACAAACAATAATAAAGGTATTTTTTTAAATTAAAAAAAAAAAAAAAAACAAAGCTTTACACAAAAAATGGAATCAAGAACAAAATCCACCATTAGCCGGTCCTCTTTTTTTTTAAATACTGGCAGCTGCCATAAAAGGATGCCAAATTCTCTCTGCCATTTTTTTTGCCACTAAAGAATATAAGTTATATAAGAATTTTGTATATGAACTAGGGATAGGAAGGAATTATTTAAATTTTGTAGTTTGATATTTGCATTCATATTTAAGTAGATATGATATATATATGAAATAAGATAATAAATATAATTTTAAAAGGAAATAATGATTTTATTTTTTCTTTCGTTGTGTGTGAGATATGCTGTAGCAAGTTGAGTAATGTTGCCACTTTAAGTTGTACAAGAATTTCTTATATCAAGTAGGGATAGGAAGAAATTGTTTTAATTTTGTAGGTTGATATTTGCGTGCATATTTAAGGAGATATGACAAATATATGATATTAGATGGTGAACGCCATTTAGTAGGTACGTACTTACTATTTTATATTATCTATTATAAATATACATATACATATATAAATGGTAAACAAAATAAAATTTAATAATTTATACAATTTCGGTACGAAACCTTTTTAACTAAAGTTTTTCATATACATCCCAGTGAAGTGAACTTTTCGTTGACAAAAATGAAATTTATTAGGCGTGAAAAATATGAGAAAATTATATGCATTTAGTTGGGTGACGAGGAAAAGTCAAATTTCTTTCGAAAGAAACCCGAATTTAAAAATGATTTTAATATTTTCTCAAGCGAAATTTTAAATTTTGTGTGTAATTTCTTAAAAAAATTAAAGATTCTTCACAATCATTTTAAAATGTCCAAGAATGAATTCTTAAAGTATTATAAATAATTTCTATAAAGTTTTCAAAAATGAAACAAGCTATGTTTAAAAATTCACGGGGATTTTTTCCGTGGAAATTATAACATTTCCAGAAGTGAAATTCTAACTTTATAAGATTATTTTTTAAAATTTCCTAGATTATAACGTTTTTAAAAATTTTATAGTTCACCATGTGAAAATTCGTGCGAAAAAAGTTTCAAAAATGAAATTTGAATTTAATAAGTAATTTTTAAAAATTCTCTAAATAACAATTTACAAAAAAATTTGATTTAAATTAATTTTAATCTGCATATTTTCCAACTACCTACTAAAAATTCCACACACTACTTTTCGCGGGAATTAAAAAAACAAGATTTGGAAATTTTTTTGTTGAGTAAGTAGTGTCTAAATATTCACGGGAATTTTGAAAAAAGAATACTTAATTTGATTTTCTCACGTGAATTTTTTAAAAATTACTTAATAAAGTTTAAATTTCATTTCAAACACCTTACAAAATGCGAATTCATTGAAATTACTTCATACAATTTTCATAACCGAAATTTGAACATTGCCTAATAGTTTTTGTTAAAATATTAACAATTGAATTTTTCACGTGAATTTTTCAATATTATTTCATAAAGTTGTAATTTGGTTTTTGAAAATTTGAATAAGCATTTTTAAACTAGGTGAGCTAAATTGAATTTTTTTACGTGAATTAAAAAAAATACTTCGTAAAGTAAAATTTCTTTGAATGCGAATTTATTAAAATTACTTAATGCAATTTTGATAAACGAAATTTGAATTTTGTTAAGTAAAAATTTAACAAAGTTAAACTATTAATAACGTTAAGAAGTAAAATTAAAATTTACTAAAAAATTAACAAAGTATGCTTATCTTAAATAGACAAAAGATATTTATTTTTTAAATTTTACTAAAATTTCTCTTTTAAAAACATTTTTTTTATAGATAAAATATTTTTTTTTTAATTGGTTTTATCTTATTTTCTTTTAAAGATAAAAAGATATTTATTTTTTAAATTTCGCCAAAATGTCTCTACCCTTAAAAATACTTTTTTTTAAAGGTAAAATAAATTGTTTAAATTTGTTTTATCTTAAGTATTTTTTAAAAGTAATTAAATTTAATTTTTTATAATTAAATACTTTTTTTTAATTTTTTTCCATTTTTATTTATTAATTTATTTTTTAAATTTCTCTACTCTTAAAAATATTTTTTTTAAGTAAAATAGTTTTTTTTTCATTTTTATCTTAAGTAGGTATTTTTTAAAGGTAAAAAAATATTTATTTTTTTAAATTTTCCCAAAATTTTTATTTAAATTGTTTTTTTTTTTTTTTTGAATATTTTCGAATTTTGTTAACCTTAAAGTTTTTTTTAAGGTAAAGTTATTCTTTTTTAAATTTTATCAAAATTTCTTTACTTTTAAAAGTATATTTTTTAAAGTTAAACCTATTTTTTCTTAAATTTATCAAGAGTTTTTTAAATGTAAAATACTTTTTTTTTTAATTTTATCAAAATTTGTTTTCCTGTAAAAGTATTTTTTTGAAAGGTAGCTAAAACAAATTCTTTGTTTTTATCAATTTTTTTACATTTAAAGTAATCAAACTTTTGATAAATTTACCTGTACAAAAATTACTTTTAAAGTGTTTTTTTTCTAGTTTTTTTTTCCAAAAAAATAAACCTCAAAAAAATGTTTCTGGATTTTTTTTTTCGAAAAAAATGTTTGTTCTTGAATGCCTCATAAAGAAATATAGCATCGTTGTAAGACTATGTTTGCCTAAGAATTGTGAAAATTAGCAACGGTGTAGTCTTGATAATATGATTTTCAGCTGAAATTGAAAATTTTCAACAAATTCGAAGCAAATCAAATTATAAATAACCTATCTATAGACATATGTATGTATATTGTGTACTTTGATAGAAAACAACAAAAAAATCTGTTCGCAAATTCAAATTCAAACAAAAAACGATACTGTTGTACAATGCACCATGACAACGAGAACATTTTTTTCATTTTGTGCGAATAATCCCCTTCGTTGCCATGACGAAAAACTATCTCACTCACACCAGGTAATTGTTGTCAGCAACTGTCAGAATCAACAAAATATACTCCTCTCCTTCTTACTACCAGCTTTTATTCCTCTTCCTATCCTCATTCACATCTCTCCAAACCAACGTGGCACGATGTTTGCGCCCTCACGAGAACACTCCCAGTAACAGAAAAATCGTTTCCATAATAGTACTATAGTTTTCATATACAAGGATACAATGGAGGAGCTAAGAAATCGTGTGGAGGCAGCTGCATTACAAATTTCTGAGCAAAACCTTGCACGTTCACTAAGACGTTCATTTATTCGGAGGTGCAGAGCCTGTATAACAGTGGGTGGAAAATGTTTGAGCATTTGCTTTAAATAAAAAACAAAAATTAAAAAACTATCTATTTTTGTTTTTGTTTTCTAACCAAGTGATCATGTGATTAAAAGCTGGCTCAAAAACTTTTTGTTTAGAGAAAATAACAAATACACTAATAGCAACCAACAAAATATTTGATGGGTTTGATAAAGCCCAATAGAACAGGTAAAATTCAAATCAAGCTCGAAAATGTAACCGTTTTTTGCACTTTTTTGACATTTTTATCAATAATGCATTCGGCCCTAGAAGTTGAAAGCTTGGATTTATCATTAGGACAACATCATAGAAACAGCCAATAAATCAAAAATCTGCTATGTTCAACGCTTGGTATTATTTTCACGTTTACTGTGCTAATTTTGAAAACTTTTGTTTTTGCTAAATTTACTCTAGTATTGCAGATTTTTACCAATAACTTGCTATTGACTCTAGATATAATAATAAGTAATACCATTTTGAAATCTGCATTTAACGCGCATATTTTTAAAATAGTTGGCCACTCAGGTATACATGCATTTTTTTTATACCAGCTATGATTTAACTTTTTCAAAAATTATTTGTTTTCACATTTTGCATTGAAATTCAATGTTAAATAATTTTTTTCTCTAGGAAGTCCAACAGTTATAATAATTTTCTTCTACTTATGTGTTGGCAC
This sequence comes from Melangyna quadrimaculata, assembly GCA_949320155.1. Taxonomy (NCBI): domain Eukaryota; kingdom Metazoa; phylum Arthropoda; class Insecta; order Diptera; family Syrphidae; genus Melangyna; species Melangyna quadrimaculata. The sequence continues at coordinate 253,821,094 of OX439483.1, read as the reverse complement.
AAGTAATGTAAAATATTCCTGCAAAAAAAAAATGATGGAACTCAGTCGTGGTATTCAAAAATGTAAAGTAAGAAAAAAAATAATGCACTGAACAAAAAAATGCATATAACTTTTCTTGTGGTTGGGATAGAACTTTTTTTTATCAGTTTTCAGGACGGTCATAAAGTCTACTATGCGGCATTTCAGGGTTATCCATTACTTACGGGACACCCTGAATATTCTTATAGTACTATGGTTGAAATTTTGTAGTACTAATACTACTCACGATTGTGCCGAAATTGGCGTTAAAATCGCTTAAATCCACAGTGGAGACCTGGGGATAACGATGCAAGGAAAAATAAAAACAATTAGTAAGAGGGAGAGGAGAATATTGATTATATTCGTACAACGATAGTCAGATGTTTGTCAGTCAACAGCGAGAATAAGGGGAAGAAAATGAAAACATATGTTTTCCTTTGGGCTTATTCTCGGTTATATTCTTTCAGTATGTGAATGAATTTTTGTTGATTTCTTTTGATGACTGGGTATATGGTTGGTTATATACTAATCCAGATAGGCATTTTATTCTTTTTTTTTGCTCGCCATTTGAAGTTGGTAGGAAAAAAATGTATGAAGGAATTGCTTACATACATAGGTACGCGATTTTTCAAGGTTACTACCTATATTGGGCAATTCGTACCATAATGTATGTATGTACAGTTTTATAAATTAGTAGGTAGGTATTATAGGTATTTAATCAAATAAGACTTTTGAAAGAAAATAGGAACGAAAATAGGCATGGTAGGTAGTTACACAGGTAGGTATTTTGGATTGAAATTGGTATGTAGAAAAGAAACTTGATAGGAAGGTAGGTACTTTTCCAAGCTTATTTTAATGTAAGTAGGTACCTATTATCAATTGAAATAGGTAAGGTAGGTACATATGTACATATGTAATTACACTAAAAAAATAAACTAAAATATTTTAAATTAAAGGTAGGTAGGTATGTAGGTAGGTAACAAACATTTTGAAAATGAAATTTGTTAAGTACCTAAAACTCAATTTTTTTCAATAAAAAGATTTTGCTAAATATGCAAAACACCGACGGCAAAACATACATGCATTTTTTTATCATTTTCATGATACCTATTGCCAAAATTGGGAGTGCATGAAAGATGACAACATTTACCTATTGTTTATGAATGTTTGAACCACTTGAGTGGGTCTTTTGTCATAAATTATGATTTGTGGGAGTTACTCCGTAAATGGGCTGCGACGATTTTTAATTATTAGGACTTCAATTTGCTCTTTCGCAGTTCTTTTTTGTGCGATTCTTTCTCAATTTTTGCCGGCAACCTTGTGGTTTTGACTCCGCGACAGTTGGACTGCGGATAATACAATCCATTATTTTTTTTTACTAATGCTAATGTCCTTGCGGCAAACAATAATAGATGAAAAAGAAAATTAAACATGTTTAAGGAATTTTTGATAGGATTTTTATTTCATACCCAAAATGATTTTTGAAAAAGTGTATTTTTTTTTTGATTACTTATTAATTTTTATCTTTTTAATACATCATAAATATAACTTTTTAACTTTTTATTTGACAGATTTATTTAAGAAAGGTTAAAAATTTTGCAATTTTTTTTCTTTTTTCTTAATAACTTTATGAATAAACAATCGTAGAGATTTGTAATGTACTTCTAATTATAACTATACTTTATAAGAATTTTTATAAAAAAAATTTACCTATTAATTATTCTTTTTTAAGCTGAGAAATTAACATTATAAGAGTTTGTTTACTATTACTTAATAACATGAGAGTGTGTGCATGGATTGATTTACTTTTTACTTATATATCATCACAATAAGATAGCCATTAATTTGATACCACATTTTGTATAAGACCTCCTATATTAGCGCCACAATCGATATTTTAAAATTCATACAAAATCGAATAAAATCCATAAAAATGCTCAGTTATGTTTATTGTCATCAATCGTCTGCCAGTGCAAAGCATAGTTATCTCAAATTATTTTTTATTGGATTTTTTTTTATATAAGAAATCATATCTTCATTTCTACTCGGTGGATTTCAAAAATTAACATTTTTAAATTTTGCTTTCAAATGTGGCTCTGTATTGTGTATAAAAACTATTGAAGGAGGTTGAAAAATTTCATACTAAAAGGGTGTGCAAATGACCCGTCAAATTTATTTTACCTACCTATATTAAATTCAAAAATTGATGGATTTTTTTTTTAATTTCAAAAAACTAATGATACACAAATATATGTGTAAAATTCTTCTATACATATATGGATTTAGAAAGAAATTTATGACCTACATAGCTGTGTAAAAATATTTTGCAAAATATTTAAAAAAATCATACTACAAATATGATTTAGGGAAAAATCAATTCAATTTTTGGGACTTTAAATGTAAAAGTTAATAAAAAATTGATACATTTTGAAAAACAAAACCAACACACCTATTGCTCTAATTCTCTTCTAAAATAATTCCAATAAATGTTTACTGATTATTTCAAAAAAAGTCACACTAAAATTAGTTTTATTGAATTTTTTACAAAAAAAAATGCAAAAGTGATCATTCATTTTTATATATTCAAAATATTTTCAAATTTAAAAAATATAAGTTTTGCAAATCTAACAAAAAAATGTATATATAAAACATAAATGTGCATTGCTCACAAAGCTTGACAAAATATTTAAAAAAAAAATTAAAATTTTACATTCTAAATATTTCTTACAGATGAAATCCAGTAAAAATTTTAAAATTGTCAATTTGTCTGCATAAAATTAGTCATATCAAAAAGTACTTATCTGAAATTCAAAATTTAGATGTCTATAGAAAAAAACTCTTATATAAAAATGTTGGTTGAAATCGCTGTAGCCATTAACGTGTTAAAACCAAAAAATAGATTCTATGACAGGTAGGTACCGTTAGTTACCGTTATTGGATAATTGTTTTTTTTTTATCAAAATATTGGTATGGAAGGTACCGTTATTTTTGAATTTAGAAACATGATTTTTTTCAAGTATTCTACAAAATAATAAAAAACTATCTAACACCTAGTGGTTTTCAAAATATTTAGTTTTCGAAAAAAAAATTTTGATTTGTTTTTTAATTTTCAAACAATTTTTTTTTTTCAGTTTTTGTTCACAATAATCTTTGTTCTTTTCAGAAGATTAATTTACCATGATGAAAACGATCGATGAAAACTTGGCACTTCCTAGAAAATGAAAATGCCACTTTCATACCATGCGATACATCTATGAAAAGGTGGCATTTTCTAGGTCACAAATATGCTATTTTCAAGTTTCTACGATTTTTAGTTTACGTTAACCCGGCCCCCAACACGTGTGAAGGTTTATATGGGAAATCCCATTTTTTTTGTAAATCCAAATTTGAAAAATCTTAACTCCTAAATTTGGTAATGATTGATAAATAAAAAAAATTGATCGTAGTCACTTCTGTCATATTTATAAAAATGTCTCTAAAAAAAATTTACAACAGTTATTTCCCTACTTAGGTATTTAAACAAAAACATTCTTTTTTATTTAATTTAAGTTTTAATTAATGTTATAAACTTTTCTTTAATACATTTTTTTAAACATGACAATAGTTACTACATCTGTGCAAAATTTCAATTTTCTGTGTCAATCATTACTAAAGTTATGAATTTTTAAATAAAGATGTACAAAAATAAATGAAAATTTCCCATATAAAGCTTCAGACGTTTGGGGCCGGGTTAACAGCTAAAATTTAACAGGAATTTTTTTTTAATTATTGTGAACAAATAAGGGGGGTGCGCCATTCAAAATAAGGCAATGACTTTTATAAGGACCACCCTAGTATATATGAATGTACATCGTTAATTTCTAGATCTAAGTTTGTTTTTGCAGTCGTGCAGTTTATTTGTATATTGCACATCCCGCCTTAACGGAAATGAATAGACACCCCCCATCTTATAAAAAGAGCGTATTGTTTGGGATCGAACTTTTGGTCGCGCCTTATTATGAATTACCATGTAGGGTAACGTTGTCATAGATGCACCACCTTCTTTTCAAATGATCATAACATTTTTAAATTTAACTCTGTTGGGCTGGTATTTTTATATCCTTTCAACAGTTTAGTTATGAAAGTTAGTACAAAGTTAAATTTTCGATAACATTTAAATTTTTTAAGTGAACATTAATTTTTCGAAAAATGAGAAATGGTGCATTGTGCACCATTATATGTACCAAATGCACCAGTCATATATGCAGAATGCACCAGAAAGGTACTTAATGCACCAAGAATAAAGTTAAAGAATAAAAACCAATGTTCATAGCCTGAACCGATTTCAATTTGTAGTTAAACTACAGCATTGTCCCTTTTAAATCTAAGTTGAACGTGGAATTTATTTACTTATTTTTCATAACCATTTCCATCAGCAAATCTATGCATGCTGTTGAAAAGTTATTTCTCTTTTTTTGCACAATTATACACTACACAGCTGCTGGTTGGGTGAATATAAGTGTGGTGCATTTTGCACCACTGGTGCATCTATGACAATGTTACCCTACATGGCAAATTTTACACATAGATATGTAGGTATTTGTATGTCGTAAGTTTGATAGACATATTAGTATATGACAAAAAATATACTTTTATAGGACCTATAATACCATGTTGCAGAAACATGACCATCATTCTTATAGATAGGTATAGGTACCTATGTCTCTTAGACACTATTTCAACTTCATCTTAAAAAAACCTAAGCATACCTAAGCATATTTTCCGTGTTCTTGTGTGCCTTAATTAGGTATACACTCCTTTATGTACATATGTACATATGTATGCCTCCGCTGCAAAATAATTTCCATTTAAAATACATACCTATTTATATGCCTACCTACAACAATAATGTTGACAATATCAGAACATTGCTGCAGGTATTTTGAATGAAAATTATTTTTAAGCTACATACCTAAGTCACAGAAAAAAATACGGCTTATAGTTTTTTTTTACATACCTACCAACATTTATTTTCCATACCTAGTAGGTACCTACGTAGGTACTACCTTTTTTTTACTCTTCCTACCACTTACTAGGTAGGTACCTACTTACCTTTCTCAGCATAGGGATTCCCACTTTACATTCAATAGGTACATTAGGTTGCTAGGTAGCCTATTTATAATAAATAGTTTTACCTATAACCACTTCAGTTCACTCTACTTATCTACCACCCACTAGTTACTTACCCTTCTCAACATTCCATAGGGATTCCCACTTTCAGATACTGAAAAGTAACAATCAAATTCAATAAACTACCTACTTATATCTTATACCTATGTCACTACTTGCCTACCTACTCCTGTATATGAATAATTTGTAAATTTTAAGTTAATTATAATACCTACCTACCTACTTTGAAGACAATGTACCTAGTAAGATTTGTTGTATATACAAAATACAATGACCTATATAATATAGGTACAATGACCTACTTAAAAACTATCACCACTTACCAACCTCAACATCCATACAGAATTAAAAATCATTATGTTTTCTTATAAATAATGTTACTTATATAATGAATGCACAAAATACATAGCACACCCTAAGACAAATTACATAAAAGATAAAAGTATCCAGAGTAATTGTTAGGTAGGAACCTAGCATTATATTTTAGACTTCAGTTTTATCTCTATTGTTTCTTAAAAAAAGTAATTAAAAACCGTGGTAAATAATTTTTTTTTGTGTTAAATAATTTATTTTTAGGAACTTTAAATAAAAAAGTAATATATTTAAAAAAATAGCCTTAATTAAGAACATTTTATTACAAAATTGCCAGGGGACTGAGGCAAGAAAAAACATAGTAACGTTTTATTTGACATAAGAACAAGAATTGTTTATACTATGGTTTCACTAGGCCTATACAATAGCGTTAAAGAATATGCATGCTTTCATACAAATTTTGTGCGTAAATCCTTGCCAGGGGACTGAGAAACTGAGTGGACATTCCACGTTTTTATCACAAAATGCCTTCTTCACAACTGACATACAAAACGGACGCAAGGAACTTTTACTATTATATGTTAACGAGATTTGAGACTTCAATTTACCATATCTGAAACTTTGATCGGTACATTAGTTATCGAAATTTTTGACTGTTTAAATCTGCCAGGGTACTGATAAATATAAAAAAAGTTATGAATGATTTGCTTACGTCATAATAATGATTTATTACTAAAGGTCATTAATTTATTGTTGGTTTAAGTGTGGAAATAAAAGAACAGTTATGATTTTTTGTTTGAAAAACAAGCGGGGGACACGTCAGGGGACTGAGAATTAGGCACTTTGAAGAATTTTTTGAGTAATGAAATTATATCAGATCTCGACAATTTTTTTTGTCAATGTGGGTATCGACTGGATTGACTGCTGTAAAAAAAATCAGATTGATTGGTTGAACCGTTTTCAAAATATCAGCGTGGCCGTAGAAAATTCCATCATTTGTAGAATCACCCATATAAAAGAACTTGGCTTTTTAACCATTTATGTTTGTGATGTGGTAAATACCAATTTGCCGAACATTCAAGATACTGGCCAAACGTTGGGCTCTGAGACAACTTAACTCTTAATGCCCAATACTATCCCATAACGAATGGCGATTATTGGCACAACAAATCAGCATTTTGTGTTTACTTCATGTTCCGACTTTCAGTGCTTTATTTTATCAGTGCAATAAGGGTTGACCCGGAATTCTATATTATATATGTACATGTACATGCATGCATTTTCCAAGATTCAAATAAATCAATTTAAATTAAAAAAAAAACTTGAATTAAAAGTTGCAAGTTATTGCTGAATAATTCTAGCAAATCGGTTTTTCCCATATTCAATGCAGTAAGTTTTTATATTGACAAAATGTAATACCTATCATTTATTTGAAATCTTGCTATTCATATAAATTCTAATGACTCGAACACTTATTGAATGTCACTGTCGCGTTATGATTGCTGTCTCTATATATGACAAAAAAATATAATCGATTATTTAGAGCTCTGAGTGGATAATATTGTGTATAACCTAGTAGGATTTGCTTGTGCTGTGCATGCTAAGGAATAATTAAATGCCTGGTTGTTGGTCATAGTACTAACCTATGTATGTGATTGGATATGTTGACAATCCTATTAAAGGGACGACACATACCCAGCGGGAAAAATTGAAAAATTCATTGAGGAAAGATCAGCTTTTTCCTTGAGGAATGGCAGCTGCACCGTCCACTTTTCAGCTGATTCCTTTGATGAAATTAACATGGGCATGTCCTAGATGATGTCCCAGATGATGAAAAACATGATGGTTGCATAATCTGTGAATTCACTACATAAATGTATGTGGTTTATTCATCAGTTCAATGTGTTCGATGAAAATGGTAATGAAAATTCAATTATCAAATCACAAGATCAGTGGTAGTTGTTTATTCAGCAATTATAGTTAATTGAATATGAAAAATGTGAAGAAAATTAAATAAATAGTGAATTCATTACTCTGTTGTGTATGTGTTGTGAATTTGTGATTGGTTAATTAAAATAAAATATAGAATTAAAACTTTAAATTCAATTAAAGTGAAATCACTAGGTCAGTGGTTGTTGGTTAATCACCACTTCATATGCGAAGTGGTGATTAACCAACAACCTGAAATACTTTGAGACAGTCTGAGATTTCCTCAGATTTCATCCTCTTATAATATTTACTGTCAGTAGACAATGTCGACACAGAGAACACAAAAAAAAATCAACTTCTATCAAAACACACAATGGCGGTGCACACTTTACAAAGCATATGAGTGGACATAGACGATGAACTGATGAACTTCTACATGACTTTTCAACAGTTTTTTTATCTTATAATTTTCCATATCAAAAGCTATTTTTAATTCAACGAAAGAAAGGGTTGTTTTCACACAAAGCAGAAAGTGGGTTCAAATCTATGAACTGAGGAAACAATGCATGACTCTTCACTTACTAAATCATTACATGTCGTTTCCTTTTATTATGTGGCTAGTGAATAGATTGCTGTTGGCTTGTTGTTTTCTACACACAAAGCGAAAAATGGGTTCAAATCTATGAACTGAGGAAACCTCGCATGACTCTTCACTGACTAAATCATTGCATGACGTTTCCTTTTATTATTTGCCTAGTGAATTGATTGAAGAATTCAGCTATAAAATTCATTGGGGACGATATTTCCCGCTGGGATAATGGAGAATTTATATACAAAGATAAATGTTGTTCCACTAACACGATTTTATATATACACAACATATATTTAATGGTGTCATTCCTGTATACTATTTTCTGTAAGGTATTCAGGATTTGATCGCGAAAAGGCTCGTCGGTCAACGTTGATGGGGTTGTGTGTTTTATTAATTTCACTCAGAATGATTACAAAAAAGGTTTCTACTCTCGATTTTATAGAGAAATTGTAATACATGGTTCTAATAAACTTAGAAAAATTACCTTGGTTTTAATAATGGTGCTTTTATGAAGTAATAAAATCAGATTTAAAAGGGAACGGCTGGTAACAGTAAATACTTAAAGTATAATTAAATAATTTTGAAGCATTTTTAATATGATACGTTTTGTCAATACAAAATGAAAATATTTATGTTGAGCGCGACACATGGGTTGGTCAACCCTGACAGCAGATGAAGAAGCGAATAAGGTCCATCAGCGTTGAAAATACCGATGAATCTGCACATTGATCTAGCTGCTCTTCAATTAAATCACTAGGGAAACGACGATTTTAACGATTTTTCTGTTGAGTCTCCTGTAGTCAATACAGACGCGCATGCTTTTGCGTTTTTTTTTACCATTACCACTGGGCTCGCATATTCGGAAGTACTGGGAACAATAATACCATTAGCAAGCCATTTATTTACCTATTTTTCCAACTCGATGGACTCCTTCGGTGCCAATTTTAGTGATCTTGAATAGACGGGCATTTCATCAGTAAGTATAATTCTGGTTTCTATTGGTGTCTGGATGTTTTTCTTCGGGTTTTAGTTTTAAGATGTATTTAGCTCTGTATTTAGGTATATTTCATTGACATAAGTTATGTTCATGATTTCATGGAAAGCATTGTCTATGCCGTCTTCATTTTTGAGAACCCATTTTGAAATCGTTATTATCCCTAGGGGCTAACTTGCAAGACTGGCGCTTCCAGAAGTTCTCGCCCGACGATAGTTTTAATTTCAGACGCTCCATCTGAAATAACATTAAAATTGGAAAAAAATGTATGAGATCTATATCTTTCTCACCAAGGCCAATAAGAGTTTTACAGGTCGCATTGAATTGTGGCTTTTTTAAAATAAACTTCGTTCGTTAGAATATTTAACGAGCTAGCAGTGTCAACCACAAGGCCTCGAATCTTTGATCATTTAAAGACACCATTTTGGGAAAATTCTTTTTATCACTTTGTTGTTCATAATTTTATCAGCAGCTTCCATCCTCAACGATTTATTCTGCAGCAATTAATGCAAAAAAATCTCCCAACTTCTTTTAGCCACTGAAAAGTAGCTACCAAGGAAATTATATGCATACATTAAAATAAAACTGAAATCTCTTGCAAGAAAATTGAATACCCATAAAACCAAAACCTACCCCCGGTCATACTTACCTATATTTTTACCCATGCACACATTCTTTCTTTCCCACATAAACCATCCCCGATGGAAAAATCTGTCTACTTCCTCCGCGCAAACAGATGATTCCTTCAGTATCATTGCGGAACATACAAATTGTTTTTGTTATTTGTCATCTTTATTCTATGTACTTCTTCTTTTACTATCTACCACCTATAGAAAACAAATTGACAGCCAAAACAAAACAGTTTTTTTTTTGACTCCCTTGTAACCTAATACATTTTGTATAGCTTTCTCTATTCTTCATTTATGTCTTTAACCTTCATTTTCTTCTAATTTTCCCCTCATTTAATCTCTACACAAATTGAAAAGTCTCTTAAATCGTTAGTTCTAACACTCCTCACCATACGCAGCGCCAATTATTTGAGCCATGATATTACTATAAGAGTATATATACAATGGTAATAGCCTTGTATATAAAAACTATAGTACTATCATGAAGAAGATCGATAGAGAGATTCGAGGTGAGCACTACCAGTACTACGAAATTGTAGAGATTGGAGAGTACAGGACAGGGAGAAACTGAGGGAATTGACGATTAGAATGACGTTCAAGGCAACAATAAATGAACGAGAACAACGTTTACAAAATTAAAGCTAGTTTAAGGGAGTCAACACTAAACTTTTTTTTGTTATTTTCTTCCACCAATTTTGTTTACGAAGGGGAAGTTTGAGGCTCTTTTTGCTCTATTTAACGGGGAAGTAGGATAATAAATATAATTTTTAAAGGAATTGGCGGTTGTATTTTTTCTTTCACTGTGTGCGAGATATGCTGTAGCAAAGTCAAGTAAGTATTACTGTATGCCCAAATAAAAGTCTACAACCAATGTTGCCACTAAAGAATATAAGTTATATAAGAATTTTGTATATGAACTAGGGATAGGAAGAAATTATTTAAATTTTGTAGTTTGATATTTGCATTCATATTTAAGTAGATATGATATATATATATGAAATAAGATAATAAATATAATTTTAAAAGGAAATAATGATTTTATTTTTTCTTTCGTTGTGTGTGAGATATGCTGTAGCAAGTTGAGTAATGTTGCCACTTTAAGTTGTACAAGAATTTCTTATATCAAGTAGGGATAGGAAGAAATTGTTTTAATTTTGTAGGTTGATATTTGCGTGCATATTTAAGGAGATATGACAAATATATGATATTAGATGGCGAACGCCATTTAGTAGGTACGTACTTACTATTTTATATTATCTATTATAAATATACATATACATATATAAATGGTAGGTAAACAAAATAAAATTTAATAATTTATACAATTTCGGTACGAAACCTTTTTAACTAAAGTTTTTCATATACATCCCAGTGAAGTGAACTTTTCGTTGACAAAAATGAAATTTATTAGGCGTGAAAAATATGAGAAAATTATATGCATTTATTTGGGTGACGAGGAAAAGTCAAATTTCTTTCGAAAGAAACCCGAATTTAAAAATGATTTTAATATTTTCTCAAGCGAAATTTTAAATTTTGTGTGAAATTTCTTAAAAAAATTTGCGATTTTTCACAATCATTTTAAAATGTCCAAGAATGAATTTTTAAAGTATTATAAATAATTTCTATAAAGTTTTCAAAAATGAAACAAGCTATGTTTAAAAATTCACGGGGATTTTTTCCGTGGAAATTATAACATTTCCAGAAGTGAAATTCTAACTTTATAAGATTATTTTTTAAAATATCCTAGATTATAACGTTTTTAAAAATTTTATAGTTCACCATGTGAAAATTCGTGCGAAAAAAATTTCAAAAATGAAATTTGAATTTAATAAGTAATTTTTAAAAATTCTCTAAATAACAATTTACAAAAAAATTTGATTTAAATTAATTTTAATCTGCATATTTTCCAACTACCTACTAAAAATTCCACACACTACTTTTCGCGGGAATTAAAAAAACAAGATTTGGAAATTTTTTTGTTGAGTAAGTAGTGTCTAAATATTCACGGGAATTTTGAAAAAAGAATACTAAATTTGATTTTCTCACGTGAATTTTTTAAAAATTACTTAATAAAGTTCAAATTTCATTTCAAACACCTTACAAAATGCGAATTCATTGAAATTACTTCATACAATTTTCATAACCGAAATTTGAACATTGCCTAATAGTTTTTGTTAAAATATTAACAATTGAATTTTTCACGTGAATTTTTCAATATTATTTCATAAAGTTGTAATTTGGTTTTTGAAAATTTGAATAAGCATTTTTAAACTAGGTGAGCTAAATTGAATTTTTTTACGTGAATTAAAAAAAATACTTCGTAAAGTAAAATTTCTTTAGTTTGAATGCGAATTTATTAAAATTACTTAATGCAATTTTCATAAACGAAATTTGAATTTTGTTAAGTAAAAATTTAACAAAGTTAAAAAATTAATAACGTTAAGAAGTAAAATTAAAATTTACTAAAAAATTAACAAAGTATGCTTATCTTAAATAGACAAAAGATATTTATTTTTTAAATTTTACTAAAATTTCTCTTTTAAAAACATTTTTTTTTTAGATAAAATATTTTTTTTTTAATTTTTTCAATTGGTTTTATCTTATTTTCTTTTAAAGATAAAAAGATATTTATTTTTTAAATTTCGCCAAAATGTCTCTACCCTTAAAAATACTTTTTTTTAAAGGTAAAATAGATTGTTTAAATTTGTTTTATCTTAAGTATTTTTTAAAAGTAATGAGATTTGATTTTTTATAATTAAATACTTTTTTTTAATTTTTTCCATTTATATTTATTAATTTATTTTTTAAATTTCTCTACTCTTAAAAATATTTTTTTTTAAGTAAAATAGTTTTTTTTTCATTTTTATCTTAAGTAGGTATTTTTTAAAGGTAAAAAAATATTTATTTTTTTAAATTTTCCCAAAATTTTTATTTAAATTGTTTTTTTTTTTTGAATATTTTCAAATTTTGTTTACCTTAAAGTTTTTTTTAAGGTAAAGTTATTCTTTTTTAAATTTTATCAAAATTTCTTTACTTTTAAAAGTATATTTTTTAAAGTTAAACCTATTTTTTCTTAAATTTATCAAGAGTTTTTTAAATGTAAAATACTTATTTTTTTTAATTTTATCAAAATTGGTTTTCCTGTAAAATTATTTTTTTGAAAGGTAGCTAAAACAAATTCTTTGTTTTTATCAATTTTTTTACATTTAAAGTAATCAAACTTTTGATAAATTTACCTGTACAAAAATTACTTTTAAAGTGTTTTTTTTCTAGTTTTTTTTTTCCAAAAAAATAAACCTCAAAAAAATGTTTCTGGATTTTTTTTTTCGAAAAAAATGTTTGTTCTTGAATGCCTCATAAAGAAATATAGCATCGTTGTAAGACTATGTTTGCCTAAGAATTGTGAAAATTAGCAACGGTGTAGTCTTGATAATATGATTTTCAGCTGAAATTGAAAATTTTCAACAAATTCGAAGCAAATCAAATTATAATTAACCTATCTATAGACATATGTATGTATATTGTGTACTATCATAGACTTTGATAGAAAACAACAAAAAAATCTGTTCGCAAATTCAAATTCAAACAAAAAACGATACTGTTGTACAATGCACCATGACAACGAGAACATTTTTTTCATTTTGTGCGAATAATCCCCTTCGTTGCCATGACGAAAAACTATCTCACTCACACCAGGTAATTGTTGTCAGCAACTGTCAGAATCAACAAAATATACTCCTCTCCTTCTTACTACCAGCTTTTATTCCTCTTCCTATCCTCATTCACATCTCTCCAAACCAACGTGGCACGATGTTTGCGCCCTCACGAGAACACTCCCAGTAACAGAAAAATCGTTTCCATAATAGTACTATAGTTTTTATATACAAGGGTAATAGTAAGAAAAAAATGAGTAGGTACCTAATTTAAATTAAATCCTGGTGTCTATATCGGGTTGGCTACGAAATCCCACAAAACGAAATCCCTTGTCACAAAATCCCACGTAACCATTGTTACGTGGGATTGAAAAGAAGGTGGTGCATCTATGACAACGTTACCCTACATGGTAATTCATAATAAGGCGCGACCAAAAGTTCGATCCCAAACAATACGCTCTTTTTATAAGATGGGGGGTGTCTATTCATTTCCGTTAAGGCGGGATGTGCAATATACAAATAAACTGCACGACTGCAAAAACAAACTTAGAGCTAGAAATTAACGATGTACATTCATATATACATATTCATATATATATAGTCAGTATTTTTAAAACTAGGTGTTAGATAATTTTTTATTATTTTGTAGAATACTTGAAAAAAATCATGTTTTTTAAATTCAAAAATAACGGTACCTTCCATACCAATATTTTGATAAAAAAAACAATTATCCAATAACGGTAACTACCTACCTGTCATAGAATCTATTTTTGGTTTTAACACGTTAATGGCTACAGCGATTTCTGTCAGCGATTTTATCAGCAGCTTTCATCCTCAACGATTTATTCTGCAGCAATTAATGCAAAAAAATCTCCCAACTTCTTTTAGCCACTGAAAAGTAGCTACCAAGGAAATTATATGCATACATTAAAATAAAACTGAAATCTCTTGCAAGAAAATTGAATACCCATAAAACCAAAACCTACCCCCGGTCATACTTACCTATATTTTTACCCATGCACACATTCTTTCTTTCCCACATAAACCATCCCCGATGGAAAAATCTGTCTACTTCCTCCGCGCAAACAGATGATTCCTTCAGTATCTTTGCGGAACATACAAATTGTTTTTGTTATTCGTCATCTTTATTCTATGCACTTCTTCTTTTACTATATACCTCCTATAGAAAACAGATTGACAGCCAAAACAAAACAGTTTTTTTTGTCTCCCTTGTAACCTCATACATTTTGTATACCTTTCTCTATTCTTCATTTATGTCTTTAACCTTCATTTCTTCTAATTTTCCACTCATTTAATCTCTACACAAATTGAAAAGTCTCTTAAATCGTTAGTTCAAACACTCCTCACCATACGCAGCGCCAATTATTTGAGCCATGATATTACTATAAGAGTAGCCCTGAAAAAAAACTTTTTAGTTTTTAGGTGGACGAAGCTGGGACACCAGCGTGACAGTCGAAGGCACTAACCATTACGCTACTTAACTACTTAGGTATTTCTTAAAAAATGTTTTTTGTGTATTTAATGTTTAAACTTGGGATCTTTAAAAATACGAGAATTTTCATATGCTTTTCTATCGGAGGCTAAACCTAAACCGTAGAGGTAGAAATTATTACAAGAAATTATTATTATTTAAATACCTTTACCAAGATGTTGAGTAACCCCCTCGTACTGAATATGTAACGTAGAATTAATATAAGATCAGTACCTGAGTAGAGGAGAGGGTAAACAATAGACTCCGATAGAAAAGCACATGAAAATTCTCGTAATTTGGACGATACCAAGTTTAAACACAAAATTTTTGTTTAAGAAATACCTAAGTAGTTTTCGTAATGTTCAATTTTCTTAGAAGTTAAAGCACTTAAGTCCACCTAAATTTTCAGCAATCGGCTACAAAATATTAAGAGCATTTTAAAATCAAAAATATTACTTAATTACGTACAATTTACAAAAAAAGAAAAATTTTAAAAAAGAAATATTTTTTTTCAAAATTTTGAGTTTGAAAATTTATTTTTCAAAAACTATTCAATAAAATAAAATTTTTTAAACACCAAATAAAAGAATGGATATCTGGCTTTAAAAAAAAGATATAGCACGAGATTGTAAGTACGGCCATTGTTTTTCAATAAATTTTGTATGTTTAAAGTTTTTTTTTACTAATATTATAAATAGTGTGAGTTAATCCAAGATGGCTGCCATCGCAGGAGAGCAATTTTCCCGAAAAAAAAACACAAAGATGACTAATGACCCCCTCAAAAAAGTTTTGAAAGAAAAGTGTGCAATACAATTTTTACCATTCCAGGTAAATTTTTTTTAGATAGCAACTGGGCTAGTGTGCAGTACAGGGAAGATAGGACGTTTGTGTCTCACTCTAACTGCAAAGGGGGATGTATGCTTGATAATACGAGAAAATTCACTTACAGACAGTGGTTATTTAAGGGGATTTGAGATAATTTTAAATGCAGCAGGCACTTTTTGGAGAAGGAAAGCTCTCCCATAAGGCCTGTTTACTGCACATATTTATTGGACAGAGAATTATTCGGGGAACACCTAACCAATGTGAAATACAAAAATACAATCGAGCAAATAAATCAGCTGTGACTGTACATATGCTGGAGAATGACCACAATATTACAAGATATAAATCTGAAACGAGTTAAACATTTATGTGAAGAAAGATTCTTGGATGCTTATGAAAGCATTTACATGTACCGAAACCGAAATATAATAATGAATACAATGGAAGCTCCAATTAGGTCTTCTCTTTTTAAATTATTTAATGATGTAACTTAAATGTTAAATGTATTATTGTTAAAATAACATGTATAACATATCTGTCTCACTCTGTCTAAATAGTCAAAACAAATGTAATCAGAAGTGCAAGTGCAAGTAAAGTAAAAGTTCAATAAAAATAAAATAATTTTTTGAATATGGCATGAAATATGCTGATTTGCATACAAATTAAATTAATGTGTTTTATTTTATATTTAATAAATCAAAGTAGGTACATTGGTGAATTATTGAAGTCATTAAGGCGTTATCTTTGTGTAAAATTTTAATGATAATAGACCTCACGGTGTTCTTGCTGCACAAATCAAGAATTTTTAATGGTTGATTTGGGTTTTTAATAGCTTATTATTATTATTATTCAATTGGTTTTTTTTGTGTGATAACACACTCGCAGTTAGGCTGCATAGCTTTCGCTCCGTCATTTATATTATTTATGAATGTTTGAATGTCAATGTTCAGCCTATGCACTACGCATTGCGCCACCGAGGTCACCTGATCATGCACATCTAATGTAGGGTTTTTGTCTTTATAAATTGCATATTGAGACAACTAGCATTTTTACTAGCCGCACACAAGTTGGTTGTTGATCATTCGGGTTCTTTCTCTTTTCTCCATACACGATTTACAAACCAACAATTCGTTGGCCAATTGCAAAGTTGGAAATTGTATGGAAGATTTGACACTGGTCAAGAATTGATTTCATTCAATTGGGTTTTTTTTTGTGTGATAACACACTCGCAGTTAGGCTGCATAGCTTTCGCTCCGTCATTTAAATTATTTATGAATGTTTGAATGTTCAACAACCACTTGAGTGGGCTACCAACATTGTATTTGGCTGGAATTATTGCAATTTCATGGCTGACACACCAATCATCAGATACCTTATTAGTGGTGCTTAGTCTTTATGTTCAATTTTAATTTATAAATTATTAGTGCCGACAATTGGAATCGAGCCTAGACCAGCTACCTCTAAAGCCTATGCACTACGCATTGCGCCACCGAGGTCACTTGATAATGCACATCCAATGTAGGGTTTTTGTCTTTATAAATTGCATATTGTAAATCGTGTACGAAGAAAAGAGAAAGAACCCGAATGAACAACAACCAACTTGTGTGCGGCTAGTAAAAATGCTAGTTGTCGCAATATGCAATTTATAAAGACAAAAACCATACATTGGATGTGTATGATCAGGTGACTTCGGTGTGCGCAATGCGTTGTGCATAAGCTTCAGAGATCTAGGTTCGATTCCAATTGACGGCACTAATAATTTATAAATTAAAATTGAACATAAAGACTAAGCACCACTGATAAGGAATCTGATGATTGGTGTGGCAGCCATGAAATTGCAATAATTCCAGCCAAATACAATGGTGGTAGCCCACTCAAGTGGTTGTTGAACATTCAAAAATTCATAAATATTATTATTATTATTTAACAAAAAGTATGCCATCTAAGGCCACTTTCCTCTATATAATAAAAGGAAAGACAACCTTTTTGTTTGAGTAATGGTTAAGAACTGAATTTTATTTTTCATAAAACTAAAGATATGCGCTACCGCGCGTTTACAAATTCACATTTCACAAAAATGCTTATTATAAAGAATGTTTAGTTAGCTGCGCATTTACAGATTCATATTTCGCAAAATGCTTAAGATTTCTATTACAAAGAGTGCTAACTGTGCATTTACAGATTCGTATTTCACAATGCTTAATTAACAATTTGGTTTTAACTTTATTTGAGAGTTTTAAGTTACAGTATAATACAGATAATAAGAAAATAAAATAAGTAGTTTAATGATGGAAGTGTGGGAAAGAATTTATTGTAACACCTCTCCGCCTTAAAGTTTTGCAGCCGATGCAAAAGGATCTTTTTTTTCGTTTCTTTTTGTTTCAGTATTTATTTCTTTTGATCTTAGTTTTATTTTCTTTATGACAAGTATTACAAAAGCAATAATCAAAATTAAACTTATTCGGGCGTATTCATAGTCATTTTAGACCTGGGTCTAAGTTAAACATAGCTTTGGTTGAATTTTCGGACGTTGATTCTATTTTTATAAGTTTATAATTTCAAAATATTTGAAGCTATTTGTGTAGTTTACTAAGTTAATTATCATATAAAAATATAAAACCAACAATTTGTAATTCAAATCGGTCCGTATTCATTGAGCCAAAATTGTCTTAAACTGTAGTTTAGTTAAACCTGGGTCTATCTGCGACTATGAATATGCCCCATTAAATTTAAGCTAGAATTTATTGTTGTAGTTATTTTATGTTTAAATTCCAAATACTCAGTTTTTTCTCTATTTTTAAAATGATTTATATTTTATAAGTTCAAAGTATTTACAATTTTTGTAAAGTTATTATTAATATTTTGAATTATAAATTTCTCAGTGTAGTTTTTAAACTTATTTTGAAATACAGTATTTCTAATTTCAATTTTGCAGTTACTAAATTTAATCAAATTTATTTAATTTGATTTATACAATTTTGTTTAATTTCTGTTACAGGAAAATTTTTTGTTATGACTAAATCATCATATATTTTTTCATTAAAAGTTGAATTGTTAATTTTAATTTACAAACAGTATTTTCTTTTAAAATATTTTTAATACATTTATCATTGTGTGTTCTTAATTTTCTTTTGAGTATAATTTCTTTTTCATATTCGAAAACATTATCTTTTTGTATAAATATTCTTTGTTTTTCGGAATCCAGCTCTTCAAAATTATTATTTGGAAATGGAATGACGAGAGCGTTGAAAAATTCATATTGTGAAAAACTAGGAACCCTTATAACAAAAATAAGTGATTCATCCTTAAAAATAACGCTATTTTGGATAAAGGGTAGCATTTCAGCAGTTATGTTATATTCAGAGATTTCTTTATTTGAAAAAATGTTGTGTGCTTAAATGTTTAACCTACTCATGAGAATGTTATCTGAAATTTTACCAATCTGTCTAATTAGGGTTCCTATATCTGAATAAATTATTAAAATTGATTTTAACTTATCGAATGTTAACAGTGTAGTGTTTGTTTTATTATTGAGATCTGTTATTAAAGTTTTTAATTGAATTTGTTGTGTGTTTACATTTCTTACGACTTGTTTATAACTTTCGACCAAGTTATGGTTAATTATGACTTGTTTATTCATTTGTTCCGTTACCTGTTTGGTGTTGCTATCTAGATTATTTAAATGTTTATACAAATCTATAGCATACTCGTTGTCAATTTTCCCTGCAATGAGCTTCATAACGGAACCTAGCAAGTTAATCAATTCACGTTTTTTTCGATTATTATTCTTTATTTAAATCCTGTTTTGCCAAAGTAAGTTCCCTATCTAGTCTTTGATATTCGTCCGTACTTGGTTCCAAATTCAGTTTATTTATGTTTTCTTCAATTAATTTGATTGCATCTTCGTAATCATTTAAGTTTATAATGTGTAGTATTTGTGTGTAGTTATCCACTATGATTTGTTTCTCCATTCTGAAAAGTATGTATCCATTATTGGTATTTGTATTGGAGACCTCTATAGATTGTCCCAGAATGTGAACATTCGTGAATATTAGTGAATACATCTAAAAGAGATGTTCAATTTTTTGATTTTTGATATTTAAATTTTCTCTTTTGTTGAGATGTATTGTATTTAATGTTACGTTTCCTACTTGTGTCAAATACGTAGTTTTCCTGCCTTTTGTAATTATTTAATCTTTTATATTTCGGACTATTTTTTGCTATATTTCTATTAGATACTATGTTTTCATTTAGTTTGTACTCAGATGTACGATTCTTTTTTAGCTTGTTTATTCTATCTTCCTTTTCTTCTGCTAACCTTTTTGCTAAAGTTTCAATTTCATTTCTATTATAATTTTTATTTATAAAATCTATTGGGCGTAATTTTGTTGTAGTGTGAATTGTGTTATTATAGAATGCAATTGCTTTAAAATTTTTTGTGTCAATGTCATCATCATGATCGCTAAAAAAAAACGGGAATTTCTGGTTTATATGTTTTTTCTCTCTTTCTCTAAAAAAAAAAACGCCAACTCTTGTCATAAGTATGACTCTGTACATTCCCATCCACCCCTGAAATCCTTGCATTTCTCGGGGTAGGTACAATAAAGACAATGAACTTGAAATGACACACAATTTCTAGAACAAAAGGCTATTTAATGATCGCGAAAAAAAACTGGAAATTCTGGTTTAATTTTTTTTCTCTTTCTCTAAAAAAAACCCACGAACTCTTGTCATAAGCATGTGCATGACTCTGTACATTACCATCCACCCCTGAAATGTTCGCATTTCTCGGGTTAGGTACAAAATAGGCAATAGGTATGTTTTTTTTTATTTAAGAAAAAAAAAAAAACACAACAATGCATAGAACCCAATTTCGATTATCACTCAGGAACTAATTATCATATTAACGTACCTACTTCGAATAGGTAGAGAAAAGGCAGTAATTATTTGTTTTATTAATTATTATTATTTTATTAGGAAACATTATGTAAAGAAGAATATTTCTCTATTTGGTTCAAAAACTCGTGTATTTTTTTTTCTATCTTTGAAATCGTCATGGCAAGTAGAGAAAAGGCTTTTTGTATGTTTGATTTATGTGCATATGATGCACTCTCTTGTTTGATTGCATGGTGTAAGCTCTTGCTGTCAGTTAAATTAGGTATATATCTAATGCTATAGTATTTGGTGTTGGTGTTGCCGTTCTGTTGATTTTTGATTGTCTTATTATTTGCTTGGTCAGTTTTTTGTTGTGTTTTCTTTTTTAATAAATTATTATTTAAAAACATCGGAAAGTTGTTCATTTCGAGAATGGTTTTAATTGTTTTTATGTTCTGTGATTTGAATTGCAGATCGCTTATGTCTAGAACTTTGTTGATAAAATTTGTTGCTGTGTTGATTTTCTGTGTGTACGGTTGTGTCGATAAGTAATTAATCATTCTTCCGGACGATGTGGATTTCGAATACCAATTAAATGCAATTTTTCCGTCTATTCGAAAAAGTCTTACGTCTAAATATGGTAGGCTGTTGTTTTGTTCCATTTCTATCGTGAACTGTATTTTGGTGTGATAATTGTTGAGTGTTTTTAAAATTGTTTCTTTATCCCGATCTTTGATTATTGCAAAAATATCATCGACATATTTCGGTATGTGTTTGATATTTATGTTTATTGCATTTAAGCTATTTGTTATATTGTCAAGGAGGTCGTCAAGTATGATATCTGCTATTGTAGGGGATAATGGATTCCCCATAGGCATTCCAAATGTTTGGTTGAAAAGCTTATCTTCATATTGGAAATAATTATTTTCTTTTAGACAAAATTCTAACATGCGTAAGAACTGCTTTTTCGGTATTCTTGTAAATTTTTCTATTATTGACCATTGTTTCATAATAATCTTTATAGCAAGATAGGTGGGTATGTTGGTAAAAAGCGATACAACATCAAATGAGATTAACTTTTCATCTTGATCTACCGTAGTGTCTTTAAGTTTTTCTTTTAGCTTGTAGCAATTTTGTACGTTATATTTGTCAGAAATAATATTCTTAAGAATATCACCAATATGTTTCGACATTTGGTAACAGGGTACATTACAAGATGAAGAGATTGGTCTGAGCGGAATATTTGTTTTATGTATTTTAGGCAATCCATAAAGTCTTGGTGCGTTTGCTGCTGAAGATTAGAGTTTTGTTTTTTGCCACTGGTCTATATATTTGTTTTTGAATAAATCGTTTACTATTTCATTGTTAATTTTTTGAAGTTTTTGAGTAGGATCTGTTTGTATTGTTTTGTAGGTATTTCTATCTTCCATTAGTTCAGCCATTTTTTCATTGTATTCATCTCTGTACATTATAACAGTTTTGCTACCTTTATCGGCTTTTGTTACTACTATATTGTTTTTATACGAATGAAGAAATTTTTGAGTTTTTTGATAAGTTTTTAAAATAAATTTTTCTATTGTTGAATTTTTTAGTTTTCGTTTGTATTCAATAATTTTGTGTGATATTGCTGATCTGGCAACTTCCCTTTCTCTGTCATCTTCTATTGCCCGAATACTTTGTTCTACATCTGTGATAATGTGTATGGGTGAAAAGTTTTTGTTACTGATTGGGATTGCAAATTTTTCTCCTAATGAGAGCAGCCATTTACTCTCTAGCGGAAACTCTATGTTGGTTTTGTTGATAAACCAGTCTTCATTAAAAACAATGCCCATCTTTTGAATATGTATTTCTTTAAGCTTTGTGATTTTGCTTGTGTGTGTTTGTTTAATTATTGTTGCTATTTCATTGTACATAAAGTTCTGTTTTGTGACAAATGTGGTGTATTCTATTTCGTTTAACATAGATCTCATTGTGTTGTCTGTATGAAATATATTTTTTCCTATTGTGTTTATGGATATGTTAGTTTGGCTTATTTCAAGATTTAAAATTTTTGTATGAAATATATATTCTATTTTCTGTAATTGTGTTTGTATTTGTTGGGTTGTAAAATTATTTGTCAATTTTGATGTTCCTTGCGTGATATGTTCTGGTATAATTCCATACTCCCTGCACTTCAGTAAAAATCTAAGTCGCTCTTTCTGTTTGATAAGTCTTCTCTTTTGTTTCCTGTAATGTTTCAAAGTTATGCATGTTTCTGTGTCATATTTCATTTTTATGTGTTCAAAGAATTGTTTCATGGGGATAGTGATCTAGAAAATTTGTTGAATTCGGCAGGCCTTCCGACAATATTTATATAGGAATTTTTTATGTGACCAATTATTTTCAATTATATTTTTAAGTTTTTATTTATTTGTAGGCTTTTTTGGTCAATTTTTTCTTCAATGCAAATGTTATGGACAGGGTGAGCAAAAAACTGGTTCAACGTAAGGTTTTTTCAGATTTCAAAAAATAGCCATCACTCGAGAACCAATATGATTCGGTATGGAAAAGTTCCTAAATTCTGATAGGTAATGACTTGGCCTTTCACCAGTTTCAGTTTGGACCATTGTTAATGGGACACCCTGTATATGTATATTAGGGTGGTCCATATTAATGGCTTTGTAAAATAATCCTCTAAAATTTTAGCTCATTATATATCCGTTAACCTGTTACCAACGCTGCTGGAGTTATACTTTGAAAATTTATAAATTTGGACATGATTAATAAAAAATTGATTTTTGGCACACATGTGTAGTCACTTAAGTCATGTTTAAAAAAATTGTATTAGTAAACATTTTATAACATTTATTAAAATTAAAATAAAATTAAATACAAATGTTTTTTTAATGTCTATAAGTAGAGAAATAACTGTTGTAAAATTGTTTTTTATAGATTGTGTCTAATATATATTCATAATACAATGACAAAAGTGACTACATGTGGTTTAAAATTCAATTTTTTGTATTAATCATCACAAAAGTTATGAATTTCCAAAGTTAGATTTACAAGAAGACGTGGGATTTCAAATATAAAACTTCAGACGTCTTATGGGCCGGATTAATATTTATATACGAAGACAGAATTACAGAATTTATTTAAATTTGTTTAAAGCAAATTAGGGGGTTCCTCATTTAAAATAAGAAAATGATCTTTATAAGGAATCACCCTAATGTATATTAGGGGCCAGTTATAGCTATCAGTAAAAACCATCAGTAAAAGTTGAAACAGGTGAACACGTTATGACAGTATTATCAGTAAAATAAAATCTATCCGAGGTCGATATCTTTATTCGTTCTCGAAATATGTTAGATGAAAAAAGTACCCGGAACGTACGTACGTACATACAAAATACAGAAGGCGTGGGCTTAAAAAAAAACATAAAACGAAATGTTCCATTTTTTGTGAATTGGAAATCAGCTGTTTAAAAAGGATTTACATCAGTAAAATAAATAAATGTTTTTTTTCCAAAAAAAAATTCTTTAATTGATTTGCCATCGATTCGTACAATTTTTATGTTTCAAAGGAAAATTTTCAAATTTCTGTAGTAAGAAAATGGTATGCTGAATTTGTAAGAAAATCTTTTCAGCACGTTATGACGTTATAATCTGTAAAATAAAATTCATCCGAAGTCGATATTATATTCAGTGACGTAAAAAGTACCCCGAACGTACGTTCGGGGTCTTAGAGACCCCAAAACGTTAATACATGTACATTTTCAAATGGACAAATCACACCAATTACATTTACTTCCAATGGGAATTTCAAAATTAAATTTTTGTTTTTTAATAATTGTTCGAAATGAAGTAGGTATGCAGGTACTACATATTTTTGTTTTCAAACTTCTTATAAATTTTAAGTCAATCACTGAAAACTGGATTATTCCTCTATAACCTCCTGCATAAACCCCCCCTTCTCCAATAGGATTTTTTCCTTGTCTATCGATTCAACCTACACGCTAAATCTTTTTTTCACACCTGCAAATTGTATGCATATAATGATTTTATAGCTTAATAAATACTAAGGAACATTGTATAAAAAAAATTAATTAAAATAAATTACAAATAAAATATGAATAGCTATGTAGGTGAAGTGTGTAGTAGTTATATGTATATGTTAAGGTATCGCATGCTACCAAGTCTATCGTTATATTGTTCACTTACTATCTATCTATCTTTAAAACACACACATTGTCGTTGTATATAAAATACCATAAACCGATTGTTATTCTTGCATTATATAATTTACTATAAAGCGAGCGTTATTCCTGCATTATATAATTTCTCCTACCGATCGTTATTTCTGTTGTATATACTATTCTCTTTTCCCTTTGTTAAAATATGTATCACATTAGACTTAAGAATAAAGATATAATAAAGAGGAGTTGTAATTTGGAAGCCACCGAACGTAGACGTGTTATTATTTTATTACGAGTAAAGCATTGCATTACAAAAAACGGAGTTAGATATGAATAAAAAGTGGGATACTGAATATCCATCAAATTAATTGCCCTTCGCGAAAAAAAAACATTTTTTTTGATTATCTTTTTTCTTACTAGCACTATCGGTGAAACATAATCAGATTCACCTTCTCTTATATAACCTTTTTCTAAATACTCGTCAAGCAATAAACTAAGTTCACCCTTCTCGGCGTACGGCAATCGTCGTGGTCGACAGTGAAAAGGTTTAACATCATTTAACACTAAATTCATTTTTGTTTTAAGTCGCGGTCAGTGGGGCGCTCGGTATATAAATAACCTTTCATATACAATTCATTCAACTGTTTTTTATAAACGTAATCAATTTTCTCATCAATTTGTAACTCTTATTTTGTATTATCGTCTTGTTCATAATCTATTGACATTACTCTGTTTTTCAATCTCTGTTCTACTATCAATTTGTATACTATCATTTTTATTCTTGTCTTTTTCAAGTTCTGAAATCAATTTAAATTTCCCTGTTTTTATTATTCAGTTGTGCGCGAATAGTTTCCTTTTAACGATTTTACTTTTGCCTCCCTTGAAAAAAAAAAAAAAAAAAAAAAAAAAAAACAAAACAAAAACTTTATTGTACTGCCAAAGACAAGCGTCGCGTAAGTTCATCGGTTGTGTGTAATTATTACCCTTCCCCAGTTAAAAAAAAAAAAAAAAAAAAACCACCACCAAAACTTGAACATACTTGTCTGTTTTTTTTTTCTTCTTCTCTTTGTTTCTCCTTTAAAAAATATTTTCGTTTATCCCTTCGGTCTTTGCAAATTTCATACATCGTATACCATGGAAAGTGAAGTAAATGCCTCGGAGTACACAGCTGCACAATTGAGGGTGTGGCTACAATGGTTGGGTATGCCAAGTACAGGCACAAAGTCAGCGTTGGCACTCAGATTGAGTGAAATACTTCCTGAGCAACGAGGTGAGGTGCCAAAAAAGAAAACAACTACTGAAGAAGAAGTATTGTACAAACACAGCGACGGTGACGACGATGAGAATGATGGGGGTTGAGCGAGAAGAAGATGAAGGTAATGATGACAATACTTGAACGAACAATTTGGAAACCGATGAACACATAAGAAAAGACAATGAGTTGTTGCGACGGGATCTGCTAAGGAGGGAAAAAGGAATAATGGCAAGGGAGAACGAGTTATTAAATCAGATGGCACAACTGAATAGCAACGGATCGACAACAGAAGCGGCAAAAAGCAACAGGAGAGAGCAACAGTTTGGAATTTTTAAAGAGATGGTACCAGATTACGACGTGGAAGTATGTCTGACACAACTGGAGAACGTGAAAGAAATGTATAGACTTGAAGAAGACATGTTACGCACGTTGCTGGTGGCAAAATTAAAGGGGAAAGCAGAAGAGTGGCTGCATGCACAACCAAACTTTTTGCGCACTAGTGTGGAGTCCCTATGCAGTGGTTTAAAAGGAAATTTTGGACGACATGAAAACAGGATGGTTATTCGCAAACGGTTCGAGGGAAGGAAGTTGAAGACGACAGAAAGCTTTGGGGAATATTTTAAAGAAAAAACAAGATTGACAACAGGACTGGATATGGACGAGGAGGAATTGGTCGAATATATTATCGAAGGTTTTACCGACAATAACTTGAGGGTGTACGCCCATGTTAATAATTTTTCGACCAAGGCGGGTTTGTTTAAGTCGTTCCATAAGGTTCAACGGGCAAAAGAGAGCATCGAAACAAAAACAACAACGGGAACGACAACAGGAGCGGCAGTAAGATCAGTAACAACAGGATCGAAGAATTTTGTCCCACGAATTGCAGTTCGATGCTTTAATTGCAATTCGCTGGGCCACATGGCAAAGGAGTGTAGAAAACCAAAGCGGGAATACGGACCACGTTATGCTTGCGGACAGAAGGGGCACATTGTGGCTGCTTGCTCCCAGCGAAAATCGGCTACTGCGGTGCATCATATGGATGAAAAAAACGAATCAAGTGATCATGTAAGAAATTTATTGTTTTGCTTTAAAAATGTTAATAAAAAAGAAATTTTTCTAGTTTGCCTCATAGATTCGGGAAGTCCTATCAGCATGATTAAGCAGTCACGAGTGCCGTCAGATATTAAATTTAAATTTTGTAATCTTGTAAACAAGAAAAATTTCTTTGGAATTAATAAAATTAAACTTATAGTATATGAAATGTTGTCATGTGTCATTAGAAGTTGGAATTGAAATTAAAATACTAGTAATTGATGATGATACGACCGAATATGAGGCAATCTTAGAAAGGGATTTCTTAAAAAAGGGAAATTTAAATTGATTTCAGAACTTGAAAAAGACAAGAATAAAAATGATAGTATACAAATTGATAGAAGAACAGAGATTGAAAAACAGAGTAATGTCAATAGATTATGAACAAGACGATAATACAAAATAAGAGTTACAAATTGATGAGAAAATTGATTACGTTTATAAAAAACAGTTGAATGAATTGTATATGAAAGGTTACTTATATACCAAGCGCTCCACTGAACCGCGACTTAAAACAAAAATGAATTTAGTGTTAAATGATGTTAAACCTTTTCACTGTCGACCACGACGATTGCCGTATGCCGAGAAGGGTGAACTTAGTTTATTGCTTGGCGAGTATTTAGAAAAAGGTTATATAAGAGAAAGTGAATCTGAATATGTTTCACCGATAGTGCTAGGAAGAAAAATGACAGGAGATCTTAGAATGTGTGTTAAATTCAGGACTTTAAACAAAAAAACAGCAAAGGATAGTTACCCAATACCGATAATCGATGACTTGTTAGACAGATTGACAAATAAAACAACTTTTTCAAAGCTAGATTTGAAAAATGGATTTTTCCATGTTTATGTTCATGCACGAAGACTCAATAAAGTATACATCTTTCATAACACCGTTAGGACAGTACGAATTTTAAAGAATGCCGTTTGGTTTGAAAAATGCACCGCCAGCTTTTCAAAGACACATCAACAAGATTTTCTCAGACATGATTAGAAACGATGAAGTGATAATTTATTAAAACGACATAATGATAGCAACAAATACATACGAAGACCATTTTAGAATACTTGGGGAAGTTTTTAGAAGAATGATAGAAAACAGATTGGAAATGAGGATAGACAAGTATATGTTTTTACAACAAAGGATAAAATATTAAGGTTTTACAATTACAGGACATGGGATACAGGCTGATGAAAAGGTATTGAAGCAATAAAAAAATTTCCAATTCCACAGAAATCTCACACTGTTTAAAGTTTTTTGGGATTGTGTTCATATTTTCGAAGATTTGTTAAAGATTTTTCAAGAATTGCAAAACCACTGTACGACTTGATAAGAAAAGATAGAGAATTCAATTTTGGAGAGGAGCAATTAAAATCGTTTAAGTTACTAAAAGAAAAATTGATTGAGACTCCGGTATTAGCACTTTATAATCCTAAGGATGAGACAGAGTTGCATTGTGATGCAAGTGCTATAGGTTTCGGAGCTATACTTACTTACTTACTTACTTACTTTACTTTTGATGGCGCTCACAGCCCAGGATAGGCTTCGGCCTCAACTAACAAGCCCCTCCAGCCAGCTCTGTCCCTAGCTAGCCGCTTCCAGTTGCGCACACCGAGTGCTTTGATGTCGTCATTCACTTGATTGCGCCACCTGTTACGGGTTCGTCCTCTGCTGAGTACCCCATCGGGGTTGGATTCGAAGACTCGTCGGGCAGGTGCGTTGCTGTCCATACGCTCCACCTGCCCCAGCCATCTCAGCCGCTGTATTTTCAGCTTTTTGA
Source organism: Melangyna quadrimaculata (assembly GCA_949320155.1). Classification (NCBI taxonomy): domain Eukaryota; kingdom Metazoa; phylum Arthropoda; class Insecta; order Diptera; family Syrphidae; genus Melangyna; species Melangyna quadrimaculata. The sequence goes on along the minus strand of OX439483.1, from coordinate 253,792,307 downwards.
CCAGCTCAACGTCGCTGTATAGGCTGTATAGCTCGTCGTTGAATCTTCTCCTCCATACTCCTCCGATACACACCGGACCGAAAATCACACGAAGAATCTTCCTCTCAAAGCACCCTAGCAGATTTTTATCCGAATCTTTCAATGTACATGCCTCTGACCCATAAAGCAGGACCGGGATGATTAGGGTCTTGTATAAAGTCTCCTTGGTTCTCTGAGAGAGGGCCTTACTACTTAAATGCCTTCTTAGACCGAAAAAACAGCGGTTGGCAAGAATAATTCTTCACTTGATCTCTGCACTGATGTCATTCTGTAATGTAATAGTGGAGCCCAGGTAGACAAAGTCCTTGACAACTTCGAAGTTATATCTGTCCATCGTGATATTTTGCACGAGTCGACGATGTTGAGATTCCTCTCTCGATGACAGCATATACTTCGTCTTGTCCTCATTAACCGCCAATCCCATTCTAGCCGCCTCCGATTCAATGCTCGCAAATGCCCCTGCCACAGCTCGCTTCGTTCTGCCGACATTCGGAGCTATACTACTTCAAAGAAAACAGGATGGAAAGTTCCACCCAGTTTTTTATTATTCTAGAAGGACGACTGATTCAGAAGAAAAATTTCATAGTTTTGAGTTGGAAACACTGGCAATAGTATATGCATTAAACAGATTTAGAGTTTATTTACAAGGCAATCGTTTTAAAATTGTCACTGATTGTAATTCGTTTACTATGACGCTAAACAAAAAAGAACTTAGCCCAAGAATTTCTAGATGGGCGTTAATATTACAAAATTATGATTTCGAGTTGGAACATCGGGCGGGTATCCGAATGCAACATGTAGATGCCTTAAGTAGGTCGACGAATGTTTTAACTATAGAAACGAATACATTTGAAGAAAATTTGATTATTTGCCAAAATAAAGATAGTAAAATTGTAAAAATTAAAGAAATGTTAGAAAAAACGGAACACGGGTCATATGAAATGAGAAACGGAGTGATATATAAGAAAAAGAATGATGGTACAGTTGTATTTTTAGTACCGGAAGAAATGATTGATCATGTTTAATATAAAAATCATGATGAGGTTGGTCATGTAGGTACGGATAAAGTTGTTGAATTGATTTCAAAAAGTTACTGGTTCCCAAAAATGAAAGAGAAAATAGGATCGCACATTGAAAATTGTTTAAAATGTATTGTATATTCATCTATACAGGGTAAATAAGAGGGTTTCCTTCACAACATTCCGAAGGGTAAAATACCGTTTAAAGTCGTACATATAGACCATTATGGACCAGTAGACAATTCAAGGTCAGTTAAAAAGTATGTGTTAGTAGTCATAGATGCTTTCACTAAGTTTGTGAGAATATATCCTACGAAAACGACAAACACCAAAGAAGTCATAAAAGCATTAATAGATTATCTTAGAGCATACCGAAATGCATAGTTTCAGACAGGGGTAGTTGTTTCACTTCAGTTGACTTTAAAGAATTTCTTTCAGACAGGAGTGTTCAACATACAAAGGTTGCAACAGGATCGCCACAAGCGAATGGTCAGGTGGAAACAGTAAATAGGAGTTTAGGGCCCATGTTGGCTAAGTTAGTAAAACCGGAAGAGGGAGTTTTTTGGGACCATGTTTTAGAAAAGGTAGAACATACATTCAACAATACAGTCAATCGTACGATAAGGCAGCATCCAAGTATGATGCTATTTGGGGTAGATCAGAAAGGGAAGTTATCAGATGAACTCAAGGATAAATTGATAGAAACTGAAGGGATAGAAGTAAAACGGGATCTTAAGAGAATAAGACGTGTTAGGTTAAGATGTGTAAGGATTTCAACAGACGAGATTACCTTACCAAGGAGTGAGGGCAGTCGGTAATATGAAACCTTGGTTAAGAAAAAATGATAAAAAGAAAAAATGTAAACCTAAATAGAGATCAGGTGATATATAAGGTCAGGATGGCCGAATTGTAGTAGTGATATATATATGTTAAGGTATCGCATGCTACCAAGTCTATCGTTATATTGTTCACTTACTATCTATTTATCTTTAAAACACACACATTGTCATTGTATATAAAATACCATAAACCGATTTTTATTCTTGCATTATATAATTTACTATAAACCGAGCGTTATTCCTGCATTATATAATTTCTTCTACCGATCGTTATTTCTGTTGTATATACTATTCTCTTTTCCCTTTGTTAAAATATGTATCACATTAGACTTAAGAATAAAGATATAATAAAGAGGAGTTGTAATTTGGAAGCCACCGAACGTAGACGTTATTACGTTATTATTATTATTATACGTTATTATTTTATTACGAGTTAAGCATTGGACTACAAAAAACGGAGTTAGATATTAATAAAAGACGCCTATAAGTGGTTTATCGTTATACATTAAGACACCTAAAATTAACTTGAAAATAAAAAAAGTTTGATTTTATACCAAAATCTAATTTTTCAAAACAGAAAAAATCAATAACGAATTAGTTATTAATTGTTTACAAATAAAATATGAGAAATGTTCTTATTATTATTATTTCTTATTAACAGGTTATTACATATTACATGGCAATATTAATGAATGGGCCTAGAGCTGGAAAGACTACTTGCTTGAATGTTGTTCTTTGCACTTCCCAAATATCAAGATCTATGCATTTACATAAATTAATATCTGCCTTTATAGGTACTTACCCAACTACCTACATACATATTATCCAGTGGATGACGGATATAAGAAACTCAAAAAATCCACAGAATTACTTTCTTATATCCGTGTTTTCTTACATAAAAAAATTTACATAAGAAAGAAAATTTCTTATATAAATAAAATTAATGTTAGAAAGAAAATTTCTTGTATAAATAAAAATACATAAGAAATAAAATGTATACACGGTCAATGTATGGGTTTTTTCCTTTCTCGCTGATCTTAAATCTGCCATATCTTTTGCCATTCAATAATAGTGGGTTCAGAATTTTTTTTAAAAATTAAACGGCGCATCATTTGAAAGTTTGCACGAGAAAATTTCTTATAAAAAATTAATTTTCTATGTAGTGAATGGAAATTGTATCAGAATTAGTTTCTTATATCAGTGTTTTTCTTAAAAACGATTTTCTTATATGAGGTTTATTTAACACGTATCTTTATGGGAATGTGCATGGTGTTTTGGAATATCCGTCTTATAAGCGAGTTTTTTTTATATGAGACTTTCTTATATCCATCATCTACTGTATTTCCTATTTATGTATATCTACATACCTACACATGTTGATACCAGAAAGTAAATAATAAAATTTCAAATCTCTATAAATCAATATAATTAAACATAAAGTTCACCAAGACACAAAATATGATATACCTGCCTATATCACATACCTATAGGTACCTCTAAAATAAAAATGCTAAGCTCATGAAATAAAAAAAATGACAAAATTAAAGCATATAATCGTCATCATCCCCAATTCCAAGCAAGCACCAATAATACATTTAAATTTTTCGACAGAAAACAAAACCTTACAAATCCATTTTGTCTACCGAATGTGCAACTTTGGCTGACACACCAGACAAACAAAATAACTAAAGTGGCTGTTATTGTTGTTGTCTTCCTTTTATGGCAGAGGAAAATATCCCTTTTAATCTGCACGTGTTCAATAAAATACAATAGGACTTTTTTGATCCCTAATGGGTTTGGAAATTGAATGATGAAAAAAGGAAATATTATCTTCGTATTGTCACCACCGCATCACAGCCGCGCTTTGTAGATTGAGTAATGTTCGGTGTCCACTTCTTTATGTTATTATTCAATGGTAATGCACTGTCTTTTTCTGGATTATTTTCTCACCTTTACTTTGCAAAAAATATTTTTCGCATGTACTTCGTGAACTTTACAAATGTTTATTCAGTATGATTTTATTTTTCAATGAATTGAATACTTTTTGATTTTTAGATGGTGCTTTTTAAAATTTCATAGTCGCAGTGAATTCAAAAAGACGTACGACAAAAAAAAAAAAAAAAACAATTACAAAAGTGTTGTGACAAAGTTTTGTGCATTTGAAAAAAAAAAAATAGATTTGTGGTAATTTTAATTGTAATCAGCTGATTGAAATATAAGGAATTCAAACCAAAACAATTTGCGACACGGACAATTTTCATTCGATTTGTTTTGTTTAAGGCTACAAAATGCCAAACCATAAAAGATAATCCAAAATATTCGGATTAAAAAAAGGAAATATCATTTAAAAAAAAAGAATTGTGGAAGGTATGCATTATTTTGTTATTTTGAATCATGAGCAGGTAGACAGTAGGTGAGTTACAAAAAAAATATTTGGTGTCTCAATAAATTCATAATTCAATATTAAAATTAGTGTTATTTTATTCGAATTTAGTACAAAAACATGTGGATACTCGTATCTACCTACAGATATATTTATGAAAGAAGTTTATATATCTATATATAGGGTTTTCCAATAAGAGGTGTTATTTTGATATTCGTTTACAAATCATGTTTGTGAAAAAAGACACGGTGTTTTTGTTTCTTTTAACGGTTTTTTTTATCAATTTGTTTCTTATAAGCATTTTGTTTCTATGTAAGTACTAAGTAGGTACTCGTATATAGAATTTGTATATGTTTTGTTTTTTTTTTTTTTTGTTGGCAAAATGTACCTGTATATTAGGATGTCCGTTATTTACCAAACTCTTTTTTTTGGATAGCACACCCCGTCAATCGAAAGGTTATGGCAAAAGAAAAAATTATTGCCCGAACAAATTTTTTTCCGAGGTCATTAACCCGTGCCCTAAGGTCATACTTTTCCCAAACAAATTTGTATGGGAACTTTACACTTTTCACATTTTATTTTTTTTCTCTGGAACTGTAACAGTTATTCTTAATTTGTTTGAAAGTTCTGATTGATTTATTGGTCTTTTAAATAACTGCATTTAAAGGTGTATTAAAAAAATTTAAATTATAATTTATTTCGATTTTTTAAGTTAAAAAATACTTTAATATTATATATTTTTCTCTCTCGATCCTCAGCAGTTTTTGTTGTTTTTTTTTTTTATTGATTATCATAAAGTATTAAGTTTTTTTAAAAAATTGCATTAAAAAAAATAATGAAAACAAATTAGAAATAATTTATTTCGATTTTTCGAAATATTAAATATTTTTTAATTTTGTATGTATTAATTTTTTTTTCTCATCAAATAAAGTTTTTTGGTATTAATTTTTAAATGTGGTTTTCAAACAAGATATTGGTCAAAAAAATCATTTAAAAAAACTTTTGTTGATAAGAAAAAAAAAAAAAAATAAATAAATACATATAAAAATAAAAATATGTATATTTTCATTATTTTTTTTAGTGCAATTTAAAAAAAAAGAACTTATAACTATTACTCTATGAAAATCAATAAAAAAAAACAACAAAAACAGCTGAGCAGAGAAAAATAAGAGAAAAATATATAATATTAAAGAATTCTTTGACTTAAAAAATCGAAATAAATTATAACTTAAATTTTTTTAATACATTTTTAAATGCAGTTTTTTAAAGGACCGATAAATCAATCAGAATTTTGAATAACTGTTATAGTTCCGGAGAAAAAAAAATAAAATGTGAAAAGTGTGGCAATTTGTACTCCCATACAAATTTGTATGCGAAAAGTATGATCTTAGGTCAATAGTTTTTTCTTTCGACATAAACTTTCAATTGACGGGGTGTCCAAAAAATCCACAAAAAAGAGTTTGGGAAATAACGGACACTCTACTGTATATAGTTGCAATATTTCCCGACCGAATTTAGGTAGATTATTTATGATGGTTAGGAAGACGAATTTTAATACTTAAAAACCGCGTCTCAGGATTGTACGAATCCAATTAAGATGATAATCAAAACACAAACGAATTAAATTAATAAAATTGTGCCCGGCACACGCGAAAGTTAAAATCGGAATGTCAAACAGTTTGACGAAACACGATTAAAAGAAATAGAGAGAATGAGAGAACGAAATATTGCAACCCCACTGCAACAACGGTGCAGCTAGTCAGCTGGGGTGGGTTCGCCAAATTAGAGATACACAAAAAAGTAAACAACTCCAATTAAATATGAAAAAAAGAACTGGGTGTTATAAAAAGAAAAGTACCTAAGTATGTAGGTATTTAGGTAATGAAGAATTATTAAATTAAATATATGTCGTTAGTACAGGGACGTACTTACGCTGTAGGGTGTCTTTTTTGGGGGTCGTTTGCCTTGACCGGATACTGAAACTGATACTAATTCCCTATTTTTATTGAATATTGTCTGGGAAACCTTGGCTTTCGCCTGGATTAAAACCCAGAATCTTTTCGACAAAAAGAGAGTACAAAATTAAATGTTATTGAATTGTCGGAGGACAAATTCAAAGAAAATTGTAAGATAAAATAAAACAAAGAAAATTACAAAATGAAGACCGCAAGAATGGACCGCTATCACTAGGTCCCGATATGAAAATTAACAAAGAAATAAGCTACTCTAAGAAATGGGTCACGAGTCCCACAATTTAGCGATTTAAGACAACGATTAAAACAAAAGCCAACCGAATTAAAATTCAAACAACTTATCAAACGAATAAAATAAACACTCTACTTATCTTAATTCCTTTCTTTTCCCCTTCCTGCTCCTTTCCTCCTTAACTATCCATCGCCCCGTTCTGACGATTTCCAACTCCTTTCATCAAAGCGAGTTCCTTTTCCTTTTTCCACTTAATTCTTTTTTTTTTTTTAAACACTTTCCAAAAACCAAAGACACTATCGATTTCTATATTCTAATTATTTCAACTTAAAATTATTTTCGACTCTTTATTATTTCTTTTTCTTTTTCTCAAATTCAAAAACAAAATTAAACCTCACGGTTATGACAGTCAACCAAGAAGTGGTTGATCTCGATTAGCCTTTGTCCTCTATTGGCCGCCCGCTTTCACTCGCACATTCACACTCTCATGCAATAGCTATCGTGGAACTCGGTTGCGGTATCACTCTGAAGTTGAGTTCCATCGAAACTCTCTTTTACCCACACATTCACTGAATTCCCCAAGTTGTTGGTGTTGTCCCAAAACTTGACGAATCCAAGGCCGTATCTAGACATATTCACAATAATACCTTTGAGAAAAATAAAGAAACTACAAAAAGTTGAAAATACAATTCTGAGCATTCTCTCAGCTACTCTACATTATTAATTCTAACTTTTTGAAAATGTTGCGAAAAAGAACTATACAATCTCTGAACTACTTTATAAATATATTTGAGGAAACGAAGCAGGAAGGCAAATACTTAAATTAAACTGCCTAGCGCGCAATCTACTATTCGGTGGACCTTTGTGCAAATTTGGGGAATTGGGGATAAGCGTTTAGCGTTCCATTCTTGAATGTTGGTCAATGTTTATTAAGTTAAATATAAGATTATGTATTTTAGGATGGGCCATAAAAAAAGGAAGTTAAATTTAGGTTGTTGTGTTGCGTTGTTGTTAATCCACTTAAGTGACAGTGTATATTTTCCATCGGCCCTTATTTCGTATGTATCGGTGGCGTGTGAGTCTCCAGCCCATCCGCTGGCTCAACACGAAATAGTAGGTTGTTTCGTGGCCCTAATTTCTAACAACCCGGCGCAAGTAAATATTTTACTTAAAAGTACTGTGAAACAAACTTACCTGATACTCTCAACCGAGAACCAAAAGTTCCATCGAGTATCATAGGTGCTATGATGATGTACCGTGGGTTTGGGCTTTCTGCACATTTTTTTTAATTTAAACTATATGCCTGTAAGACCTCAGGGGTGGAATCGGCTAAGGTGATTTGTGATCAATGATAGTCATTATCAACTAATTCCGTCTGCGTAAGGTGATAGTCACATGTGATAATCACATTTTTGTGACTATTTCGTGTGACAGCTATTCTGCTATCACTTTCATACAAA